>CM035110.1:28070645-28670645 GCA_020205505.1 Panax japonicus | reverse complement strand
ACATCCCATTTGGTCGATAATAAGGAGCAAATGACGCGAATGTTTCTAAGAGGTTTGAAACCCAATATACGCCAATATCTCATTTCTCATAAACTTTGTTTATATTTAGATGTTGTGAATAAGGCTCAGTTATTGGAGCACGATAATGAGTCAGCATAACCAAAAGGCAACGACCAAAAAAATAATAAAAATTGTACTAGTGGCAACGGTCATCGGAACAATGATAACCATCGTGGAGGAAATTATCATGCCAAGAATGGTAACCACTTCGGTGGTAATCATGGCCAAGATAATAGAAGTGGAAATTTCAAGAAGAGAAAGTTCAATAATGATGGAATGACAGCAGCACCACCACCCGTTTCAAAGGAAGAAGAACCACCACTGGTCGTATGTTTCAAATATGGACAGGAGGGACACGTCTGTCCAAATTTTACGTAGCAATCCAAAGCGTGTTTTAATTGCGAAAGAGAAGGTCACCTAGCTCGGTTTTGTCATATGATAAAGTAAAGTCCAGCTGGGATAGTGATGCCAAAGGATGTCCCAGACAAGCCAAAGCTGGTAGTTTAAGAGAGAGCATTTTTTTTATCATGACGAGGAGCCTGAATAAAATTATCACGGGTAAGTTAATCATAAACTCTTGCGAAGTTCTATACCGTGTTAGATACCGATTCTACTCACTCTTTTATTTCACCTAGTTGTGTTCAATGTTTGAATTTAAATCCGGAGAAATTAGGCTTCGACTTATTGGTCGAAACTTCGTTAGGAGAAACCTTCATTACATGTGTTATCCAAGTCTTGGATGAGAGTCACAGTTTTGAATGATATTTCTATCGTTAATAAATTTCCTGACGTATTCCTGAAAAATTTCCTGGCCTACCCCCAGAGCGTGAAATCGAATTTTGTATTGACCCCAGTACAAAACTCATTTCTAAAACCCTCAAATATATATCTTCACATAATACGATCGTAGCATGCACCAAAGACGTTGGCTCGAGCTGTTGAAGATTACAATTGAATCATTCAATACCATCGTGGGAAAGCGAACGTGGTAGCTGACGTGTTGAGTAGAAGGTCGTATGCATTTACGAGTGTGATGTTGTTAACACAAAGACTCATTTCGTATAACTTACAAGTGATGAAGATAGAGTTCAAGACTCTAGGAACCCACATGAAGATAATGAATATACGATTAGAATCGACTTTAATCGATAAAGTTAAAGCTACTTAAGCCTACATACTCAAAGTTGATCAATGTGAATAAGAAGGTTTAAGAGGGCGTTATTCTAGAAGCAAGCATCGATGAAAAGAGGAAATCTCAACCCTTGATTTTCTAAGGGTTTGTAGTCCCCTGTAGGTGCGGCGGCCAGTTGATCCGCAATTCCTTGACATGTGACAGACTTTTGCGTCACGTAGACGATGTCAAATTGTTGTAGGATCAACTGCCATCTGGACAGTTGACAATTCAGTATGGGCTTACTGAACTCATACTTGAGAGGATCCACGCGGGATATGAAATGGGTTGTGTGACCATGGAGGTAATGAAGTAATCTCATGGAAGCCCATGCTAAAGCACAACAAGTCTTCTCAATCGGAGTGTACTTGTGTTCACTGATGCTGAATCTTTTGCTAAGGTAATTGATAGCTCGTTCTTGGCCTCTATTGTCTTTTTTCCTCAGCATACAGCCCGTGGCATTGTCATTAATGGACAGGTACATGAACAGGGAAGCATAATCCCTTGGAGGTACCAAAACAGGAGCATTAATCAGTTGCTCTTTTATTGTAAAGAAAACTTTCTGACACTCATCATTCCATTTTATGGAGGAGTTCTTCCTTAACAGCTTGAATATTGGCTCACAAGTTGCTGTGAGTTGAGAAATGAACCTGCTAATGAAGTTGATTCTTTCCAAAAATCCCCGTATTTCTTTCTCTGTCTGAGGAATGGGCATTTTCTTGATGGCCTTGATTTTGGTAGGATCCATTTAATTCAATCCCTTTGTGGCTGACTAGGAAACCTAGTAACTTGCCTGACTTAACACCAAAGGCGCACTTGGATGGATTCAACTTCAAGTTATACTTACGCAACCTATTGAATAACTTTTTGAGATGGTCTAAGTGATCCTCTTCCCTTCGGGATTTTACAATGATGTCATCCACGTAGATCTCTATCTCCTTATGCATTAAATCATGGAAAAGAGCCATCATAGCTCGCCAATAGGTTGCCTCGCCATTGATGAGGCCGAATGACAACCGTCTGTAGCAAAAAGTCCCCCCAAGGCGTGATGAAAGAAGTTTTCTCACGGTGCTCCTCAGCGACCATAATTTGATGGTGTCCCGCAAAGCAATCAGCAAAAGGAGTATATGTCGTATTGAGCAGTATTATCAATAAGAATGTGGATAAATGGCACGGGAAAGCTATCTTTAAGGAAAGATTTGTTCAAATCTTGGTAATCCACGCAGACTCACACCTTTCCTCCTGGTTTAGGCACGGGAACAATGTTGGATATCCACTCTGGATATGTAGACACCATGATAATGTCAGCTTGAAATTATTTCACAATTTCTTCTTTAACCTTTAAACTCCACTCAGGTTTCAATCGCCTGAGTTTTTGTTTAACTGGCTTGAATCCTTCTTTAATGGGAAGGCAATGAAGAATAATATCAGTGGACAAACCAACCATGTCTTCATGAGACCATGCAAACACATCCTAGAATTTGGTTAATAGTCCAACCATGTCATTCTGCTTATTTGTGGTAAGGTCTTAACCAATTTGGATTAGCTTAGGGTTGTCTAAGGTTCCACGATTGAAAGAAGCGGTTTGATCAAGATTGGGTTTGGGTTTGTCTACGCCCCATTCCTTAATCTCCTAAGGTGTCTCAATGTCCTCTTGGATATCCATTAAGTATGAGTTGCATCAAAGTTACAGCACTTGTGGAGAGAAGGCACCTCATCAGCAAGTACATGCACATCTAAATTCAGAGTCCTGAAACAAAATATGCTTTCACTTAATATATGCAATTGTTCGATCATACAAAAGTGTTAGCATATACTTGATAAAATAACTGGTAATAATGTAAAGAAAAGCAAGCAATTAAAGTTATCTACAGGGCAGAGGGGTTTTTCTGCCAATTTTACCCTCGTCAACCAATGCATGGAGTGTTGCTCCAATTGTCGAGGGCAAAGTCCTGATGGACTGTAGTTATGGAAGGATCGTCATTGTCCTCCTTCTCCCAAATGATAACCATAACATCTGGGCAATCATCGTCTGGGGTGTATCTATTTGTATGTTCATCATGAACAATGATGCGTATTGTGACGCCCCCAAAATAGGTATACATCACCCATTTTAGGTCGCCAAATACATGGTACAGAAACAACTACAACTTTATTAATACATTTGTCGTACAAAATATGACAACATATGTACTGTAAGTTTAAATACAAATATTGTCTTCTAGACAATATCCATACCCAAATAAAGTCCTCATTACAATTATTGATACACTATTTTATAGAATGGTGAGTACTATTAAAACAACTATCTTGAACCATAACTCCACACCCCGACTAGTTCCCGCTATATTCTCGCCTCCTGAGAAGAAAAATAGAACAAAAAGGAAAAATGTGAGCTCAACTAGCCCAGTAAATAATATTATGACTAAGATAATGTACAACAAATTATCATCTATGAATTTAACAACTGCAGCGGAAACAACAATTTATTAGAAGAGTTAAGTAGAGAATGAAATCTACTATCATCTATTAATTTAAAAATCTATCATAAATATTTTATCCCTGTAACATCAATCAATATTCATTTTTGTACTACAGGCCAAAGATATTCATCAGTCGGTCATATTTATCTCAACACATGTACATCTTTGCACAACGGGCCAAAGATATTCATAATAAAATCAACAATCTTTGCATTACAGGCCAAAGATATTCAACAACATGTAATCATTTAGGACTGAGGATGATGATAAATGTTTTACAGAAAATGAATCTAGTGAAACAAAAGAACAAATATTAAGGATTCGTACTTTTACCAAACCGAGTTCAAAAATACTTCATAAATAATCACAGTGAAGTAAAATTCAAGAATGATCAAAACATAGATACAATCAAAGCTAGTATCCATAATAGATATCATGGAAAAAAAATGAAAATTTAATTTTTCTGTGAATAGTGTCGTATACGTGAATAGTGTCGTATACGTGAATAGTAATCCCAACACTAAAAGACAAGAATTTCATAAGAAAAATTATCATTCTTCGTTAATAGTACTCATGAATAGTAACTCGTGAATAATAACTCATGAATAGTAACTCGTGAATAGTAACTCTGACATAAAAAGATCAGAATTTCAAAAGAAAAATTTTACCAATATTCCGGTATAATGATATTTAAATAAATAATATCATTTTAAAAAAAAATATCCCTTACCTCGAAAGACGGTACTCTTGACGGGCATACTAGATATAGTGCTGAAGGGAACTTGCACCGTATAGCAACACTCAAGGTATCAAAATACTCAAAAGAATACGCTCAATTTATCGAGAGAGAAAGAGAGAGAAGATTTTAGTTTCTGGTGTGATTTTCAATTCTAACCTAAGCACCCTATTTATAGGAAAATGCTTAGAACACCAAAGTAGAAAATTTAATAAAATATTAATATATATTATAAATTTCCTTAGCCCACCTTTGAAGATCTGAATTCAGCAATTAATATCACATGCTAGACCCACTTAACTCACCAAAAACGTTTTCCTTTAAAAAAATAATTAAAACTTCCAAAAATCAATTATTTCGGAACTTCGAAACTTCAATAATTCACAATAAGTAGCCCTTTTGTCAGAAAAATTCAAACCACACATCCTTTCCATAAGAAATTTCATTATCTACAACTTTGCAGAAGAAAGTTTTTCCAAATTCCAACAAAAATGAACCGAAATCCACAAATGCGCGATTTTACAAGCTATAATCAAATTTCGGTCAAGAATTGGGGTCTCCCGACACACAAAACATGTGTTAATCATTTAATGCAACAAAAATACTCTTCCTCCTCATATACTCATATATCCCACATTTATTGTAAAAATATCATTGTTATTATATTATTAAAATAATATATTTAAATGACTTATTTTATCAGAAAAAGATAAAATATTAATTTTCAACAATTGTCACATTAAGAATTTTCTCCATCTATATCCACAAAAAATCAATATTCTCCTCATCATATAAATTAATAATTAATTATTCACAAATAATATTACAGAATCACAATACTGACAACCATGCAGTTTCCAGGAAAGAGGGGACTTTCCCATAAGGATCTCTCCTTACTGGCGCGCAATTAGATGACCAAACCTCTCCTTAGACAGAACTTTCTAGACATTGGCAATAATGTTATCTAATAATATTATTCAGATAATATGAATTATTACTCTGATAATAGAAAATACTGTGCAATGACAATTATTAAAACAACAGTAATATAAAATATCAACGCAACAATTATTGAATCAATAAAATAAAATATTGAACAGTAATTACTTTAACAATTATTGAGTAGTGTCTTCTTACGTAAGAATCAATAATTGGTGCAATACTGATTACTACTGTGTTTTAACCACCGGGTAATCTAACAGTATTAATGGTAACAACTACGCCATTATTTATAAACAACTTATTCTTGTCATTTTCTTCCTCCAATCACTTTCCGTTATGGGGCCCACACAAGGCTGCGTCGTCGTAAGAATATTCCTCAACAGTAAAAATATTCCACGACCAAATGAATATTCTCCGATAAAATGAATATTTTAAAACCACTTGCTTGTTTGAAATAATTGCGCATTTTACCCATAACTCACCACATTAATCAAATCAACCCTTACTATTTCATCATAATAAATAGAGGAAATTTAATTTCATTTAATAATAAGTTGGGGTCTTACAACCTCCCCTCCTTATGAAATTTCGTCTTCGAAATTGACGTACGTACCTGGTGTTTCGAAAAGGAGATGATACCTCGCTAGTCCCAGGTCATTTCTTCAATAGCATGGTTCCTCCACAAAACTTTGACTTGTTGTATGACCTTTGTACGTAAGTCATGCTCCTTCCTGTCCAAAATCTTGACAGGTACCTCCTCGTACGTTAAGTCTTCTACTATCTCGTCCGGTTCTAACTCAATAACGTGGTTCGGGTCGTCCACATATTTACGTAACATCGGTACGTAAAAAATATTATAAACACGCGACATACTTGGCGGTAAAATGAGTCTATAGGCCACAGTTCCTATTCGATCGAGAATTTCAAATGGATTAATAAATCGAAGGTTTGAGCTTTCCTCACATCACCGATTCTCGCTTTTGAAATAACAACTTCTTGCACCTCCTTCTTCAAATTCATTAGCTCCGGTGTGTAGCTTGAACAACTTTAACTTTATTGATTAAAGTCGATTATACTCGTATATCATCACGTGGATACCTAGAGTTTTCATCTCCATCTCTATTATTTGTAAGTTATACGAAACGAGTCTTTGACAATATCGTACTCGTACTCATATATGATCTTCTATTTAACACGTCAGCTTACCACGTTCACTTTTCCAATATTGTATGGTCAGAACATGTGCCGAAATGAGTCTCCTCTTGAGTTTTTTAAAGCTCTTCCCACATTCCTTGTTCCATTCGAATTTTGTATCTCTACGAGTCAGCTGAGTTAATGGAGTAGCAATTTGAGAAAATATTTCCACGAATCTCCGATAATAACCAACTAAGCCTAGAAAGCTACATATTTTGATTACTGACTTAGGTTGCTCTCAACTGTGACTTATATCTCAATCTTGGATAACACGTCACAATGGCACCTATCAGTTTACTACTGCACGAATATGGCGTCCCCTACAGAGAGTCTGGCTTCGGTGCATTCCACATAGGAAGTCACCAGTTAGAGGCTCGGGTATCAACTTCTACAATTTGGTTTTTAACTCATGAAGTTCAATAGGAGCCATTCGATATGATATTTTAGAAATGGGTTTTGTACCGGATTTAAAATCGATATAAATTCAATATCACTCTCTGGGAGTAGGCCAAGAAATTCTTCAGGAAATACGTCAGGAAATTTACTAACAACAAAAATATCATTCAAATCTGATGTATTTTTGTTCAAGTCCATGACATGGTTAAGAAAGCTTGACATCCGTTTTTCAATAAAAGAATGGATTTATGGCTTGATATGAAAGAGTTTTACTTCAATGGTTTGGTTGCTTGAATTCGAATAACAGGTTGCTTAGGAATATGAAAACTAACAACCTTACGAAAGCAATCAATTTTGGCATGATGAGTAGTTAACTAATCAATCCCTAAAATCACATCAAAAGCAAGTATCTTTAAAGAGATAAGATCAACAGGTAATGTGATTGTGCTAACTTGGATCAAACAAAATTTATAAGTTGTGGATGTAACGAAAGTTTCTCCTAACGGAGTCTCCACAGATAAGTCAAAGTCTAATTTCTCCGGAGTCAAGTTTAAACGTTGAGCATAAGCAGGATAGATAAATGAATGGGTAGCACTGGTATTAAGTAAGGTATAAACTTCGCAAGAATTAATGATTAGCTTACCCTTGATCACCTCGTTTGGGTTCCTCACATTTTGACCAGTCATGACAAATGCTCTTTCAGGAACCGTTGACTTTGACTTTTTTGGGACAGCCTTTGGAGTCACCGTCCCCCCTGGACTTGGTTTCCTTATCGTACAATCTCGAGCAATATGTCCTTCATTTCCATGATTATAATATACCTTGAACTGCTGTGGGCAGTTTGGACTGATATGTCCTTCTTTCTCGCATTTATAGAATATGACCGGTGGTCGTTCTCCTCCCTTAGAACCAGTTGCTGCTGGCGCTAACGTCTTCACATGGTCGTTGTTGAATCTCCTCTTTTTTAAAATCTCCTCCTGACTCGCTTCTTCTATTCTCATGGCCATGATTACTACCAGAGTGGTTCCTGCCTTTGTCTGTATCCTTCTTTCTCCGCTGGTTATCATTGTTCTGATGACTGCTGTCACCAGTATGATCCTTATTATGGTCCCTCGGTTGAACATACTCGTTATCTAGCTCTAACAATTAAGCCATGTTGACAATATCTGAATAGAGAGAAAATTTATGAGAAATGAGATACTGAGATATGTCGGGTTTCAAACCTCTCAGAAACATCCGCGTCATACGTTCCTCATTCTTCACCAAATGAGGTGCAAACCTCGATAATTTTGCAAACTTCGCCTCATACTGGGACACCGTCATGTTATTTCGTTCCAGTCTAATAAACTTCACTTCCTTCAGATGAAGAATACTTTTAGGAAAGTACTTGTCGTTGAACAGTTTCTGAAATGTCTCCCAAGACATGCTGAGTGCGGCTGGATGGCTACGCTTCACAGATTCCCACCAATAATCATCTTCATTACATAACATAAAAGTGGCTAATGGAAACTTTTGTTCCTAAGTGCATCTCAAGACATCGAATATCTTTGTAATTTGTTTAACCCACGTCTCCGCCTTAATCAGACCCAGCTTTCCTAAGAATTCTGGTGGTCCCAACTCTTTGAACTGCTTGGCCGTGACAAATCGTGCGTTGTTATAATTTCCACCTGTATTTTTTGCACGAGTCTCCCTTGTCTGATTTTGCATGAACTGCAAAAAACTTCTAAACATCACGTCGTTCATCATCTGCTCATTGGCATTGTTCACAGGAGGAACATTGCCAACCTGCTGCACGTTCTCCTCGTTGGTGAGTACAGGCGTTTCCACGGTCTCATTTACTCCACTGTTAACATTCTTAGTCGACATTCTCAAATACTGCCATAAAACAAGGGTTAATTAAAGAAATCAACATATCACATAATATCCCTATATACTGACCAAACAATAAATAAGCAT
Organism: Panax japonicus; assembly: GCA_020205505.1. Lineage (NCBI taxonomy): Eukaryota > Viridiplantae > Streptophyta > Magnoliopsida > Apiales > Araliaceae > Panax > Panax japonicus. The sequence continues at coordinate 28,661,707 of CM035110.1, read as the reverse complement.
AGGTAGGACACACTAGCGAAGGATTTAGTCGTCTCTCCCCTCCTAGTTTTATTCCCCGATCTCCGCCAGAGATCATATCCCTAAGCTCTGATACAAACTGTGACGCCCCAAAAATAGGTATACATCACCCATTTTAGGTAGCCAAATATATGGTACAGAAACAACTACAACTTTATTAATACATTTGTCGTGAAAAATACGACAACATATGTACTGTGAGTTTAAATACAAATATTGTGTTCTAGACAATATCCATACCCAAATAAAGTCTTTTTACAATTTTTGATACACTATTCTATAGAATAGTGAGGACTACTAAAACAACTATCTTGAACCATCACTCCACACCCCGACTAGTTCTCGTTATATTCTCGCCTCCTGAGAAGAAAAATGGAACAAAAAAGAAAAGGGTGAGCTCAACTAGCCCAGTAAAGAATATTATGACTAAGATAATGTACAACAAATTATCGTTAGTCTTCAACAGGAAAAAAACTGATAGAATACAGCAGACAACAAGTTTTAGATCAACAACTGCAGCGGAAACAACAATTCATTAGAAGAGTTAAGTAGAGAATGAAATCTACTATCATCTATGAATTTAAAAATTCATCATCAATATTTTATCCCTGTAATATCAATCAATATTCATCTTTGCACTACAGGCCAAAGATATTCATCAGTCGGTTATATTTATTTCAACACCTATAAATATTTACACTACGGGCCAAAGATATTCATAATAAAATCAATCATCTTTGCATTACAGGCCAAAGATATTCAACAACATGTCATCATTTAGGACTGAAGATGATGAAAAATGTTTTACAGAAAATGAATCTAGTGAAACAAAATAACAAATATTAAGGATTCGTACTTTAACCAAACTGAGTTCAAAAATACTTCATAAATAATCATAGTGAAGTAAAATTCAAGAAAGATCAAAATATGGATACAATCAAAGCTAGTATCCATAATAGATATCTTGGACAAAAAACGAAAATTTAATTTTCTGTGAATAGTGCCGTATGCATGAATAGTGCTGTATACGTGAATAGTAACCCCGACACTAAAAGACGAGAATTTCACAAGAAAAATTATCATGCTTCGTGAATAGTAACTCATTAATAGTAATTCGTGAATAGTAACTAATGAATAGTAACTCATGAATAGTAACTCGTGAATAGTAACTCTGACATAAAAAGATCAGAATTTGACAAGAAAAATCTTACCAATATTCCGGTATAATGATATTGAAAGAAATAATATCATTTAAAAAAAATAATATCCCTTACCTCGAAAAGACGGTACTCTTGACGGGAATACTAGATATAGTGCTGAAGGGAACTTGCACCGTATAGCAACACTCAAGGTATCAAAATACTCACAAGAATACGTTCAATATATTGAGAGAGAAAGAGAGAGAAGATTTCAGTTTCTGGTGTAATTTTCAATTCTAACCTAAGCACCCTATTTATAGGAAACTACTTAGAACACCAAAGTAGAAAAATTAATAAAATATTAATATATATTATAAATTTCGTTAGCCCACATTTAAAGATCTAGATTCAGCAATTAATATCACATGCTAGATCCACTTAACTCGGTAAAAACGTTTTCCTTTAAAAAAATAATTAAAACTTCCAAAAATCAATTAATTTCGAAACTTCAATAATTCAGAATAAATAGCCCTTTTGTCTGAAAAATTCGAACCGCATGTTCTACCCATAGGAAATTTCTTTCTCTACAACTTTGCAGAATAAAATTTTTCCAAATTCCAAACAAAAATTGACCGAAATCCACAAACGGGCGTTTTTATAGGCTATAATCAAATTTCGGTCAAGAATTGTGGTCTACTGACACACAAAACATGTGTTAATCATTTAATGTAACAAAAATACTCTTCCTCCTCATATACTCATATATCCCACATTTATTGTAAAAATATAACTATTATTATATTATTAAAATAATATATTTAAATAAATTATTTTATCAGAAAAAGATAAAATATTAATTTTCAACAATTGTAACATTAAAAATTTTCTCCATCTATATCCACATAAAATCAATATTCTCCTCATCATATAAATTAATAATTAATTATTCAGAAATAATTAATTTGATTGGACACTTCAATAGGGTGCTTAATACCCTGCTTATCTTTACGAAGCCCTTGTCCAGGTTGATGATCCAATGACATCATTTCTTGAGTGGCCGACATAACCTCGGCAGAAATCTTGGGTATGGGAAGTGGCGCTCCAATAGAATGGTATTGCATGGTACTCACTTCCAGAGTATGAAAACTGGTCGGTTCAACTTTTTAATTGAAGCTGATGATTGGTAGAGTTCCTTGTTCGTCCAACCTGAATACGATTCACGAGGATCGTTTACGTATTCAATGTTCACGTTGTTCATCTCTTAATTTCTCATTCAACCTTTACTCAAGGTTTTAATCACTTTCAATCGTTATCCATCCCATAAACCCCATGTTCATTATTCTTTCTTAATCTCAAAGCCATACATATCATTGTATGCTAAGACCGATCGTTCATCGCAACAACGTTGCGTTCACACTATCTATACATTTTATATTCATCTCACATTACCATGACATAACATCGAAATGTTATAAATCACTATCGTCCATCAACGTCTAAGGAATTACCATCATAGCAATCCCTCATGTTCGATTCATTGCGACTACGGCCCCGAATCTCGGTTCTGTAACCCGTAATTACATTTTTTTAATCTCATTTAATCTTTTCATTCGACCTTCATCAAAGGTTTAATACACTTGGTTAAGTGTTACATTAGTTGAACATTATATTCTTATTTCTTTCTTGCACATCCCCTAGTACTTGAGCAGTAAAAATCTCATTTCTGGGCATTGTCCTACTCCGGCACTGCGGCGCCATTCTTTGTACTAAGACTCACACTGCGGCACGAGTTAGTAGTACGTGACCCTCCGGCTTGGCACTGTAGCGCCACCATTCTAGGCATGACTGGAACCGTGGCGCCAAGACCTTCTTCCCGAAAAAATTTTCTAAGTCTTTGGTCGTTCTAAGATGCGTACTTCGAAATCTCATAACTTCATCGATATAACTCGAAACGAGATCATTCCAAAGTCATTTTCTTCGTTATCTAAAGTACTTCGATTACCTCTGGACAGAACTTTGTTCTGAATCTGTTAACATGCCATTCAATTGGCTTAATCTTCACCATTCGTTTATTTTAACGTTTTTAACGTTCTTCGTTAGTTCGTCTGTAATTCGGTCATCCGAACTCGGAACTCATTCATTCTTGATTCAACGACTCACGTTTTATACGTTCTCTTAAATTCTTATTAAACCCTACACGTTCAGGTTCATTTACTAACTTTCAAATTTTCAATCCTTTTTACGAAATTTTCGCCATAACTTCGTTATAGCTCAATTCTAATCCGTTCTTCAAGAATGTTTCCAATGTTCCTAACCAAGCAATAAGCATCTAACTTATACATGATGGTTTTAAACTTGTCTATCAACAACAATTACACTACGATGGTTTTAAATTTGTCCATCAACAATGTTCTTCGTGTTCTTCGCGTGTTCTTCATGTTCTTCATTCGTTCTTCATTTTTAATCGATATTTTGGATTGCGATTTAAATTTTTCTTGGAATTTGATGTTATAGAATATCATTCCTTACTTAATTGACCTACTAATTCATAAGATTCATTCGGATCGCTCAAAATCCTTACGAATCTTATACTTCTTTAAAAAATTTATAAACTAAATTGCTAATTCTTATTTCATCATTTTCTCATGAATTCAACCATATGAATTCCTTATTAACATCATCTACTTCTTATCTTCATTAAGGTATGTTTTTGAACATAAAAACATAAAGAAAATTTTGAAGAAACTAGGATTCCGGATTACTGTTCATCCTTAAATTCCTTCCGTCGGACAAAGTTTGCTCACGAGCCAACTTTTCCTCTTTCTTCTCCCTTTCATCTTCCATCCGAACTCTCTCTCTCTCTTTCTCTCTCAAGTGTAGGATTTTCAATAATCCAAACAAATGAGATTAAGCTTCCTATTTATAGATTTTCAAGGCTATGGGTAAAATAGTCATTTTACCCTCCCTAACCTCCTTACTATTCAAGGCTTAAGGACCAAGTTAACTTAACCCTCAAGTTTGCTTAGCCCTTAAGTTTCGTAGTTTCGTCTTTCGGGTTTCGTTCGACAGTTTTAAAAACTGCGTTTCTCAGAATCCAAATATTTTTGGATATTTCGTCTTTCCTTTACCAATTGAATATTACGTATTCTTCGAATTTCCGAAAAACTAAAAAACACTTTTTGACGTTAAGCGTTTTCCTTTGACGTTTTACCCTAACATAGCTAAACGAATGAAAAGTACATAACAGTACTTTTCGTTGTTTTTATTTTGTCCAATTTTTGCACATTTTTTGAAAAAAACTTTTATCGGCATACTTAACTTTTCACGATATATTATTATCAAATCTTTCGACGGAATGCCATTTCGACATACCTCTCGGAAAGGCTTGGGTTATTCAAACCCTAATCCTTAGGTTTCGTCGAGTGAATAGTGCCTATTTCGTCTTTTTTCCCAAAAATATTTTTGTTCCCGAAATTTTTTTATTTTCGTCCTGAAAATTCTTACTCGTTCAGTCTAGCACGTAGCCAGAATCCTCCTGATTAATAATCATTCTAGGTTATAGAACGATTAATAAACACATAGCACATAATAGTATTAATAAAATTTATTTTATTAACAACTTATTCTTTATCTCTAAAATTCTGGACAATCCAATTTTTTGGGTTGTCACATTCTTCCTCCCTTACAAAAATTCCATCCTCGGAATTTTTTAAAACCAAACCCTTACCCAGGTTCTCACATTCTCCCATTCTTCACAGAATTTCATCCTCAAAATTTTAGCTTACTCGTCTTCTCAACTTCTATTCAAAGAAGTTCTTATCTTTCATACATTCCCTACCCTTCATAACTTAACAAAAATCATGAAGTGAAAGGAATAACTAGGAATATAAAGATTCCTTTAAAATATTTCATTCTTTTGCTGAGGGGTCAAATCGACCATAAACTTATACTAGGTTATACAGCCTCTGCCGTAAACCTTTATTACTTGGTAAGTTTACAATCACAAAGAAGGTAAACTACCTCTTCCATACGTAGGTGATCAACCTAACGTATCACCCCATTTTAGGGTATGTTCACCTCAGACTTAGATTCCGCACCAAACCAATTTGGTTCGGCATAGTTCATCAAAGAAAGCTCGATTTTCTTTTAATCATGACATACCATTCGTCTTAGCCCAATCAAGTAGCTTAGACCATACCAATAAATTGGACATCAACTTGAATCATTCATCTAGTCAACTCACTTGACATCGACTACTTCTTTAAATTCTTTTACAATACATCAAAACGTTTTATGGCGTCATGATACCGCACTTTTCACAGTACGTTGAAGACTTCGTCAGTTTATAACTTCGTCATTTATACATCATACCATAGCGGGTTGTTGATCCTAAGATCACTTCCAACACTAGGTTCAGTTGCATTAATAACTCCATCCTTTTACCATCTTTACATCAAATGCACTGATGATATAAAATACATTTTGATATTTCAAATCAATTTCTGTCTAGCCAAATTAACTAGCATAGGCATACCAAGAATAGTTCTTTTAAAATATATTGGTTCCAAAAATTGAACCAATTCTTTCATTTTTAAAACGCGCACATATAAGCATAATTTCAAGAAACTTTGAAATCTAGCATAGCTAGATGACTTGGAATATCCTATTCTCCATCTTCTTTCATTGTCTTGCTTGCTACAATACTTATTCTTCTCTAGCACCTTCAATGCTAAGTCTACTGAAAATACTTACTTTCAGTCTAAACATTCTTATACCTTAGTATAGTTTAATAACTTACCACACTTTATGTGTTTAGGAACTTTCCACAACCATATGTGTTTAAGAACTTATCTTCGCAATATGTAATCCAAGAACAAATCAAGGACTATCCATACGCTTAGGGCTCAGAAACATAGCATATAACTATGAGTCAAAAACTTTTCATAAGTATGAGTTTCAAGAACCCGCACCTATCTTATCATTTTCTACCTATCAAGTATATACATGAGAAAAGATTCACCTTTTCGTCATATACATATTGATAGCACGACATACTATTCCAATGATTATCACTGTAATAACTAAGTAATCACAAACCCCCTCCCATTCGAAGGTTTGTACTACTTAGCTATCACATGAGTCCTTAATCGAAATCTTAGAACTGCTAACTTTCTCTTTATTTAATACGAATTTTCTTTAATTCGTATACTATCCTTTACAACTCAATTTGAGTTCTTCTTCCCATACTACTTTATAGTACCATTTATCCATAGCATTAGCTATGAATCATTCATCGTTTAACAGATCGTCTGTTACTACGATTTACTGTGATCACGTGGTGATCTTCTTATCATTCTCTTTATGATTATAGTCTTAGGTACTCATACCTAAGATTTATAACCTATCAGCTCTGATACTAACTTGTAACGCCCCAAAATTTGGTCTATCTTCACACCCGGATTCTGTGCGTCACTAATACATCATTCATCCAACATACATCATTATATACTGAAATATAACAACATACACTCTCAAATCCCAGGTTCTAAAAACCTTATAGCTTTTCTCATTATAAATAATGATAATTACATTATTCTTTACATCTTGCACGAGCGACTTTTTTCCGCCACCAAGGATACATAATCGCTCATTAAACTATTCTATAGTTTAATTCTCATCTTTCTACATTACAAGTCTTCGCTTGATCTTCTCGCTCATTCACATTCTGAATGACACTTCATCTGGATATCGACAGCTTGATCAATACGGGATCCTTAAGTTCTTCTAACATTGTTCGCTGAAAATGTTTTTCATTTAAAGCAAATGTGAACATTCAATTGCCCAGCAAGTCTTAACAGTTGAACAAACAACTTTAAGAGTTTAACATTCCTTTAAAACTTCGATAACCGATCAAAGATTATGAAGCATCTTGAACAATAGGAATAATCTTGATTCCTATCATTCTAAAACATTAGTCACATTCACTTTGAAATACTTTCATTCTCTACTATCTTTCATACACATTCTGTCTGACTAGAATCAATAGTATAGACTTAACAATAACGGTTCATGTATAAACAGAACACTCTCTTATTGAACAGTTCAATCACATAACAGTTCATATCATAGAAACACCGAAGTGTCCATATTATGGCACAAGGCCTCATACGTTCTACCACTTTGTACAAATATCACACATTCGTAAATAGACAGTACTTCTCAAGTTCAACATCTGAGAAGTTTAAGAAACTAGCATTCATTTAAAATATGAATGAAGTTAGGAAACTTGCCTTACGCACAGTTATAGCTTACGCTGAACTGCTCCTTCCAAACCCTATAACACATAAGGAAATAACACATACACCAATTAGTCATATACTTAACTTACACATTGGTTTACTTAACTTTACTTCTTATGGTTCGCGTTCTTGCTATATAATTTTAAGAGACTAACTTTCATTATCGATTTATGGCTTCATTACATAAGGAGATGACTTACTTTTACGTTCATCATCTTTGATTTTTTACATTCTTATTTTCTTCTTATAACTTCTCTAGGACACAGCACACATCGCTTCTCTGCCGGTAGTCCATATGGTACTCTGAGTGGTTTCCCACAAACAACCAACAAACAAGTTCCCATCTCATCAGAGTTAGTTAGATCGGTTACCAGTTTCGTATATACCTTTGCTCTCTGAAGGTATTGTTTAGCCTAGCTCCCATATGTCAACCATCAAAGGTTACGATTGTACCTCAACCTCAACTTATCTTAACTTATACGAACTATTAAACTATAATGTTTGATAAGTCAATTCTTATTCCTTATGTCTTTCTAACAACTAAATGCCATACCTCAGGATTCAGTCATCATCGTCTAAGTGATACAGTCTTTTGTATACTCAGGACGATCATTCAATACCCACTCAACGTATCTATAACGTTAAGCATTATAAATTACCTTATTTTTAACTTACAACGTCCGATTCATTCGACCTTCATCAAAGGTTTAATACATTTGATTAAGTGTTACATTAGTATGTTCTTATTTCTTTCTTGCACATCCCCTAGTACTTGAGCGGTTAAAATCTCATTTATGGGCATTGTCCTACTCCGGCGCTGCGGAGCCACTCTTTGCACTAAGACTCGCACTGCAGCGCGAGTTAGCAGTACGTGACCCTCCGGCCTGGCGCTGCAGCGCCACCATTCTAGGCATGACTGGCGCCGCGGCGCCAAGACCATCTTCCCAAAAAAATGTTCCAAGTCTTTGGTCGTTCTAAGATGCTTACTTTGAAATCTCATAACTTCATCGATATAACTCAGAACGAGATCGTTCTAAAGCCATTTTCTTTGTTATCTAAAGTACTTCGATTACCCCCAGACTGAACTTTGTTCTAAATCCGTTAACATGGCATTCAATTGGCGTAATCTTCACCCTTTGTTTATTTTAACGTTTTTAACGTTCTTCGTTCGTCCGTAATTCTGTCATCCAAACTCGGAACTCGTTTGTTTTTGAAGTCTATGACTCATGTTTTATACGTTCTCTTACATTCGTATGAAACCCTACACGTTCGGGTTCATTTACTAACTTTCCAATTTTTGATCTTTTTTACTAAATTTTCGCCATAACTTCGTTATAGCTCAATTCTAATCCGTTCTTCAAGAACGTTTCCAACGTTCATAACCAATAAATAAGCATCTAACTTATACACGATGGTTTTAAACTTGTCCATCAATAACAATTACACTATGATGGTTTTAAATTTGTCCATCAAGAATGTTCTTCGCGCGTTCTTTGTGTTCTTCATTCGTTCTTCATTTTTAATCGATATTTTGGATTACGATTTAAATTTTTCTTGGAATTTGATGTTATAGAACATCATTCCTTACTTACTTGACCTACTCATTCATAAGATTCATTCGGATCACTCAAAATCCTTACGAATCTTATACTTCCTTAAGAAATTTTTAAACTAAATTGCTAATTCTTATTTCTTCATTTTCTCATGAATTCAACCATATGAATTCCTTATTAACATCATCTACTTCTTATCTTCATTAAGTTATGTTTTTGAACATAAAAACATAAAGAAAATTTTGATGAAACTAGGATTCAGATTACCGTTCATCCTTAAATTCCTTCCGTCAGACAAAGTTTGCTCATGAGCCAACTTTTCCTCTTTCTTCTCCCTTTCATCTTCCATCGGAAATCTCTCTCTTTCTCTCTCAAGTGTAGGATTTTAAATAATCCAAACAAATGAGCTTAAGCTTCTTATTTATAGATTTTTAAGGCTAGGGGTAAAATAGTCATTTCACCCTCCATAACCTCCTAACTATTCAAGGCTTAAGGACTAAGTTAACTTAGCCCTCAAGTTTGCTTAGCCCTTAAGTTTTGTAGTTCTGTCTTTCGGGTTTTGTTCGACAGTTTAAAAAACTGTGATTCTCGGAATCCAAATATTTTTGGATATTTCGTCTTTCCTTTACCGATTGAATATTACGTATTCTTAGGATTTTTGAAAAACTAAAAAACACTTTTTGACGTTAAGCATTTTCCTTCACGTTTTACCCTAACGTAGCTAAAAGAATGACAAGTACATAACATTACTTTTCGTCATTTTTATTTTGTCCGATTTCTACACATTTTTCGAGAAAAACTTTTATCGACTTACTCAACTTTTCACGATATATTATCATCAAATCTTTCGATAGAATGTCATTTTGACATACCAAACTCTCGAAAACGCTTAGGTTATTCAAACCGTAACCCTTAGGTTTCGTCGGGTGAATACTGCCTATTTCGTCTTTTTTACCAAAAATATTTTTATTCCCGGAAAATTTTCATTTTCGTCTTGAAAATTCTTACTCGTTTAGTCTAGCTCATAGCCAGAATCCTCCTGATTAATAATCATTCTAGGTTATGGAACGATTAATAAACACATAGCACAGAATAGTTTTAATAAAATTTATTTTATTAATAACTAATTCTTTAACTCTAAAATTCTGGACAATCCAATTTTCCGGGTTGTCACACCGACAGGATAGCCTCCTGATGGAGGAACCACACAACATACATTCACATACAATGTGTCTCACTGTTTATGAAAATGATGACATGTGTGAAGCACTAACATCACAGATAGATATAGTATATTGCAGTAAATAAAATGCATTCGTACACATTCATCATAAATGTAAATGCAACATTCACACACAAGCATATAACAGTTTTGAAAAGCTTGTAATAGCGGCTTATGCCCTCTTATTGGAGTCCGCAGCAAAGTCGCCACCTGTCGACGTCGGGATTTTTTGGTGTCCCTTTTCATTACTTGTTCTTTGGTGTTCTCATTTTAATGTGAATTTTATTTGAAAAAACAAGTGAAAAAGGTCTGACATGTATAATGTCGATGATTTGACTTTAAGAGTTGCCAGTTGGTGTATTTAACTGGTTGCACCAACGCAACCGAAAAAGGTTTGCACATTGACCTAGTGATGTGATACTGCTAAATGGGTTTGTGTAATCGAGATTCATTTGGGTACGGGGGCTTGATTATGCGGAGGGAAGGTGTTAGGCACCCCCCGACATCTGTGTTGCCATGGTGACCGCCACTTTCCAAAGAAATTGTTATATAAATGTGTGTGTGTGTGTGGATCAATGTGCAATTATTTGGAAGTAGTGCTATACCTCATTCGCACTTATATGCAAAGGGTTTGAATTTATAGAAAAATTCAGTTTTAAACAGGATATAGCAATGAAGTTTTATAAAAAGAGGTTTTTCAAACCCTGTGCTCAATAGTAATTGAGGCCTTTGATACTTCTATTTTATTATTAAATATTCGACTTGATTGCTTTTATTTTTGAGATGCGAAGCATCTTCGAGAAAATAATATACAGCGGTGTAAAACTCCTCACGGGCATGTGTAAGACCCTGAATTTTTTTTAAATAAAATAGAATTTCCTTTATTTATTATTTTGAAATAGTAAAGGTTGATTTGGTTAATGTGGTTAGTTATGGGTAAAATGCGCAAATATTTTAAATAAGCAAGTGGTTATAAAATATTCATTCTAACGGGGAATATTCGTTTTGTCGTGAAATACTTTTACTGTCGGGGAATATTCGTACGACAGCGCAGCCTTTTGTCGGCCCCATAACGGAAAGCGATTTGATGAAGAAAACGACAAGAATAAGTTGGTTATAAATAACGGCGTAGTTGTTACCGTTAATACTGTTGGAATACCCGGTTGTTAAAACACAGTAGCACACAGTATTACACCAATTATTGATTATTACGTAAGAAGACACTACTCAATAATTGTTACAGTAATTACTGTTTAATATTTTATTGATTCAATAATTGATGCGTTGATATTTTATATTACTGTTGTTTTAATAATTGTTATTGCACAGTATTTTCTATTATCGGAGCAATAATTCATATTATCTGAATAATATTATTAGATAACATTATTGGCAATGTCTAGAAAGTTCTGTCTAAGGAGAGGTTTGGTCATCTAATTGCGCGCTAGTAAGGAGAAATACTTATTGGAAAGCCATTTCTTTCGTGGGAACTTCCTGGTTGTCAGTAATGTGATTCTGTAATATTATTTGTGAATAATTAATTATTTATTTATATGATGAGAAAAATATTGATTTTATGCGAATATAGATGGTGAAATTTTTTTAATGCGACAATTGTTGAAAATTAATATTTTATCTTTTTCTGATAAAATAATTCATTTAAATATATTATTTTAATAATATATTAATGGTGATATTTTTACAATGAATGTGGGATATATGAGTATATGAGGAGGAATAATATTTTTGTGGCATTAAATGATTAACACATGTTTTGTGTGTCGGTAGACCCCAATTCTTGACCGAAATTTGATTATAACTTGTAAATTCACCCGTTTGTGAATTTCGGTCAATTTCTTTTTGGAATTTGGAAAAACATTCTTCTGTAAAGTTGTAGAGAATGAAATTTCCTATAGAAAGGACATGTGGATCAAATTTTTCTGACAAAAGGGCTATTTATTGTGAATTATTGAAGTTCCGAAGTTCCAAAATAATTAATTTTTGGAAGTTTTAATTATTTTTTAAAGAAAAATGTTTTTTACATTTTGTGGCCTCATTAAACATGTGATAAGTTGCTGAATTCAGATTCTTGGTGTTCTAAGGAAATTTGTATAAATATATTATTATTTTATTAAATTTTCTGCTTTGGTGTTCTAAGCAATTTTCTATAAATAGGGTGCTTAGGTTAGAATTGAAAATCACACTAGAAACTGAAATCTTCTCTCTCTTTCTCTCTCGATATATTGAATGTATTCTTGTGAGTATTTTGATACTTTGAGTTTTGCTATACAGTGCAAGTTCAAGTCATAGCCTATATCCGGTGTTTCAACTAGAAGTACTATCTTTTCGAGGTAAGGGATGTTATTTTTTTCATATAAGATATTATTTCTTTTAATATCATTATGACGAAGTATTGATCTAAACTTTTAATCAAATTTGGAACTTTTTGTGTCGAGGTTACTATTCACGTATACGGCACTATTCACGTATACGTCACTATTCACGAATACGGCACTATTCATCGAAAAATGAATTTTTTCCCTTTTTGTCCAAAATATCTTTTATGGATACTAGCTTTGATTGTATCCATGTTTTGATCATTCTTGAGTTTTACTTCATTATGATTATTTATGAGGTATTTTTGGATATGAAATAGCTGAAATACGAATCCTTGATATTTATTCTTTTGTTTCACTGGATTCATTTCCTTTAAAATATTTTTCATCATCCTCAGTCCTAAATGATAATATTATTGAATATCTTTGGCATGTACTGTAAAGATAAATGATTTTATAATGAATATCTTTGGCCTGTAGTGCAAAGATGAACAGGTGTTGAGATGAACATGACCGACTAATGAATATCTTTGGCCTGTAATGTAAAGATGAAAATTTGATTCAAGATGAATATTGATTGATGTTACAGGGATAAAATATTGACGACAGACTTTTAAATTCATAGATAATAGTAGATTTCATTCTCTACGTAACTCATCTATGAATTATTATTTCCGCTGCTGATCTGAAACTTGTTGTCTATTGTATTCTATCATATTTTTCCTTGTTGAAGACTAACGATAATTTGTTCTATATTAACTTAGTCATAATATTATTTATTGGGCTTGTTGAGCTCACCCTTTTCCTTTTTGTTCCATTTTCTTCTCAGGAGGCGAGAATGTAGCGAGTACTAGTCGGGGTACGGAATGAAGGTTCTAGGAAGTTATTTTAGTAGTCCTCACCATTTTTGTAAAGTATTGTATCAATAATTGTAATGAGCACTTAGTTGGGTATGTATATTGTCTAGATGACAATATTTATATTTAAACTCACAGTTTATGGGTTGTATTAATAAAGTTGTAGTTGTACTATGTTATTGACGACTCAGAATGGGTGATGTATACCTATTTTGGGGGCGTCACAGTTGGTATCAGAGCTTAGGGATATGATCTCTGGCGGAGATCGGGGAATAGAACTAAGAGGGGAGAGATAAGTAAATCCTTCGTTAGTGTGTCCTACCTAAGCTTATTTGTTAGTTTGTCAGTATATAAGGATATTATGTGATATGTTGATTTCCTTAATTAACCCTTGTTTTATGGCAGTATTTGAGAATGTCGACTGAGAATGTTAACAGTAGAGTAAATAAGACTGTGGAGACACCTTTGCTCACTAATGAGGAGAACATGCAACAGGCTGGCAATGTTCCTCGTGTGAACAACGCCACTTAGCAGATGATGAACGACGGGATGTTTGGAAGTTTTTTGCAGTTCATGCAAAATCAGACGAGAGAGACTCGTGCACAAAATACAGGTGGAAATGATAACAACGCACGATTTGTCACGGCCAAGCAGTTCATAGAGTTGGGACCACCAGAATTCTGGGGAAAGCCGGATTCGATTAAGGCGGAGACGTGAGTTAAACAAATTACAAAGATATTCGATGTCTTGGGATGCACAGAATAACAGAAGGTTCCATTCGCCACTTTTATGTTCCGTAATGAGGCTGATTACTGTGAGAATCTGTGAAGCGTACCCATCTAGCTGCACTCAGCATGTCATGGGAGATGTTTCAGAAACTGTTAAATGGAAAATACTTCCCTAAAAGTATTCATCATATGAAGGAAGTGGAGTTCATTAGACTGAAACAAAATAACATCACGGTGTCCCAGTATGAGGCAAAGTTTGCAGAGTTATCCAGGTTTGCACCTCATTTGGTGGAAAATGAGGAACGTATGACGCTGATGTTTCTGAGAGGTTTGAAACCCGGCATACGTCAATTTCTCATTTCTCATAAATTTTATCTCTATTCAGAAGTTGTCAACATGGCTCAATTATTAGAGCGAGATAACGAGTACGTTCAACCGAGGGACCACAACCAGGATCATAACAGAGATAGCAGTCAACAGAATAACAATAACCAGTGGAGAAAGAAAAAGACGGACAAAAATGGTAACCACTCTAGTGGTAGTCATGGCCATGAGAATAGAAGAAACGAGTTATGAGGAGATTTTAAAAAGAGGAGATTCAATAATGACCATGTGAAGACGTCAACACTAGCAACAACTGGTTCCAAGGGAGGAGAACGACCACCGGTCATATGCTATAAGTGTGGGAAAGAAGGACATATCAACCCAAACAGCCCACAACAGTTTAAGGTATGTTATAATTATGGAAAGGAAGGACATATCGCTCTAGATTGCACTGTAGCGAAACCAAGTCCACCGGGGAGGGTGACTCAAAAGGTTGTCCCAGAAAAGTCAAAGTCAATGGTTCCTGGAAGAGCGTTTGTCGTGACTGGTCAAAATGAGAGGAACCCAAACGAGGTGATCACGGGTAAGCTAGTCATAAATTCTTGTGAAGTTTATACCTTACTAGATACCGGTGCTACACATTCATTTATTTCTCCTACTTGTGCTCAATGTTTAAACTTAACTCAATAGAAATTAGAATTTGATTTATCTATGGAGACTCCATTAGGAGAAACTTTCATCACATCCACTACTTAGAAAAGCAAGGAATGTGGGAAGAGCTTCGAAGAACTCAAGAGGAGACTCATTTCGGCATATGTTCTGACCATACCATCCTGGAAAAGCGAATGTGGTTGCTGACGTGTTGAGTAGAAGATCATATACGAGTACGAGTACGATATTGTCAAAGACTCATTTTGTATAACTTACAAATAATAGAGATGGAGATGAAAACTCTAGGTACCCACGTGATGATATACGAGTATAATCGACTTTAATTGATAAAGTTAAAGTTGTTCAAGCTACACACCGGAGCTGATGAATTTGAAGAAGGAGGTGCAAGAAGTTGTTATTTCAAAAGCGAGAATTGATGATGTGAGGAAATCTCAAACCTTCGATTTATTAATCCATTTGCAATTCTCGATCGAATAAAAACTATGGCCTATAGAGTCATTTTACGGCCAAGTATGTCGCGTGTTTATAACGTTTTTTACGTACCGATGTAACGTAAATATGTGGACGACCCGAACCACATTATTGAGTTATAATTGGACGAGATAGCCGAAGACTTAACGTACGAGGAGGTACCTATCAAGATTTTGGATAGGAAGGAGCATGTCTTACGTATAAAGGTCATACAACAAGTCAAAGTTTTTTGGAGGAACCATGCTATTGAAGAAATGACCTAGGAGTAATGAGGTATCCTCACCTTTTCTAAACACCAGGTACGTACGTCAATTTCGAGGACAAAATTTCATAAGGAGGGGAGGTTATAAGACCCTGAATTTTTTTTAAATAAAATGGAATTTTCTTTATTTATTATTTTGAAATAGTAAGGGTTGATTTGGTTAATGTGGTTAGTTATGGGTAAAATGTGCAAATATTTTAAATAAACAAGTGTTTATAAAATATTCATTTTAACGGGGAATATTCATTTGGTCGTGAAATATTTTTACTGTCAGGGAATATTCGTACGACGGCGCAGCCTTGTGTGCGCCCCATAACAGAAAGCGATTGGATGAAGAAAACGACAAGAATAAGTTGGTTATAAATAACGGCGTAGTTGTTACCTTTAATACTGTTGGAATACCAGGTGGTTAAAACACAGTAGCACACGGTATTACTGTGATAACCCAGGATTTCGAAAAATCCAAATTTTTGTGATACGAGTCTCGAGAAAGTCAATTTGTGTATTGACTAATAAATTTAGAGTAGAGTTGTGCTTAACAACTTTAGAAAAACTCTAACCCTAATTTTTGAATAGGGATTCGATAGAAAATACAATTAAAATAATTATATTGTTGATTATGTGTTTGTACTGTTTAGAAATATTGACCAATAGTTGATTGGATAAGGTTTAATATTAATAAACCTTAATAAGGGATTTAAAACCCTAATCTTAAATTTAGAAAATAAATTGTACAATTAAAACCCTAATTGTACGCCGGGAAACCCTAATTTGAAAACCGAGAATTATAAACCCTAATTAGGCAACCCTAATTTTTATTAGCATGCCTAAAGTGTTTTTTAAACTTAAATATGATTACAAAACTCTAATTATATTTTTGTATATTAAATTTCTATTTTAGAAACCCTAATTTTTATTTTAGAAAATTTATTTTTCTAATTAAACCCTAAATTTAAAAATTGTGGGAACTAGAATTTTTAATACCTAAAGGGTTCAAATCTTAAACCCTAATCCAAGTCCCAAACCCTAAGGATTTGTACAAATTCTATGTTTACCATTTAATTTAAATTGTAAATGACAAAATTACCCTTTATGGGATTTTTATAAGATAACTTGCAAAATTGGCCAAATCTTTATTTGGTGACCAACTCCATTGACTTTGTGGCCTTAAAAATCCTAGAAAATCAGTTCCATGTGCCAGCAAGATCTGATCTATCAACTAAATATGCTATATAAAGAATCAAGAGAGAGAAAATGCATAGAAATTGCCATTTTACCTACAAGCTCTCACCAACTCTGATATCTCTCTCAACCTCCGAATTTGCTTAGTAAATCAGTCATAATACCAGCCCTAGATTAAACAATAACAGATTGGGGAGCATAGATCAAGAATTGGAACAAGAAGGTATAAACCCTAAAATCTAATTTGATCATGTATGCTTAGACAACTTTTGTGTTTATGTGTTTAGATTAGTGCTAGATGATGTTTTATGATGATCTATGTTGATATAACATAGATCCATAGCATCAAAGTTGATAAAAATCGAATTTTTTGAAAACTGTTCTTGAGCAGTTTTTGTGGTCTGACAAGTAATGTCAGTCGCCACAGATCCTTGCTCGTTTAAGCATTTTGCTGTTTTAAGTTTTGATTTTGTAGATTGGTATGCGTTCTTTAGTCTGCAAAAGAAATCAGAGCTATTTGATGTCAGGATCAGTAGTTATTAACGGTCAAAACCCGTTGACCGGGCTTGACCGAGTAAAAATCTGGGTAACCCAAAAAGTGAAAAATCGAACCTGAAAAGTATTTTGAAGGCCTTTATCTGATAGAATTTACATGATATGTTAGTGTTATTATAACCATGTTGTAGAATGTACACTGGACTATAGATCTGGATCTTTAGGTATTTTAAAACATCAACAGACCGAACATAAAATATGGTCAAACTAGACCATCCGTTCACGGGAATAGTTTCTGGAAAACCCAGAAACGGTGGAATCAGCTTTTCTGACAGCCTTTGACCATGTGATAAGTTATTGATATGTTGTTTTTAGACTGAAATATTGTTATCTCGTTGTTCCTTGTCATGATTACTATAGTTATGGACCAAATATTGAGCCATTTGATAAAGGGAACATAGAATAATTTGAGCATGAAAGTGCTTACTCGCACTGTCTGGGTTTCTGGAAAACCCAGAAACCGTCTGACAGGATGTTTGACAGCCCAGATCATCTTGTTGTGTTGTTGTTTGATCTAAGTGTGAGTTGCATGTTGTAGTGTTACATGTTGGCTACACGATCACACTTAAAATAAGTCCAGAAACCATTTTGGCTGAGAATTAAAGGCAGTCAAAGTAGCACCTTGAAGCTGCTGGCTGTCAGTGTTCATGAGCTCAAGAACACCAACAGCAACGCTTTGTGTCGCTAAAGGCCTATAGCGACGGTTTTAATTAATTTTATTTTCAGAATTTCCGGTAATTAATTAAAAATTAGAAATAAATTCTAAAAATTACCAAAAATGATTTTAAAAATTATTTTAAATTATGAAAAATAATTTTTGACCAATTGGAATATTTTTCTTTAATATTTATAATTATTTAAATATTAAAGGTATTTAATTTATTTAATTAGTGTATTAAATAAATTAGAGAAAAATGATTTAATATTATAAAAAATCATTTTAAATAAGAATAATGTATTTAAAAATATTTTGAGTTATAAAATGTAACTTTTAATAGTTTTGGAGAATTTTCATTAATAATTTAATATTAATGATATTAGATTTATTTGATTATTAAATTAAATAAACAAGATAAAAATTATTTTAATGATTTAAAAATCATTTTAATTGAGAATAAAGTGTTAGAAAATATTTTAAATTAAAAAATATAATTTTCAATATTTTTGGAGAATTTTCATTAATAAATTAATATTAATGATGTTTGATTTATTTAATTGTTATATTAAATAAATAAATTAAAAATGATTTTATTGATTTAAAAATCATTTAAAAATGAGAAAAATGGTTTAAAAATATTTTAAGTTATAATTAATGACTTTTAATATTTGGATAATAATTTCATTAATATTTATATATTAATGGTGATGATTTAAAAATGATTTTAATTATTTTAAAAATCATTTAAGTAGAATATTGATGATTTAAAAATATTTGAAGTTATTGATGATAACTTTAATATTTTGGAATGTATGTTATTAACATGTTGATATTATTAAATATTAATATTGATAAGATTATTTGATAATTAAATCATTTAAAAATGATTTAAGTGTTTGATAAATTATTATAAATTATAATAATTGCTTAATAATTATTAAAAGCTTCCGAAAAATATTATTAATGATAATTGACTTATCTAAATTAATATTGAAGCTTAAAACCGAATTTACTTGGCAATAAATGTGTTAATTGTCGAATAGGGTGACTAAAATACCGAGAATGGACCAAAGTCCAACCAGACTGAATTAGTTTGACTTGTTAAGTGTTTATATAGGTTATAAAAACTGTTGTGGCTATGTGGTAATGTGTTTAGAAGAAGTTTGACTGTGAATTACAGTGTTGTGTGTTATGTGAATTATTGTGCTAATTGTTAGACCGATATTATTGGTTATAGGTCTTTCGAAAGCAGATAAGTATTTTGTGTAGCTGTAATCAGCAGAAGAGGCAAGTTCCCTAACTCAACCTTGAGTTATTTCATTCAATTATTATTGGTGGATAATTATTGCTAATTATGCCACGTCCAGGGATTTATTGTTGAAATTAAAGTATTGAATTAGAAAATATATATTCGTAGAATTACTGTTGTTGGATATTCATATCTGTAGAAGTTAGAATTGACAGTACAGATAATTCCTGTTTATTGTCAAATTATGTTGATAAATGTCTTAGCCAATTATTCTGGTTAGACAAACATTTGTAAAAACTTGTTAGGTTTGAGAAGAGAAGCAAATAGAATTTGAAATCCCAGTATTTTGTTGTAAAATCAAACATTTGATTCTAAGACTGAGAAGAACAACCTTTTATATAAAGGGAACATTTTGTTGGTCGTGAATTCGACCTTTGCGCGCGATTTGAGTATTATGCATAATATAGGGTATAATAAGCTGATCACTTATTGTACTTGCAGAGGGGTATGATTTAATCTTTATGGTTATCTGATACACCTGAGTATTTATCAAAGTAAATCTTTGATATCTACCCGAGAAAAATATGTTCAAGATCTTGTGTGATCGCTCAGTATTAAACCTGGAAAACATTCCACTTTGATATTTCGTAGAATTGATTCTTGTTTATTCAATTGAATATCGTAGAAACTTTGAAAGCGTTGTACTATTTCATTATTGAATTATTGTGGTATAGAATACGAGAAAACTTGTTATTGAATAACGATTTGTTCAGCTATTTCAAAGTTCCCCGAACTTTGATTTCATTCTATCAAAATAGATAGACTGTTGTTTTGAATTCTTATACATTTATTGTATGTTTTAACTTGCGGAGCAAATTAGTTGCTCACCCTTGCTAAATAAAATTTTTCAGCTAGGGATGAAGTTGCAGGAGGTGCTGCAAAGGACAAGGGAAAAGGCGTAGTTATAAATTAGTTATGTTGAACATATTTATTATGTTGTATTGTAAACCCTTTTTGTATAACTAAAGGGTATGTTTGTAAAGTTAAGGTTAGAGAACCTGGGTGTTGTATTATTATTAAACACTGATAAAATCTTACGTAAGATACTATCTATATATATTATGGGTAGTTAAATGTTATTTATATTGTGGATCGTGAACACCAAACTCGGGGGTCAGGTAACCCGGATTTTGGGGTGTCACAATTACACCAATTATTAATTCTTACGTAAGAAGGCACTACTCAATAATTTTTACAGTAATTACTGTTCAGTATTTTATTGATTCAATAATTGCTGCATTGATATTTTATATTACTGTTGTTTTAATAATTGTCATTGCACAGTATTTTCTATTATCGGAGAAATAATTCATATTGTCTGAATAATATTATTAGATAACATTATTGGAAATGTCTAGAAAGTTTTATCTAAGGAGAGGTTTGGTCATCTAATTGCGCGCTAGTAAGGAGAAATTTTTTTAATTTGGCAATTGTAGAAAATTAATATTTTATCTTTTCTGATAAAATAATTAATTTAAATATATTATTTTAATAATATATTAATGGTGATATTTTTACAATGAATGTGGCATTAAATGATTAACACATGTTTTGTGTGTCGATAGACCCCAATTCTTGACCGAAATTTGATTATAGCCTGTAAAATCGTCCGTTTGTGGATTTCAGTCAATTTTTGTTTGGAATTTGGAAAAACTTTCTTCTGTAAAGTTGTAGAGAATGAAATTTCCTATGGGGAGGACATGTGGTTTGAATTTTTTTTGACAAAAGGGCTATTTATTGTGAATTATTGAAGTTCTGAAGTTCCGAAATAATTAATTTTTGGATGTTTTAATTATTTTTTAAAGAAAAATGTTTTTTACATTTTCTGGCCTCATTAAACATGTGATAAGTTGTTGAATTTAGATTCTTGGTGTGCTAAGGAAATTTGTATACATATATTATTATTTTATTAAATTTTCTGCTTTGGTGTTCTAAGCAATTTCCTATAAATAGGGTGCTTAGGTTAGAATTGAAAATCACACCAGAAACTGAAATCTTCTCTCTCTGTCTCTCTCGATATATTGAGTGTATCCTTGTGAGTATTTTTATACTTTGAGTGTTGTTATACGGTGCAAGTTCAAGTCATAGCCTATATCTGGTGTTTCAACTAGAAGTACAATCTTTTCGAGGTAAGGGATGTTATTTTTTTCATATATGATATTATTTCTTTCAATATCATTATGACGAAGTACTGATTTGAACTTTTAATCAAATTTGGAACTTTTTGTGTAGAGGTTACTATTCACGTATACAGCACTATTCACAAATACGACACTATTCATCGAAAAATAAATTTTTTTCCTTTTCATCCAAAATATCTATTATGGATACTAGCTTTGATTGTATCCATGTTTTGATCATTCTTGAATTTTACTTCACTATGATTATTTATGAGGTGTTTTTGGACATGAAATAGCTGAAATAAGAATCCTTGATATTTATTCTTTTGTTTCACTTGATTCATTTCCTTTAAAATATTTTTCATCATCCTCAGTCCTAAATGATGATATTATTGAATATCTTTGGCCTGTAGTGCAAAGACAAATGATTTTATAATGAATATCTTTGGCCCGTAGTGCAAAGATGAACAGGTGTTGAGATGAACATGACCGACTGATGAATATCTTTGGCCTGTAGTGCAAAGATGAAAATTTGATTCAAGATGAATATTGATTGATGTTACAGGGATAAAATATTGACAACAGACTTTTAAATTCATAGATAATAGTAGATTTCATTCTCTACGCAACTCATCTATGAATTATTATTTTCGCTGCTGATCTGAAACTTGTTGTCTATTGTATTCTATCAGATTTTTCCTTGTTGAAGACTAACGATAATTTGTTCTATATTATCTTAGTCATAATATTATTTATTGGGCTAGTTTAGTTCACCCTTTTCTTTTTTGTTCCATTTTTCTTCTCAGGAGGCGAGAATGTAGCGAGTACTAGTCGGGGTACGGAATGAAGGTTCTAGGAAGTTGTTTTAGTAGTCCTCACCATTTTTGTAAAGTATTGTATCAATAATTGAAATGAGCACTTAGTTGGGTATGTATATTGTCTAGATGACAATATTTATATTTAAACTCACAGTTTATGGTATTGTATTAATAAAGTTGTAGTTGTACCATGTTATTGACGACTCAAAATGTGTGATGTATACCTATTTTAGGGGCGTCACATCATGACATCCATCCAAGGAAATTCAGACACTGTAAAAATAATGTACAAGCTGCTAACAGCTGAAAAAGGTCCATCATGGGAACCGAATCTAGATTCAGTAAACTGAATCTGTGATCACATGATTCCTAGGCTCACATGATATTGCAATTTGTATGGAAAGCAGTAAGCAGTTATATATATAAAAGATTTAAATATATATATACAGACATGATCAACCACCACGAAGCAACTCTATGGGGGATCGAAAATGTAAATAAATAAAAGCGGTATATATATATATATATATATATACATATGGACATGATCAGCCACCACGAAGTAAACTCCAAGTGGGACGAAATGTAAATAAAGTTGTAAAAGTGATCAACTGCTACAAAGTAAACTCCAGGCATGACGAAATGTAAATAAAGCTGTAAAAGGCCACGAAGTAAACTCCAGGTCTGACAGAAATGTAAATATATATATATATATATGTACATATATATATAAGCTGTAAATGCTCCGGATGTAAAATCCAGGCTCATCAGATATGTTTCACAACAATTATATATATAAGTATATATATATATAAGCAAATAAACGTTGCGGACATAAGTTTAGGCTCAATCGAGGCATAACTCGATAATGTTAGTCCATATATAAAATATATACATATATATAAGTATATATATACAGACAGAAATGAAAACCACGGACCGAAGTCTGGGCAAAAGCACACTACATGACTCTCAATGTGTATAACAGTGTGTGCTAAAATGAGAAGAAGGCTTTATAGAATGTGAGAAGGCTTACAGTAGGCTGCCAATGTAGACTTCTTTGACTCTATAAAGATAAACACTCAGCTCCCGACGGATAAAAAGATAGCTATATGTGAGCTAACAGATGTTTAGAGATGAGGAAACACTCAATATGTGTGTGTACAGATTACATTAGATAGGGCTTCCTCGCCTTTCTCTCTCCTTCTCCCTCTCAAATGGCTGACCCCAAGGTCTATATTTATAGATTGAGGCCGAAGGTGCACCTGCGACAGCCGTGGTTGTACCTATGGCTAGTCGTGGTGCATCCAGGCCTCGCGGGTCCCGTCATCTCGAAGTACGTTCACTCGTACACTGTAATGTCCACTCGAACTTGCAGAACTTCAATCTGAGCATCTGAACGAGGTATATGTGACCTTCTTCGGACCACTTGTGTCAAGAATTAGGCAATGACATGGATTAGAGGTTGTACGAAGTCAGGAAGAGAGGTCCATGCACATGGTCTTCAAGCTTCAAATTCTATCCAAGGTACTGCCACGCGTAATAGTCACTCAGGATTGTAAATCCTCGGTTCTTGTGGGACATCATTGGATGTATGTATGTATGAAGTGTCGAGATGACGCGCAGGTGTTGAAGGGCCAAGATGACGTTTGACTCTTCGTCGGGGTTATCGCTAATTTGAGTTGAAAGAAGACGTTGCTTAGGGTTACATTTAAGATTCGACTACTTGTTTGTATGTAGCAATGTCATCTTGTGAGAAAATGCATGTCTGCCCAGTGTTAGCTCTAGGTCTGAGGTATGAGTGCCTCAGCAGGAGGTCTGAGCTTGAAGCTGATGATAGCATGCATTTGAAATAATCATTTTCGAAATTATCACTGGAACTACAATATCACTTCTTGGGGTTATCGCCAAGGATGAAACTCGAGGTTATCTCTAAGGTTGGAAATGATCCTTTCGGTGTGTGTTCCGGGGTTGGAAATGATGTTCCCAGTGTGTGTCCTGGGTTGTGGGATTGACTTCCGGTAGTATCCGGAATGGATTTAAGCTGTCTTCTAGGGTTATCTCTGAAAGTCCTGCAATGTCAGTAACAGGCGTGTAGAAAATTTCGAGTGTCTACATGAACTTTAAGAAAAAAACGTTGTAAATGTGACAAACCACAACGTTTTAAAAACATTGTATAAAGGGTGTCAAATAGATGACACCCTTAACCACGACGTTTCTGGGATATAAACCACAATATTTTTTACGCGTTATCTATTTACTTTTTTGTAGTAGTGAAAGTACCCTACATTATGGATATCATTTAATCGTACTCAAGTGTGCGCATCGGTCTCTAGACAAATATAGTTTTCCCTTCAAAAAAGGTTATTCATCTCAGTCAATACAAGATTTCTGCACCAATCAATTGGTTTGGATCGCTTTAAAATTATGATTTAGGTCTAGTTGAATCGAATGACATAGACCGCTCTTTAAATGTATATAAGAACAATTATAAGTTTAATACTTAAATCAAAGTTCACAAAATATAAACAACTCAATTCTAACTATGAAGTATTATGTCATAAGATAAGAATCATACTTTCAATTTTTTACTTGTACAACCAATAATAGTACAAGCTCAAGTAATGCTCAATAAAGAGTAAGGTTTAGATACTTGCACAAATTCAAAGTTATGTAAATTAGAAGAACTTGCCTCAAGTGTAGTTTACCAAAGTATAGCTTAATACAACTCTAATGAATTATAATATCCTATTTATGTATAAATACATTAGTTATACAAGTTTAATATGTACACCTACTATCTTAAATTGATGTGATACACCAGTGAAATTAATCGATACTAAACATGTATTGTTAGTCTTCTTTTAGCCGTATAATCCCATGTATATGTCATCACATACCTTACATACACATAACACAAAAATCAGTTTCTAATATACTATGACATTAAAGAACATAGTTTATGATTATGTTTGGTTTCTTCTGTGGCCATTCCAAGATTCTTTTAATGTTATGGTTTTGTTTTAAGGAAAATTTCTATCTTGACAAGGCTCAATGAAACCAATTTTCAACAAGATACTCATGATTAACCATTATATCCCATAATTAGGTTACTAAACCTTAAACATATATGCTTAAGTTATTCTACCCATGTATTTCAAATTAACATAGTTTTACTTCTTTAGAAATTGTTTAAAACTATGTTTGACTAGTTCACAACATACTTAACTAGATGGATGCACATATCAATCATGTCTAGATGCATAAAATATCTTATTATGATGGTCCAAAAGTCCAAAATACAAATAGGGTATTTCCCAACAATGTTTGTTTTCAACTTCAACATCTTTCTTGAAATCTCACGTTAAACCAACTAAACATGCAATGAACCTTGAACTCACATTTTACTCATATATATATATATATATATATATATATATATATATATATATATATATATATATATATATATATATATCATTTGCAGTCATGGTTTGTTTTCCACACTTATAAGTTTTCTCGAAAACTCAATTTAAAACAAGCTAAAGTGAGTATCTACAAGTAAGGCAACCTATGTTAGCATGTCAGGGACATTTATAACTAGTATCAAGTTCAACTAGCATGCTCATCATAACAGAAGCAACCAAATTTGTTTTCCAACACTGGCAGCCCGCACGGACGCGCGGTGTAGTGCAATAGAGGTGGCGCGGTCGTGCCACTTTGAGTAGAGGCAACAAAAATGGCTCTACTTCTGCAAATACTCATCACATACATTGTTAAACATGCAACCAGACCAACTGCAACACTTCTAAACTTGTATACAGACTCAGACATCACAATGACATGCCATTACATACCAAATAATAGAGAATTATAAGAATTTATTAAAACTCAAAATTAAGAACATAAAACAGAAATGCTACCTCTTGAAGATTAAATGAACTCTCTCAATTCTCTGATTATACTCCCTCAATTCTCAGCAACTTCACTCTTTAATTATATTTATCGGACAATTTTCTAGCAACTGAGAAATGAGAAGAATAGCTTCCATTTATAGAGAATGGTTTGTCCAGTTCATGGTTTTGCATCATGGTTTGAATCAATGGGAGTTAGAAGAAAACAATGGACAAGGAGAAGTTGGCCAACCACCATTTTTGTAGCCATCATCACCATGGATCATAGCAGTTGAAGTTTTCGCAAATAAGACTAGGCCACTATTTGAGCACTGTATTGGTCACTTATTTTGGGACAAGAGTTTTAAATCGCAGCAAATGGATTATATAATGCTTATTTTTGTTCCTTGGACTTCCAAAATATAATTTTAATGTGTTAATGCTACTACATAATGAAAAGTTAGGGATAATTTATGTACCCACATCATATAATACATGTACATTAGTCTAGTCCAATTAATATTTATAACATGTATGGACACCATTTAATTGGTTACTAATAACTCAATATCTCCTTACAACTTTATTATAACAATTAGACATATAGCCTAAGTTCATATTCCATAAAGTATACATTAATGCACTATACATTTTACATGGCCATATATACATCATTTGTATAACTTACATATTTTATGAATCTTACAATATAGTTTCCATATTATATAGTCACATCCCAAATGTCACACTATACTTTATATTATATAGATGCAGTTACTACCACATATCTTGTACACAACAATTAAATAAATAAATAAAATTCTACTTATGTAATTTATTTTACTCATTAGTATTCTATTACTCACAATAATAATTAATTAATAACATGATATTAATTAATCATTCACTTGTTAATTCATTCTTTAATAATTTATAATCATCATAATTCCCATTGCCGTGCCGCACAAGGCATTCTTTGAACTTATCAAAAACTCCACATTTTTCTTAATTAATAAATTCAAATTGAATTAATTGAATTACTCATCTCACAACACATCAATATTTATATTCGAATAAATATTCATTTTTTTATTATATCAGAATAATATTTATTAATGAAATTAACGGTTCTTACATCCTCTGCTTCAGCAATAGGATCTATCATGTACGGTATGATATGCGCCAGACCAGATGTCACTCATGCACTTAGTGTAACAAGTAGATATCAGTCAAATCCAGGAGAAGAATATTGGAAGGCAGTGAAAAATATACTAAAGTACTTATGAAAAACTAAGGATGTATTTCTTGTCTACAGTGGGTCTGAATTGAAACTAGAGGGCATCACAAACTCAAGTTTCCAAATGGACCAAGATGATAGTAAATCCGTTTCAGGGTAGGTGGCGCATTGAGTTAGAAGAGTTCCAAACAGCAAACAGTTATTGATTTAGTGACAAAGGCAAAGTACATAGCTGCAAATGAAGTTGCAAAAGAGGCTGTTTGGATGAAGAAGTTCATTATCGAACTTGGTGTGGTTCCTAGCATTAGAGGAACAATTTATTTATTCTGTGACAACACAGGAGCTGTTGCACGAGGAACCCAGGTTTCATCAGAAATCCAAAAATGTTTTATAACAGTTTCATTTGATTAGAGAGAACATTGAAAGAGGAGACGTCACCCTAGAGCGTGAGGACCCTCAAGACAATATGGAAGATCCATCTAATAAAGCATAAACATAACAATAGTTCGATCGTCACTTAGAAAAGATGGGTATGAGATACCACGAAGATTGGCTTTAGTGCAAGTGGGAGATTGAAAATAGTATGCATACAAGCCAATCATGTATGATGATAAAGCATATACTTTGTAATCAATCTTATTTATTTATTAATAAAAGAATTATTTATTAAAGACATTTATTATCTACATGGTGATGTTTTAATAATATGCGATAAACTCATAGTTTTAAGCAATGCTTCTAGAATCATGATGAGATCGTGCTAATGAGATCTAAATTCTTAGATAGCTTAAAACTAAAATGTTCTCAATCAATGGATTACTAAAAAGGGGTTAGTGAATTCGGGTAGATTGATACATATGTTACTTGCTCATTGGAAGAGAATGATTGATCTCAAGATCATTTGTATGGAGACACTAAAGAATGTATTTAGGTGCTTATTGGAGAATAAGTTCACTGAATGTGACTCCTTAAGGAATACTTAATGGATTTTTACTTACCTGTCAATAGAAATTCCTATAGTGATAGTAGTACAAATGATCCTTAGATTTGAGATCATCATATTATCTTATATATAATGAATTGCAATTTGACTTTTTCCTTAAGACCCTTAGGGTATATATCAGAGGCTATGCTTGGGTGTAATAAGTTATATATAGAGATAATGAATGATCAATAAAGAATCTACCACTTCTAGTAAAAGAAGAGAAATGTCATACGTCATTCAATAAATGACAACTAAGGAATCCTTGGCCAAGGTGGAATGAAATTAGAATGTAGTTTCTAATTTGCATTCATTAGGAGTTGTGCATTTAGGAATCGAAATACATATAATTAAATAAAATAAGAATTAACAGTAATTCCATATCTTATATTTAATTGGGATATTGTATGGGGGAAGGATTGAATTGTACGGTAACTATTCACTCAAAGGTTCTTTTATGATTAATGTTGAAATTCATATTATCTGGAAAGTCGTTAATCGCTAGGGAGGCTTATCCCTATTGTAGAATAAATATTATTTATTTAAATAAATTAATAGTTTAATTTATTTAGTTAAATAAGATTAGAATTGTTCTAATTGATTTAATCAGTTCCAGTTTAATATGGAAAACCTAAAGGGTCACACAATAAAAAGAGGAATAATTATTTAAGAAGTTAATGGCATAATTATAATAATATGTTAAGTATATCTAATTTAATTTATGGTGATAGAATAAATTAAATAGTTTAATATTTATTATTTAATATTTTGGAAATATAAAATATAAATTAATAAGAGGAGTCCTATTAATATTATTATAATTATTATTATTTTAATTTCTAAAAGAGTTTAGGAATTAATTTAATATAAGTACTCTAAATTATTCCTAATAGGATTAGGATGCAAAATTAGTTAAAAGAATTTAATTAATTATCCATGATAAGATTAGGGAGCTCAATTAATTAAATGAGTTTAATTAAATAAATAATACCTTATTTTAATTAAATATGGTTGCATGATATCTTTATAAGAGGAGTTTTATATCAGATATCAGATATACGTAATTCCAAAAGATGAAGAGTATGCCCCCTTTTTCTATAGAGATAGGAAAAATTAGGTTTTGAGCCAATACACCCTTCTTCTTGAAAATTCTTCTTCCTTGGTGGATCATCTCTAGAGGCCATACACTTGGGTGGCTAACATTGATCAAAGGAAGGAATATACCTGGAGATTCAAGGAGATCGCGGAGAAGTAGGAGTTGAACTCGTACTTGTGGAAACTCGTATCTACAAGGGTATGATTCCATAACTTCTTGTTCTTCATTTAAATTAATAATATGCATAAAAGATGATCCGGGTAATTGGTTTGTGAAAAAATTAAAAATCTGATTTTACTTCTCATTGGATGAGGATGATTGATCTCATGATCATTTGTGTGGAGACACTAAAGCAAGTATGTAGGTGCTTATAAGAGAATAAGTTCACTGAACGCGACTCACTAAGGAATACCTAATGGAGTTGTACTTGACTGTCAATAGAAATTCCTGTAGTGATAGTAATACATATGATCCTTAGACCAAAGATCATAATAGTATCTTATATTTATTGAATTACACGTTGACTTATTCCTTAAGACCATAAGGGTATATCAAAGGGTATGTTTGGGTGTAATAAGTTATAAATGGAGATAATGAATAATCAATAAAGAATCTACCACTTCTAGTAAAAGAAGAGAAATGTCCTATGTGATACGATAAATGACAACCCAGGAATCCTTGGCCAATGTGAAATGAAATTAGAAAGTAGTTTCTAATTTGCATTCATTAGGAGTTGTGCATTTAGGAATTGAAATACATATAATTAAATAAAATAAGACTTGACAGTAATTCTATATGTTATATTTAATTGGGACATTATATGGTGGAAGGATTGAATTGTACGGTAACTATTTATTACTCAAAGATTCTTTTATGATTAATGTTGAAATTTATATTATCTAGAAAGTCATTGATCGCTAGGGTGACTTATCCCTATTATAAAATAAATATTATTTATTTTAATAAATTAATAGTTTAATTTATTTATTTAAATAAGATTAGAATGGTTCTAATTGATGTGATAACCCTGGATTTCGAATAATCCAAAATTTGAGAATAAATTTTTTTTAATTAATATTAATATTAATTATCAATTTGGTGGCAAGTATCTGTGATACGAGTCTCGAGAAAGTCAATTTGTGTATTGACTAATAATTTTAGAGTAGAGTTGTGCTTAACAACTTTAGAAAACCCTAACCCTAATTTTGGATAGATATTCGATAGAAAATACAATTAAAGTAATTGTATTGTTGATTATGTGTTTGTACTGTTTAGAAATGTTGACCAATAGTTGAATGGATAAGGTTTGTAATTAATAAACCTTAATAAGAGATTTAAAACCCTAATCTTAAATTTAGAAAATAATTTGTACAATTAAAACCCTAATTGTACGCCGGGAAACCCTAATTTCAAAACCGGAAATTGTAAACCCTAATTAGGCAACCCTTATTTTTAGTAGCATGCCTAAAGTGTTTGTTAAACTTAAATATGATTAGAAAACACTAATTATATTTTTGTAAGTTAAGTTTCTGTTTTAGAAACCCTAATTATTATTTTAGAAAATTTATTAAACCCTAAATTGGACAATTGTGGGAACTAGAAATTTTTGATACCTAATGGGTTCAAATCATAAACCCTAATCCAAGCCCCAAACCCTAAGGGGTTGTACAAATTCCATGTTTATCATTTAATTTATATTGCTAATGTCAAAAATGCCCTTTATGGGATTTTTATTAGTTAACTTGCAAAATTGTCCAAATCTTTAGTTGGTGACCAACTCCATTGACCAATGTGACACAAAATCTCAGCAAACCAACCTTCATGTGCCAACAAGATCAGATCTAACCACTAGATATGCTATATAAGAGAATCAAGAGAGAGAAAATGCAAAGAATTTGCCATTTTTACATTTTGCTCTCACACACTCCCTCTCTCTCTAGAACCTCCGAATTTCTTAAGTAAATCAGTCATAAATTCAGTCCCTTGATTAATCAGAAACATATTAGAGAATCAAGATCAAGATTTGGCAAGAAAAGGTATAACCGAAAGTTACAATTTTGATCTTTATTGCTAAGAAATTTTTTGTGTTTAAGTGTTTATTGTTGTGTTATAAGATGTTTTTAGTTGATCTATGTTGATCCATGAAGGATCCATAGTATCAAAATGCTTTAAAAGTGTGTTTTACAAAATATGTTCTTGAGTTGGAAAAGTGGTCTGACAAGAAATGTCAGTCGCCACAGATCCTTGCTCATATAGGTTATATGTTGTTTTAAACTTGATATTAGTAGCTAGCATGTTATGTGTTCTTTAATCTGCAAAAGAAATCAGAGTTATTGCATGTCTGGATTTGAAGATATAATCGGTCAAAACCCGTTGACCGGGCTTGACCGAGTAAAAATCTGGGTTACCCAGAAAGAGAAAAACCGAACCTGACTAGATCTTTGAAGGTCCATATCTGTCAGGTTGTTTGTTGTTTGTTGATGTTGTTGTATACATGTTGTAGCCTGTAATATCGAGTCCAAGTAACTGCCTTTATATTCCATATACATCAAATGTATTGAATTTTATGGATGGTCAAACTAGACCACCCGAACTGATTTTATGTTTCTGGGAAACACAGAATCAGTATGAACAAGGATTTTGTCAGGGTTTGACCGGATTTAATCGAGCGTATATGTTATTTTTGGACTGAGATCTTAATATCTCGTTGTTAACTGTCATGTATACTACCATTATAAAGCAATAAATAACCAAAACAATTATCAGAACGTAGATTAATTTGGACTGGAAAGTACCAGGTCGAACTGCCTGGGTTTCTGGAAAAACCCAGGTGACGTCTGACAACGAATTTAGATGCCCAGATCATCTTGTTGTGTTGTTGTTTGATCTAAGTGTGAGTTGCATGTTGTAGAGTTACATTTTGGCTACACGATCAAACTTTAAACAAGTCCGGAAACCATTCTGGCTGAGAATTAGAGGCAGTCAAAGTAGCAACTTGAAGCTGCCGGCTGTCAGTGTTCTTGAGCTCAAGAACACCAACAGCGACGCTTTGTGTCGCTAAAGGCCTATAGCGACGGTTTTAATTAATTTAATTTTCAAAATTTCCGGAAATTATTAAAAAATAGAAATAAATTCTAAAAATTACCAAAAATAGTTTTAAAAATTATTTTAAATTATGAAAAATAATTTTTGACCAATTAGAATATTTTTCTTTAATATTTACAATTATTTAAATATTAAAGGTATTTAATTTATTTAATTAGTGTATTAAATAAATTAGAGAAAAATAATTTAATATTATGAAAAAATCATTTTAAATAAGAATAATGTATTTAAAAATATTTTGAGTTATAAAATGTAACTTTTAATATTTTTGGAGAATTTTCATTAATAATTTAATATTAATGATATTAGATTTATTTGATTATTAAATTAAATAAATAAGATAAAAATAATTTTAATGATTTAAAAATCATTTTAATTGAGAATAAAGTGTTAGAAAATATTTTAAATTATAAAATATAATTTTCAATATTTTTGGAGAATTTTCATTAATAAATTAATATTAATGATATTTGATTTATTTAATTATTATATTAAATAAATGAATTAGAAATGGTTTTATTTATTTAAAAATCATTTAAAAATGAGAAAAATGATTTAAAAATATTTTAAGTTATAAATTATGACTTTTAATATTTCAATAATAATTTCATTAATATTTATATATTAATGGTTATGATTTAAAAATGATTTTAATTACTTAAAAAATCATTTAAGTAGAATATTGATGATTTAAAAATATTTTAAGTTATTGATGATAACTTTAATATTTTGGAATGTATTTTATCAACATGTTGATATTATTAAATGTTAATAATGATAAGATTATTTGATAATTAAATCATTTAGAAATGATTATGATATTTGAAAAATTATTATAAATTATAATAATTGCTTGATAATTATTAAAAGCTTCCGAAAAATATTATTAATGATAATTGACTTATCTAAATTAATATTGAAGCTTAGAGACCAAGTTTAATTGACAGATAAATGTGTTAATTGTCGAATAGGGTGACCAGAATACTGAGAATGGACCGAAGTCCAACCAGACCGAAATAGTTAAACTTGTTATGTGTTTATATAGGTTATAAACACTGATTTGACTGTGTGCTAATGTGCTTAGGAGAATTTTGACTGTGAATACAGTGCTGTGTGAAATAAATGTTTGTGCTAATTGTGAGACCTACATTATTGGTTATAGGTCTTTCAAAATCAGATAAGTATATTGTGTAGCTGTAATCAGCGGAAGAGACAAGTTCCCTAACTCAACCTTGAGTTATTTCATTCAATTATTATTGGTGGATAATTATTGCTAATTATGCCACATCCAGGGAATTATTGTTGTAATTAAATTATTGAATTAGAATATATATATTCGTAGAATTACTGTTGTTGGATATTCATATCTGTAGAAGTTAGAATTGAAAGTACAGATAATTCCTATTGATTGTGAAATTATGTTGAGAAATGTCTTAGCCAATTATTCTGGTTAGACAAACATTTGTAAAAACTTGTTAGGTTTGAGAAGAGAAGCAAACAGAATTTGAAATCACAGTATTTCGTTGTAAAATCAAAATCTTGATTCTAAGACTGAGAAGAACAACCTTTTATATAAAGGGAACATTTTGTTGGTCGTGAATTCGACCTTTGCGCGCGTTTTGAGTATTATGCATAATATAGGGTATAATAAACTGATCACTTGTTGTACTTGCAGAGGGGTATGATTTAATCTTTATGGTTATCTGATACACCTGAGTATTTATCAAAGTAAATCTTTGATATCTACCCGAGAAAAATATGTTCAAAGATCTTGTGTGATCACTCAGTATAAAACTGGAAAAACATTCCACTTTGATATTTCGTAGAATTGATTCTTGATTATTCATTAGAATATCGTAGAAACTTTGAAAGCATTGTACTCTTTCATAATTGAATTATTGTGGTATAGAATACGAGAAAACTTGTTATTGAATAACGATTTGTTCAGCTATTTCAAAGTTCCCCGAACTTTGATTTCATTCTATCAAAATAGATAGACTGTTGTTTTGAATTCTTATACATTTATTGTATGTATTAACTTGCGGGGCAAATTAGTTGCTCACCCTTGCTAAATAAAACTTTTCAGCTAGGGACGAAGTGGCAGGAGGTGCTGTGAAAGATAAAGGCAAAGGCGTTGTAATAAATTAATTATGATGAATATATTTATTATGATGTATTTGTAAACCCTTTTTGTATATCTAAAGGGTATGTTTGTAAAGTTAAGGTTAGAGAACCTGGGTGATGTATTATTATTAAACTCTGATAAAATATTATGAAAGTTATAATCTATATATATTATGGGTAGTTAAATGTTAATTATAGTGTGGATCGTGAACACCAAACTCGGGAGTCAGGTAACCCGGATTTGGGGGTGTCACAGGTTGGTATCAGAGCTGAAGTGGCCAAGGTGTCACCAGCTAGTAGTGGAGCTGTAGGTTATAAACCTTAAGTGGGGTGGGGGAAGACCCTAGGATTATGACCTTAGCGAGATAGAAAATACTCATTTAGAGTACTAATTGAGGGATTACTGAAGCGTATCGATAATGAGATAAGTAAATTCGTAGTGAGAGAAAATTGTACTGGTTAAGTACTAATCAAGTTGTTTAAAACTGATTGTAGGATGTCGGGAGAAGATGAAATGAGTACGGAGAAGCCAGCGGCTGTTGCACCAATGCCAGTAGCCGAGGTGCCAACACAGAGCGAATCGGTTGAAGAAGTGGGGAAAGATGAACCAATGATCAATCTTAGGAGTGATCATGACGATTATCCTGAGATGTATCTAAGTGGTGATGAGGAAGCGGAGTCTGAAGAAGCTAGGGTGGAACTAAAAAATAAGATCAAGGTTGGTGAACAAGATCAGCTATCTGTGGAAGTCCAAGAACTCCGAAGCAAAGTATTTCTTTTGGAGGAATTGTGGAAGACGGAGCGGGCATTACGCGAAATGACTGAAGAACGGAACGAGCTGAAAGCGCAGGTGGAGAAGATGAAGGCTGAAGGTGATGGATCATCTGAAGGAACCAGCAAAAAGGACAAGAAGAAAAGAAAGAGAAACAAAGACACCGACAATTCTGGAAATTCGAACCCGAAGAAAAAGAAAGCTTGTAACAAGTGTGGTAAAACTCACGTGGGGGAATGCATGATGTGGAAGAACGTGTGCTTCAACTGTAAGCAGGAAGGACATATCTCTTTGCATTGTCCTAAACCGAATATGAGGAAGTGTTTTTCATGTGGGCAGACGGGTCATGGATTCAACAAGTGTCCCAACAAGAAGAAGATTGGAGAAGGAAGTGGTCGGTTGACAACTTAGATATATGTAATCGTATCTTTTGGTAGAAGTTTCTGATATTAAGATATGTAATATCAAGAATGATGTTTGAACATATGTAAATATATGTTTGTATGAATAAAATCTTTATTTTCTATATGAATATAAGATTAAAATGAAATTGTGTGTTCTTAAAACTCATACTTATGTGACATTCTTGACTCATAGTTATATGAAATTTTTATGAACCCCTCAGCGAACGGAAGCCAAAGGTCAGACTAGGGTAAGTTCGTAAACTCATATAATTGTGGCCAGGTTATGAACTCATAAGTGTGGTTTTATGAACTGAAAATAGTAATGTGTAATTGGAGAATGCCAACTTTTTGTGTAAAGTTGGTGTATTTCAACTTTTGTAAAGTTGTGTGTGTTAACCCTAGTATTATTTTAAAGGGATAGTTACATGTGTTAAGTACTATAGGTACTATGTGCTATTTGAATAAATATGCAATTACTTGACAATTATGTGTTGAATTCTTATTGTGTTAAGAATTTGTGTAGAATAAGAGTATTAATATAAGATTTTTATTTAAATCAGATCATGCCGCCAAGACGACAGAATCGAAACCAAAGAGAAGAATAATCAGTCAATAACGAAGAAGGTCAAGTGGACCCGATGCAGAATTTTGTGGATATGTTGGCCCAAGCTATGGAAAATAGGGCTCCAGCCAGGGGAAGACCAAGGAATCAGCCAGCCGACAGATTGGCTAACTTTAAGGATTTTAAAGCGGTAGGACCACCTGAATTCAAGGGGACTACGGATCCGATCGAAGCCCAAACTTGGGTGAAAGAGATGGAGAAAGCGTTCGTGATTGCACGTGTGGCGGAAGAGCAAAAGACGGCTTTTGCGACATATCTAATGAAGGGAGAAGCCAATTATTGGTGGGAAACCAATCAAGCAAGAGATGGTACAGCGGTGGTGATGTGGACCAGATTTAAGGAGTTGTTCTTTGAGAACTACTTATCGCCGAGTTTGCAATCTCGGATGGAAGTTAAGTTCTTGGAACTTAAGCAGGAGAATTTGTCTGTTTCGGAGTATGTTGCTAAATTCAACGAATTGGCGCGATTTGCACCTCATCAGGTGGATACAGATGCAAGAAAAGTAAGAAGATTTGAGAACGGATTGAAGCCGGGGATTTACAACAAAGTAGCGGTGCTACAGATCAACACTTTTGCGGCTTTACTAGAGAAAGCATTAATTGCGGAAGGAGGAAGCGAGGCTGCATCTCGTTTTCATCAAGAGAAGAAGAAGAATACCAATGAAGGTGGAAGTAGTGGTGGTAGTAACCCGAATAAGAGAAAGTGGAGTGAGAATACCTAATCGGGTAGCAAAGTTGAATGGAATAAGAAAGGAGGAGGGCCTTGTGCAAATTGTGGAAAGAATCATGCGGGAGTTTGTTTGAAGAAGAAGGGGGTTTGTTATAACTACGGACAAGAGGGCCACATGTCACCTAATTGTCCCAACCCAAAGAAGATACAAGGTTGTTTTGCCTGTGGATCAACTGATCATTTGGTAAGAAACTGTCCGAAGAAGAATATGGAGAAGGAAAGTGCCAACAAGGGATCCAGTGGTGGAACCTTGGCAATCCGTGGGCCTGCACAACCAGGAAGGTCAACTGCTCGCACTTTCAACATGACGGCGCTGGAGGCAGTGGATACTCAGGAGGTGGCAGGTAACAATTTCGTTTAGAAATTAAATTACGCGATTGATATTGGATAAATATGGCTGTGAATTGTTTTCTTTTATAGATTCAAGTCACAGGTTATAATTTGAAAAAAAAACAAATTAATATGGTGTTGATAACAACGAATTGATGATACACCTTTAAAAGATTGTAGAGAATAAGAAAGCGATGATTCCGAGGACGGAATCCTTTTAAGGAGCGGTGAATGTGATAACCCTGAAAGTAATATGCACACAAGCCAATCATGTTTGATGATAAAGCATATACTTTGTAACAATCTTATTCATTTATTAATAAAAAGTATTAATTTATTAAAGGCTTTTAATTATCTACATGATGCTGTTTTATAATATGTGATAAACCCATAGTTTTAAGCAATGCTTTTAGAATAATGATGATGATCAATCTAATGAGATCTAAATTCTTAGAAAGCTTAAAACTAAAATAGTTCCCAATCGTTGGATTACTAAATTGGGGATTAGTAAATCCGAATAGATTGGTACATACGTTGCTTGCTCATTGGATGAGGATGATTGATCTCATGATCATTTGTGTGGAGACACTAAAGCAAGTATGTAGGTGCTTATTAGAGAATAAGTTCACTGAACGTGACTCGCTAAGGAATACCTAATGGAGTTTTACTTGCATGTCAATAGGAATTCCTGTAGTGATAGTAGTACAAGTGATCCTTGGACTTGAGATCATCATAGTATCTTGTGTGTGATGAGTTATACTTTGACTTATTCCTTAAGACCCTTAGGGTATATCAAAGGGTATGCTTGGGTATAATAAGTTATACATGGAGATAATGTATGATCAATAAAGAATCTACCACTTCTAGTAAAAGAAGAGAAATGTCCTATGTGATTCGATAAATGACAACCCAGTAGTCCTTGGCCAAGGCAGAATGAAATTAGAAAGGAGTTTCTAATTTGCATTATTTGGAGTTGTGCATTTAAGAGTCGAAATACATATAATTAAATAAAATAAGACTTGACAGAAATTCCATGTCTTATATTTAATTGGGACATTGTATGGTGGAAGGAATGAATTGTACGGTAACTATTTACTCAAAGGTTCTTTTATGATTAATATTGAAATCTATATTATCTGGAAAGTCGTTGATCGCTAGGGAGGCTTATCCCTATTGTAGAATAAATATTATTTATTTAAATAAATTATTAGTTTAATTTATTTATTTAAATAAGATTA
The DNA here is from genome assembly GCA_020205505.1 of Panax japonicus. Taxonomy (NCBI): domain Eukaryota; kingdom Viridiplantae; phylum Streptophyta; class Magnoliopsida; order Apiales; family Araliaceae; genus Panax; species Panax japonicus. Next base: position 28,622,652 of record CM035110.1, on the reverse strand, counting down.
GAATTGTTCTAATTGATTTATTCACAACCGGTTTAATATGGAGAACCTAAAGGGTCACACCATAAAAGGAAGAATAATTATTTAAGAAGTTAATGGCATAATCGTAATAATAAGTTAAGTATATTTAATTTAATCTATGGTGATAGAATAAATTAAATAGCTTAATATTTATTATTTAATATTTTGGAAATATTAAATATAAATTAATAAGAGGAGTCTTATTATTATTATTACTATTATTATTATTATTTAATTCCTAAAGGAGTTTGGGAATTAATTTAATATAAGTACTCTCATTTATTCCTAATAGGATTAGGAAGGAAAATTAGTTAAAGGAGTTTAATTAAATATCCCTAATAAGATTAGGGAGCCCATTTAATTAAAAGAGTTTAATTAAATAAATAATACCTTATTTTTAATAAGGTTACTTGATATCTTTATAAGAGGAGTCTTATATCAGATATCAAAGATACGTTATTCCAATTGTTGGAGAGTACGCCCCTTTTTCTATAGAGATAGAAAACTAGGGTTTGAGCCAAATACCCATCTTCTTGAATTTTGTTCTTCCTTGGTGGATCACCTCTAGAGGCCAAACACTTGGGTGGTAACGTTGATCAAAGGAAGGAACCAAACCCGGTGGATTCAAGTTGAACGCGAAAGGATTTGGAGGTTAACTTGTACCTGAGGAAGCTCGATCTTCAAGGGTATGATTTTATTCTTTATCTTTTCGTTTAATTAATAATTGCGCATAAAGGGTGATCCGGGTTTATGGTTTGTAAATTTTTAAAACTCTGATTTTACACGCTTCCGCTAATTTTGTGCAATTTGATTGCGTTCTTGAATATTACAAACCTAACAGTGGCATCAAAGCCAAACCTTTATGCGAATTATTAATTGTTTTAATTTGATATGTATATTGATATGTATTTAGAACAATTTAATTGGGCATAATTTTATTGTATAAAATTTATTTAAAAAAAAAATCGCTAATTCGGTTTTTTTTTTCTTTTGTTGAATTGCCGTGGCTTTTATAATACTATATATATATGTTATTGACCTGCACGGATTTCAAGGCATGCGAATCAGGGAGCGGTAAATTGTAATCACCATTCACGTGCTTCATTTTTTTTTCTTTCAAGCTGCTGGTTCATGTGACGTGGCAAGGTTGGATTCAGATTATTAATCTGGTTGACATGCCTTGAATTTCAAATGGCAGGAGCAGGATTTTGTTATATATATAGATATATAATAACGGTTTTATTATATATATATATATATATATATATATATATATATATATTAACGGTTTTGTAATATTATATATAATATAATATTCTTTATTATTTTATTATTAAAATAAAAGTTTATTTTAATCTTAAAATAAAAGGTTTATTTTAATTTTAAAATAAAAGATTTATTTTAATTTTAAAATTAGAATTTCATGCTAACTAATTAGAGTTGGAATTTGATTCCATGCTAACTAATTGGAGTTGAAATAGGATTCTATATTTCCTTAAATAAAGGAGTTTATTTAGATATGAAATAAAATTTCATATTATTCAAAATAAAAGAGTTTATTTGTGAATAGGAAAGAGAATCCTAGTTTCCTTAAATAAAGGAGTTTATTTAGATATGAAATAAGATTTCATATTATTCAAAATAAAGGAGTTTATTTGTGAATAGGAAAGAGAATCCGTGTTTCCTTTAATAAAGGAGTTTTTTTTTTTTACATGGAATTGGATTCCATAATTAATTAAAATAAAGAAGTTTATTTTGATTAAAGATTTTGATTAAAATAAAATAGTTTATTTTATTCAAAATTGGATAAATTAAAATAAAATAGTTTTATTTTGATTTAAATTTGGATTAAAATAAAGGAGTTTATTTTGATTCAAAATTAGATTTTATACTAACTAAATTTGCCCATTAAATGATATCAATATATATATTAAATGTTTATTATTCATGAGATGAATGTTATTTATTGATGCATATGGTGATGTGTATGATAATAAATGGGATTGATTATGGACTATTGACCAATATGATTGGATTTTATTTTAGTTGGATGCATGAATGTATGGGTTTTATTAAATGGGGTCTGCGTACCTCGTCTTCTCTAATTTTCTTAATGTAAATTCTATTTCCCTCCTATGTACTTCCCCTTGACTGCTGATCAAGGTTTCTATTAATTTTAAATAGTTTTGTAATAGGAATAGTTAGAATTAATTTTGAAGAATTGGAGATCAAGGAGCAAGGAGCGCGTGAAGACCCGTTTGTAATGGAGCCCGGGTTTAAATGTAATAGTTATATTTAAATATTAATTCTTGCACCCCTAGGTTTGATCTTTTGGTTCACTTGGTGGCTCTAGTGAACCAAACTAGAATAAAAGTCCATAATCAATCCAGGTAGAATATAGTATTCTATATGTGCATGCTTATATTATATATATTATATATTATGCAAACATGCTTCGCATGTTTATTAATATGACGCGTATTTTATATATATATGTGCATGCGCGCTTAACAAGATGGGACAAATTAATAACAAACCCCTCAAATATTTTATATTAAGTTGTAACGTTCAAAGATATTTGGAATATCGAACGTCGCCTTCTAGCATGATAGAAACAATAGAGTATTGAATATTTAATATGAGTTTGTTGTGCACACACAAGGCGAGTATTAAATATTTAAGATGTTGTTTTTATTACATATGATGTTTATAAGGAATTGAACATTACTGCTTTGTTGTGCACACACAAGGGCTGTAGTTTTCTCTTCACTTATATGGAAATGCTGGGTCTGACTTAACTTAAATCATTTTAGTTCGGATGTGCACACACTTGACCATTACGATTTAAGAGGCAAAATACAAGGAGTTACATAGTTGATGTAATTGACAAGAGTTGTCTACCTATTTATTTATATATAGTTTGTTGTGCACACACAAGGCTATATACATTTGAAATGGGATCCTTATTCTCACTAGCATATCTTTAATTAGATTTTGCCGAACTATATAAGTGAGGGTAATATAGTTTGAAGAAAATAGTGGGAGATACCAATTTAAAACAAGACCTAAATTATTTTGGTAATTAATAAAAGAATGTATGTTAAAATGTTGTTAATTACAAATTCATTTATAGAATTTTACAATGTCTAAAATTACTGCGTAGCATATTAGATGCTTATTTAATCGGACCAAATTAAATGGATTGGTTAAGGAAATTGAGAATAGTTCTCATGGCTGAAAAGCTATCTTATGTCCTTAATACGCCTATCCCTGCAATGGTTGTAGACAATGCCTCTGAGGAAGATATTGCTGGTTTTAGAAAGTGGCTAGATGATGCACAGTTGGCTCAATGCATCATGCTCGCATCCATGAGTAACGAGCTTCAGCGTCAGCATGAAACTATGGATGCTCCTATTATATTCCTGCACATCAAGTAGTTGATGGTGAGGAAAGTAGGACTGGTAGATATCAGATATCTAAGGAGCTCTTCCGATCTAGAATGGCCAATGGCACTATAGTACAGATAAAAGTCCTTAACATTATCAATTTGATTGATCAATTAGGACAACGGGTTTTGTCATAGATGGAGAGTTGAGCCAAGATTTGATCTTGCACTCACTTCCGGACTCCTTTCACAATTGTTGTGAATTTTTCATATGAACGAGCTAGATATCAGCATCGCTGATTTGCTTAACATGTTGAAAAAATGTTGAGAGTCACTTTCCAACCAAGAAAGACCAAGTCTTACTGGTAGGGGCCAAAGGATCTTCTGAAAATAAGAACGATTCTAAGAAGGTAAATAGAAAGGGCAAAAGTAAAGGATAATAAGAACAAAACTGATACGGATAGCAAAGGAGTTTGGTTCCACTGCAATAAGCCTGGACACTGGAAAGAAACTGCGAGAAGCATCTTGCAGAGGCTAACCAAAGAAGCTTAGTGAAGTTTCGGTTACAAATACAAATTTGTTCATGATTTAAAATTAATTTTTCTTTAAGTCAAGGTTCTACTTGGGTAAAGGATACCAACTTTGGTTATCATAAATATAGATTTATGAAGGGACAAAGTACAAGTAGAAAGCTAAACAAATATAAGTAAACCTATGTGTGGGAAATGAAGCAAAGGTTGCTGCATTAGCCATAGGAACTTATAGTTTAGCAATGCCTACGGGCAAGTCTATTAAGTCAATAAGTTGTTATTGTATTCCAGTTCTCGTTGGAAACATTATTTCCATTTTATTGTTGCACAATGAAATCTTTGGTATTATAATTAGGAACAATTGTTGTTCTATTTATAATAATAATGTTTTGTATAGAACTGAAATATTACTTAATGGATTTTTATACTTGACTTTCGTGAAAAATATATTTTTTAAATTGAACAAACTAGTATAAGAAAAGGATATGATCATTCAAAGAGTTGAATGTATGTATTTGTTGAAATACAAGTGTGAATTCTTTGAAAGGTTCAAAGAATTCAGAAGTGAAACAAATTGGCAAAGTATTAGGATTCTTTGATCGGATCAAGGAGTGAATAAATACTTATGCAATAAGTTTCTAGATCATCTTAAATGGTTTTCTCATAATGGACACCTACTGATACACAATAATTGATTGGTGTATCTGAAAGGAAAAATAGTACCTTGTTGGACATGGTGCGGTCCATAATGATTTTACCGACATTCCAGTATCCTTCTGGGGTAATGTCCTAGAAATGGCTGCTTATCTACGGAAAAGGTAACCTCAAAATCCGACCCCAAGACTCCATAAAAGTTATGGACAGGGAGGATTCCTAATCTTAAGTATGTTAAGATAAGGGGTTGTCCAACTTATGTGAAACGGTTTCAGAGGATAAGCTTGGGACAAAATTTGACAAGTACAGATTTGTGGGACATCCTAAAGTAAGTTTAGGGCATATGTTCTGTAATCCTACTTAGCAAAAGGTGTTTGTTGCGAAACATGTTACCTTCTAAGATAAAGGTGTTTATCATTGAAGGGGCTAGTGGGAGGATAATAGAATCTTGAAAAGTTCAAGAACCACAAAACACTACAAGTCAAATAAGAGGAACCTATAGATAGACCTATTGTACCACAACCGAATTGTAAATCTGGAATAGTACCGAAGATACCTAGGAGGTATGGATTCATCATGGATGATGATGATGAGGTACGTATCATAGAAGATGATGATCCAGTTACATACGATGAGGTAAGAGTTGAAGACACTCAGAGAAATGGATTGATGCAATCTTCTCAAAAATGGAACATTCATTTTGATATGATAATCAAAAGAGTTTGATTTTATCAAAAACAAGAATGAACCTAGTGTTACAAAAGGGTCAGTGGGAGCGTCGTGACATTTCTGGTATTATATGTTGATATAATACGGATAATGAATGACATGCCAATGCTAAAATCAATAAAGATAAAGTTGTCTAAACATTCCTCCATGAATATTTGGGAAGAGTATCTTAATTGGGGATGCAAATCTATATAGATAGATTTAAAATGATGCTCGGCTTAACCCAAGAAACGTATATTCATTTGATGCTAAAGTCGTTTAGCATGGCAAACTCCAAGAGATATCTCATGTTGATGAGTCATGGAGTGTATCTCTCTTAATAGTCCCCATAGACTCCTAAAAGAGAGATCGCATGAGTGACAATCATGTATGCAATGAAATATACGAGACCTGATGTTGATCAGTCATATTCTGGAGAAGTTCACTGTGAGACAGTGAAAACATCTTAAAGTACTTAACCAGCACTAAGGATGTGATATAATTCATGGCGGGCCTGAATTAAAACTAGAGGGCTTAACAGACTCAAGTTTTTTCAGACAGACCAAGACGACAGAAAATCCAATTTAAGGTAAAGGGTTACCTTGAACAGTGGTGCAGTGAATTGGAAAGGTTCCAAACAACAAAGAGTTGTTGGTTTAGTGATAAAAACAAAGTATATAGCTATAAATGAAGCTGCAAGTTGGTTGTTTGGATTAAAAGTTCATTACAGAACTAGGAATAGTTCCTAAGTCTCATCTTGGATCCAAACATGTGTTGTGGCACTTTCATTTGATTATAGGAATCATTGAAAGATGGGAAATCACTATAGAGATAGTAGACTCTCAAGAACAACATTACATATCCATTTACTGAAGCTTATCCAACAGCAGGATAATCGTCACTTAGAGAAGAAGAGTATGAGATACCATGACGATTGGCTTTAGTACAAGTTGGAGATTGAAAGTAATATGCACACAAGCCAATCATGTTTGATGATAAAGCATATACTTTGTAACAATCTTATTCATTTATTAATAAAAAGTATTAATTTATTAAAGGCTTTTAATTATCTACATGATGCTGTTTTATAATATGTGATAAACCCATAGTTTTAAGCAATGCTTTTAGAATAATGATGATGATCAATCTAATGAGATCTAAATTCTTAGAAAGCTTAAAACTAAAATAGTTTCCAATCTTTGGATTACTAAATTGGGGATTAGTAAATCCGAATAGATTGGTACATACGTTGCTTGCTCATTGGATGAGGATGATTGATCTCATGATCATTTGTGTGGAGACACTAAAGCAAGTATGTAGGTGCTTATTAGAGAATAAGTTCACTGAACGTGACTCGCTAAGGAATACCTAATGGAGTTTTACTTGCATGTCAATAGGAATTCCTGTAGTGATAGTAGTACAAGTGATCCTTGGACTTGAGATCATCATAGTATCTTGTGTGTGATGAGTTATACTTTGACTTATTCCTTAAGACCCTTAGGGTATATCAAAGGGTATGCTTGGGTATAATAAGTTATACATGGAGATAATGTATGATCAATAAAGAATCTACCACTTCTAGTAAAAGAAGAGAAATGTCCTATGTGATTCGATAAATGACAACCCAGTAGTCCTTGGCCAAGGCAGAATGAAATTAGAAAGGAGTTTCTAATTTGCATTATTTGGAGTTGCGCATTTAAGAGTCGAGATACATATAATTAAATAAAATAAGACTTGACAGAAATTCCATGTCTTATATTTAATTGGGACATTGTATGGTGGAAGGATTGAATTGTACGGTAACTATTTACTCAAAGGTTCTTTTATGATTAATGTTGAAATCTATATTATCTGGAAAGTCGTTGATCGCTAGGGAGGCTTATCCCTATTGTAGAATAAATATTATTTATTTAAATAAATTATTAGTTTAATTTATTTATTTAAATAAGATTAGAATTTTTCTAATTGATTTATTCACAACCGGTTTAATATGGAGAACCTAAAGGGTCACACCATAAAAGGAAGAATAATTATTTAAGAAGTTAATGACATAATCGTAATAATAAGTTAAGTATATTTAATTTAATCTATGGTGATAGAATAAATTAAATAGCTTAATATTTATTATTTAATATTTTGGAAATATTAAATATAAATTAATAAGAGGAGTCTTATTATTATTATTACTATTATTATTATTATTTAATTCCTAAAGGAGTTTGGGAATTAATTTAATATAAGTACTCTCATTTATTCCTAATAGGATTAGGAAGGAAAATTAGTTAAAGGAGTTTAATTAAATATCCCTAATAAGATTAGGGAGCCCATTTAATTAAAAGAGTTTAATTAAATAAATAATACCTTATTTTTAATAAGGTTACTTGATATCTTTATAAGAGGAGTCTTATATCAGATATCAAAGATACGTTATTCCAATTGTTGGAGAGTACGCCCCTTTTTCTATAGAGATAGAAAACTAGGGTTTGAGCCAAATACCCATCTTCTTGAATTTTGTTCTTCCTTGGTGGATCACCTCTAGAGGCCAAACACTTGGGTGGCTAACGTTGATCAAAGGAAGGAACCAAACCCGGTGGATTCAAGTTGAACGCGAAAGGATTTGGAGGTGAACTTGTACCTGAGGAAGCTCGATCTTCAAGGGTATGATTTTATTCTTTATCTTTTCGTTTAATTAATAATTGCGCATAAAGGGTGATCCGGGTTTATGGTTTGTAAATTTTTAAAACTCTGATTTTACACGCTTCCGCTAATTTTGTGCAATTTGATTGCGTTCTTGAATATTACAAACCTAACAAACCCTGGATTTCGAATAATTCAAAATTTGAGAATAATTTTTTTTAATTAATATTAATATTAATTATCAATTTGGTGGCAAGTATCTGTGATACGAGTCTCGAGAAAGTCAATTTGTGTATTGACTAATAATTTTAGAGTAGAGTTGTGCTTAACAACTTTAAAAAACCCTAACCCTAATTTTCTGATAGGAATTCGATAGAAAATACAATTAAAAAAATTGTATTGTTGATTATGTGTTTGTACTGTTTAGAAATGTTGACCAATAGTTGACTGGATAAGGTTTGTAATTAATAAACCTTAATAAGGGATTTAAAACCCTAATCTTAAATTTAGAAAATAATTTGTACAATTAAAACCCTAATTGTACGCCGGGAAACCCTAATTTCAAAATCAGGAATTGTAAACCCTAATTAGGCAACCCTAATTTTTATTAGCATGCCTAAAGTGTTTGTTAAACTTAAATATGATTAGAAAACACTAATTATATTTTTGTAAGTTAAGTTTCTATTTTAGAAACCTTAATTTTTATTTTAGAAAATTTATTAAATCCTAAATTGGACAATTGTGGGAACTAGAAATTTTTGATACCTAATGGGTTCAAATCATAAACCCTAATCCAAGCCCCAAACCCTAAGGGGTTGTACAAATTCCATGTTTATCATTTAATTTATATTGCTAATGTCAAAAATGCCCTTTGTGGGATTTTTATTAGTTAACTTGCAAAATTGTCCAAATCTTTAGTTGGTGACCAACTCCATTGACCAATGTGACACAAAATCTCAGCAAACCAACCTTCATGTGCCAACAAGATCAGATCTAACCACTAGATATGCTATATAAGAGAATCAAGAGAGAGAAAATGCAATGAATTTGCCATTTTTACATTTTGCTCTCACTAACTCCCTCGCTCTCTAGAACCTCTGAATTTCTTAAGTAAATCAGTAATAAATTCAGTCCCTTGATTAATCAGAAACATATTAGAGAATCAAGATCAAGATTTGGCAAGAAAAGGTATAACCGAAAGTTACAATTTTGATCTTTGTTGCTAAGAAATTTTTTGTGTTTAAGAGTTTATTGTTGTGTTATAAGATGTTTTTTGTTGATCTATGTTGATCCATGAAGGATCCATAGTATCAAAATACTTTAAAAGTGTGTTTTACAAAATCTGTTCTTGAGTTGGAAAAGTGGTCTGACAAGAAATGTCAGTAACCACAGATCCTTGCTCGTATAGGTTATATGTTGTTTTAAACTTGATATTAGTAGCCTGTTATGTGTTCTTTAATCTGAAAAAGAAATCAGAGTCATTGCATGTCTGGATTTGAAGATATAATCGGTCAAAACCCGTTGACCGGGCTTGACCGAGTAAAAATATGGGTTACCCAGAAAGCGAAAAACCGAACCTGACAAGATCTTTGAAGGTCCATATCTGTCAGGTTGTTAACTGTCATGTATACTACCATTATAAAGCAATAAATAACCAAAACAATGATCAGAACGTAGATTAATTTGGACTAGAAAGTACCAGGTCGAACTGCCTGGGTTTCTGGAAAAACCCAGGTGACGTCTGACAACGAATTTAGATACCCAGATCATCTTGTTGTGTTGTTGTTTGATCTAAGTGTGAGTTGCATGTTGTAGAGTTACATTTTGGCTACACGATCAAACTTTAAACAAGTCCAAAAACCATTCTGGCTGAGAATTAGAGGCAGTCAAAGTAGCAACTTGAAGTTGCCGGCTGTCAGTGTTCTTGAGCTCAAGAACACCAACAGCGACGCTTTGTGTCGCTAAAGGCCTATAGCGACGGTTTTAATTAATATAATTTTCAGAATTTCCGGAAATTATTAAAAAATAGAAATAAATTCTAAAAATTACCAAAAATGGTTTTAAAAATTATTTTAAATTATGAAAAATAATTTTTGACCAATTAGAATATTTTTCTTTAATATTTACAATTATTTAAATATTAAAGGTATTTAATTTATTTAATTAGTGTATTAAATAAATTAGAGAAAAATAATTTAATATTATGAAAAATCATTTTAAATAAGAATAATGTATTTAAAAATATTTTGAGTTATAAAATGTAACTTTTAATATTTTTGGAGAATTTTCATTAATAATTTAATATTAATGATATTAGATTTATTTGATTATTAAATTAAATAAATAAGATAAAAATAATTTTAATGATTTAAAAATCATTTTAATTGAGAATAAAGTGTTAGAAAATATTTTAAATTATAAAATATAATTTTCAATATTTTTGGAGAATTTTCATTAATAAATTAATATTAATGATATTTGATTTATTTAATTATTATATTAAATAAATGAATTAGAAATGGTTTTATTTATTTAAAAATCATTTAAAAATCAGAAAAATGATTTAAAAATATTTTAAGTTATAAATTATGACTTTTAATATTTGGATAATAATTTCATTAATATTTATATATTAATGGTGATGATTTAAAAATGATTTTAATTACTTAAAAAATCATTTAAGTAGAATATTGATGATTTAAAATTATTTTAAGTTATTGATGATAACTTTAATATTTTGGAATGTATGTTATTAACATGTTGATATTATTAAATGTTAATAATGATAAGATTATTTGATAATTAAATCATTTAGAAATGATTCTGATATTTGAAAAATTATTATAAATTATAATAATTGCTTGATAATTATTAAAAACTTTCGAAAAGTATTATTAATGATAATTGACTTATCTAAATTAATATTGAAGCTTAGAGACCAAGTTTAATTGACAGATAAATGTGTTAATTGTCGAATAGGGTGACCAGAATACCGAGAATGGACCGAAGTCCAACCAGACCGAAATAGTTAAACTTGTTATGTGTTTATATAGGTTATAAACACTGATTTGACTGTGTGCTAATGTGCTTAGGAGAATTTTGACTGTGAATACAGTGCTGTGTGAAATAAATGTTTGTGCTAATTGTGAGACCTACATTATTGGTTATAGGTCTTTCAAAATCAGATAAGTATATTGTGTAGCTGTAATCAGCGGAAGAGGCAAGTTCCCTAACTCAACCTTGAGTTATTTCATTCAATTATTATTGGTGGATAATTATTGCTAATTATGCCACGTCCAGGGAATTATTGTTGTAATTAAATTATTGAATTAGAATATATATATTCGTAGAATTACTGTTGTTGGATATTCATATCTGTAGATGTTAGAATTGACAGTAGAGATAATTCCTGTTGATTGTCAAATTATGTTGAGAAATGTCTTAGCCAATTATTCTGGTTAGACAAACATTTGTAAAAACTTGTTAGGTTTGAGAAGAGAAGCAAATAGAATTTGAAATCACAGTATTTCGTTGTAAAATCAAAATCTTGATTCTAAGACTGAGAAGAACAACCTTTTATATAAAGGAAACATTTTGTTGGTCGTAAATTCGACCTTTGCGCGCATTTTGAGTATTATGCATAATATAGGGTATAATAAGCTGATCACTTATTGTACTTGCAGAGGGGTATGATTTAATCTTTATGGTTATCTGATACACCTGAGTATTTATCAAAGTAAATCTTTGATATCTACCCGAGAAAAATATGTTCAAAGATCTTGTGTGATCACTCAGTATAAAACTGGAAAAACATTCCATTTTGATATTTCGTAGAATTGATTCTTGATTATTCATTAGAATATCGTAGAAACTTTGAAAGCGTTGTACTCTTTCATAATTGAATTATTGTGGTATAGAATACGAGAAAACTTGTTATTTAATAACGATTTGTTCAGCTATTTCAATGTTCCCCGAACTTTGATTTCATTCTATCAAAATAGATAGACTGTTGTTTTGAATTCTTATACATTTATTGTATGTATTAACTTGCGGGGCAAATTAGTTGCTCACCCTTGCTAAATAAAACTTTTCAGCTAGGGACGAAGTGGCAGGAGGTGCTGTGAAAGATAAAGGCAAAGGCGTTGTAATAAATTAATTATGATGAATATATTTATTATGATGTATTTGTAAACCCTTTTTGTATATCTAAAGGGTATATTTGTAAAGTTAAGGTTAGAGAACCTGGGTGATGTATTATTATTAAACTATGATAAAATATTATGAAAGTTACCATCTATATATATTATGAGTAGTTAAATGTTAATTATAGTGTGGATCGTGAATACCAAACTCGGGAGTCAGGTAACCCGGATTTGGGGGTGTCACAATTGATTTATTCATAGTCGGTTTAATATGGAGAACCTAAATGGTCACACCCTAAAAGAAATAATAATTATTTAAGAAGTTAATGACATAATCATAATAATATGTTAAGTATATTTAATCTAATCTATAGTGATAGAATAAATTAAATAGCTTAATATTTATTATTTAATATTTTGGAAATATTAAATATAAATTAATAAGAGAAGTCTTATTAATATTATTACATTTATTATTATTTTAATTTCTAAAAGAGTTTAGGAATTAATTTAATATAAGTACTCTCATTTATTCCTAATAGGATTAAGAGAAAAAATTAGTTAAACGAGTTTATTTAATTATCCCTAATAAGATTAGAGAGCCCAATTAATTAAAGGAGTTTAATTAAATAAATAATACCTTATTTTAATTAAATAGGGTTACCTGGTATCTTTTTAACAGGAGTCTTATATCAGATATCAAATATACGTAATTTCAAAAATTAGAGAGTATGCCCCCTTTTTCTATAAAGATTGGAAAAACTAGAGTTTGAGCCAATACACCCTTTTTCTTGAAAATACTTCTTCCTTGGTGGATCACCTCTAGAGGTCATATACTTGGGTGGCTAAGATTGATCAAAGAAAGGAATCTACTCAGAGATTCAAGGAGATCGCGGAGAAGTAGGAGTTGAACTCGTACTTGTGGAATCTCGTATCTACAAGGGTAGGATTGCATAACTTCTTGTTCTTCTTTTTAATTAATAATATGCATAAAGGATGATCCGGGTAATTAGTTTGTTAAAAATTTTAAAATCTGATTTTACGTTATTTCCGCTAATTTTGCAATTTGATTGCTACTTTGATCTTCACAAAAGCTTACAATGGTATCAAAGCTAAATTTTATGCAAATTATTAATTATTTAATTCCAGATATGTATGAATGTGTATTTAGAATAATTTATTTGGCATAATTTGTTGTATAAATTTATTTTGGTTGGATGTTTAAATGAATAGGTTTTATTAAATGGGGTTTGCGTACCTCATCTTTTCTGGTTTTATTATTGATGTAAATTATATCTCTCTCCTATGTACTTCCCCTTGACTGATGATCAAGGTTTCTATTTAAATTAAATAGTTTATGTAATAGGATTAGTTAGAATTTTTTTCGAAGAACCGGAGATCAAGGAGAAAGTAGCAAGGAGCAAGGATCAATGAGCAAGGAGAGCTCGAAGACACGTTTGTAATGGAGCCTGGGTTTAAATGTAATAGTTATATTTAAATGTTTATTCTTGCACCCTAATGTTTGACCTTTTGGTTCACTTGGTGGCTCTAGTGAACTAAACTAGAATAAAAGTCCATAATCAATCTAGGTAGAATATAGTATTCTATAATATGCATGCTAGTATTATATATATATATATATATATATATATATATATATATATATATATATATATATATATATTATGCAAACATGTTTCACATGTTTAATAATATGACGCTTATTTTATATATATATGTGAGGCCCCCAAAATAGGTATACATCACCCATCTTGAGTCGCCAAATAAATGGTACAAAATTCAAATACAACTTAATAATACAACTGTCGTGTAATATACGACAAAACATAAACTGAGAGTTTTAAAACGAATATTGTCATCTAGACAATATTCACACTCAATGGTGTCCTCATTACATTTATTATCACACTATTTAACAGAATAGTGAGGACTACTAATGTTATCATCTGGACCATCACTCCTTTCCCCGACTAGTTCCAGCTATATTCTCATTTTCTGAAGAGAACAATGAAAGCAAAGGGTGAGCTTAACTAGACCGGTAATAAATATTATGTAAAATCCCGAATTTTATGAAATAAAAGTATTCAATTTTTTTTATAGTTACTATTCATGAGTTACTCATGAGTTACTATTCATGAGTTACTATTCACAAGTACTATTCATGAAGCATGATAAAAAAATTTCATAAGAAGGCATTACTCAATAATTGTTACAGTAATTACTGTTCAATATTTTATTTTATTGATTAAATAATTACTACGTTGATATTTTATATTATTGTTATTTCAATAATTGTCACGGCACAGTATTTCCCATTATCAGATCAATAATTCATATTATTTGAATAATATTATTAGATAGCATTATTGGCAATGTCTAGAAGTTCTGTCAAGGAGAGGTTTGGTCATCTAATTGCGTGCCAGTAAGGAAAAATCCTTATTGGAAAGCCCCCTCTTTCCTGGGAACTGTCTGGTTGTCAATATTATGGATCTATAATATTATTTGTGAATAATTAATTATTGATTAATATGATAATGAAAATAATCATTTTGTGTGGTTATAGTTGGAGAAAATTTTTAATGTGACAATTGTTGAAAATTAATATTTTATCTTTTCTGATAAAATATATTATTACTAGCCGGGTCCCGTGCCTCCGGCACTGTATGGACAATATGATTTATCTCAAATTTTGAACGACCAAAATAATTTATTGAGTGAGCGAAAAATTTAAAGTCATTTGTATTTTATTAAATTATTATTAGATTATTAGATAGATAGATGTATTTTATTAGATAGATGTATGAACGGTGGGATTTATCCCAAACTTTGGACGGCCCAGATGATTTATTGAGTGAGCGGGAAATTCAAAATTATTTGTATTTTATTAGATAGATTTTTTGGTTTGAATCAGAATGAAATATGAGTTAAAAAATAGTTAATCGGTTCAGAATTATATTTATTTTCAAAAATATAGGTCTAAACTTTAATTAACCTAAATAAATAAAAATGGTTAATCAACTAATTTAATTTCAGTTAATATGATTTGATCCAATAGTTAAGTAATATATATATACTAGCTGGGTCTCATGCCTCCGGCACTGTATGGACAATATGATTTATCTCAAACTTTGAACGACCAAAATAATTTATTGAGTGAGCGGAACATTTAAAGTCATTTGTATTTTATTAAATTATTATTAGATTATTAGATAGATAGATGTATTTTATTAGATAGATGGATGAACGGTGAGATTTATCCCAAACTTTGGACGGCCCAGATGATTAATTGAGTGAGCGGGAAATTCAAAATCATTTGTATTTTATTAGATAAATATTACAGTAATATAATAATAGTGATATTTTTATAATGAATGTGTAATATATGAATAAATGAGGAGGAAGAGTAGTTTTGTTGTATTAAATGCTAAACACATGTTTTGTGTGTTACAAATAATGTTTAACACATGTTAAACATGTCGGTGGACATAAATTTTGACTGAAATTTGATTATAGCATGTAAAATCGTCCGTTTATGGATTTTGGTCAATTTTTGTTTGGAATTTGGAAAAACTTTCTTCTGCAAAGTTGTAGAGAATGGAATTTCCTATGGAAAGGACATGTGTTTTGGATTTTTTTGATAAAAGGGCTATTTATTATGAATTATTGAAGTTTCGAAGTTCCGAAATAATTGATTTTTGGAAGTTTTAATTATTATTTTTAAGAAAAACATTTTTTTTCATTTGAGGGACATGTGTTAAATGGTTGAAATCAGCCGGTGGTGTGCTTAGGAATTTTGTTTATAAATAATATTATTATATTCAATTTTCTGCTTTGGTGTTCTAAGCAATTTCCTATAAATAGGTGCTTAGGTTAGAATTGAAAATCACACCAGAAACTGAAGTTTTCTCTCTACTTCTCTCTCTATATTATCAAGTGTATTCTTGTGAGTATTTTGATATCTCGAGTGTTGATATATGGTGCAAGTTCGTTCAGCGTTATTCCAGTCAGAAGTACTGCTCTTTTGAGGTAAGGGATATTATCGTTAGTATGTAAGGGTTATTAAGTTTTTTAATTTCGAAATTTTTCTGAACCTTCAAAAATTTTGAAAAAATATATGTTCAATATGGGACTATATTATGCTAAATCCCAGAAAAGAAATAGTTTTAGAACTGATTTGGTATTTTTCATGAAAATGTTCTAGTTATAAGTAAATGAATTGAATATGTTATGTGAAGTAAGAAAATTGGAAAATATGATTTTATGGCTTGAGAATCATATATGAGGTATATGCAATTTTTTGATGAGGGTTTTGGTTATTGGTGATGAGATCTTATGAGGTTGGCATTTTAAGATGATTAAATGCATTAATTAGTAAAGTGTATACAATCGGAATTAAGTGTTTATAAGTTTAAGAAATGATTAAAATATTGTGATAATATTAATAATATTAGATTATGAGATTTTGAAGTGATTTATAACATTTTGATTAAGGTGTTATGAAATCATTGATTTATGAATCTTACTCTTGAGATTAAATCTATATGTTGATTATATTATTTTTATTATCATATATAACATTCTTATAACCTTAATGATGATATTTCTCTTTGACTTGAGTGTAAAGATGGGTAGCTTATTGGTATGATCATAACTATAGGTTCTCTTTGGCCAGTAGTGTAAAGTTGAATTGTTGACTGGTATGATCATGACCATTGAATTTATAATTGAATATCTTTAGCTTAAGTGCAAAGGTGAATTGATCAACATATATGGTTATAATTATGGTTTTTATAAATTCTGAAATGATTATGTATTTCTTTGAGATATGAATATCTTTGTCTTGTAGTGCAAAGATCAATTATTGATGAATATCGTTGGCCCGTAGTGAAAAGTTGACTTATTGTTGAATATCTTTGGCATGTAGTGCAAAGATGAACTGTTGATGAATATCTTTGGCCCGTGGTGCAAAGATGAATTTATTAGTATGATTATGAACACAAACTGTTATTTGGTATAACCATGATCTTTGATATTTTAGGTAAAGACAGGTGATGAAAATTATCTTAGTCTTGGATGCGAAGAGGAATTTAGAATCACAATTATGATTATGAGTTATCCATATGATTGTGGAAAGGAACTGTTGATTGATGTTACACGGATAAAACATTATTGGTGGACTTTTAACGTGGAGAAGATAATAGACTTTATAGTCTATTTGACTCTTCTAATGGATTGCTCGTTCCGCTGCAACTATGGTTGAAAAGTTTTATTATCTACCATATGTTATAAAGCTCTAATTTATTACTGATGAAGTCTATTGATAATTTAATTATCTTTAGTCATGATATTCTTTACTGGGCTAGTTGTGCTCACCCTTTCGCTTCACAATTCCTTTCAGGTAACAAGAGTGTAGCTGGGTCGAGCGGGCGTAACAGGAAAATAGAACGGTGGTCTATAGATGTTGAGGTTCTCCCTAAATAGTATGGAAATAATTTTGTTGAGAAATTTAGATAAGTGTGTCATATTGTATATGTCAATTGATATTTAATTTTTGTGAACCGAATAGGGTGAGGTGAACCCAACTTTGGAAGGGTGTTTTGCCACTATCATACAAGATGTCTAATGACCTACGAGTTATCATAAGACAGGGTTGTGCAAATCCACTTGCTGAGTATATCTACGAGCACTACCTATATGATCTTGGAGTTTATTTGAAACATAATGTTCAATTGTAGACGGTGGAGATAGTTATATGTCAAGAGAAGACTCGCCATTGGAAGGACTATGATAGTAACCTTCTCGTTTTTCTTTGGGGTCTATTGGGTCAACCAAAGATAATTCTGTGGGCATATGATACCTATTATAACTTAGATGCATGGCCTCCCATGTATGAAGGTTTCCTTAAGCACTTCCCAAATATTTTAATTTCTAAAATAGTTATTGACTGTACTTTTATGTAATGTATCAATGTGAGGTGCTGTCAATAGCTGGGACATGAGTCACAGTTGGTATTAAAACTCACAATAGATGTGTTGTTGTATTTTGCACGATAATTCTAGTAATAAAGTTGTAGTTGTTTTCTGTACCATGTTATTGACGACTCAGAATAGGTTGGATGGATTGGACCTATTTTGGGGGTGTCACATATTATGACTAAAATAATGCAGAATAAATTATCGATAACCTTCAACAGTGTTAAACTGATAAAATATAACAAACATCAAGTTTAACTGAAATAGAACAAACAATCCATTAGAAGAGTCAAGTAGAGCATAAAATCTACTATCTTCTATGATTTAAAAGGTTTTTCATCAACTTTATTGCTGAGACTCAGGTTAATAAATAATCCATATCATCGAATCATCCCTGCACTACGATAAAGGATATTCATTAGTATAACGACCATAAAATATCCATGCACTACGGGCCAAGGATATTCGTGTTTTCATCAATGGTCATGATCATGCCAACAACTGTCCATCAATGCACTACGACCAATGAAGACTTTTACCACATCTTTTGTAACATTACGGTCATGATTATACCGAATAATCCCTGGTCATAATCATACAAAGTCCATTTATGCACTACGACCACAGATGACTTTTATCATAATATAAACATGAGGATGATGACAATGATATAAGAATTCAAATAAATGAAAGCAAAGGATAAATTTTTAAAGATTTATAATTTAATTTATCCTGAAATAAATAATATCCAAATTATCAACATGATATTGCTTTGTGGAGTAAAATTCAAGAATAATATTGTACCAAAAATGATTTGGACTGAAAACGAATCAATTTTTATCATGAATAGTACCCTGGGTGAATAGTACTCAAGTGAATAGTACCCCATGAATAGTATCCTATGAATAGTACTCCGGAATGAAAAAGTTAAAACTTATCAAGAATGCTCAGAATAATATTTCTATGAAAAGATACTAGATAAAACGCAAAAATGAAGGATAGTCGACTAATTTCATGAAATATAGAAGCCAAAACTTTAACCAAATGAATATAGAATTCAAAATCTGAAACAAAATAATATTACTTACATACTACATAGTATTGAAAAAAATATTATTTTAAGCGAATATTGAACAAAAATAACATCCCTTACCTTGAGAAGAATAGTATTTCGACTGGTAGGGTGGGGATATTCTTGAAGAAAGCTTGCACTATTTTCTACGGTCAAAGCTTTCTTATACTCTAAAGAAATACGCTCAAGATTATAGAACAATAATTCTCTGATTCTGGTGTGATTTTCAATTATAACTAAGTATCATTTTATTTCCTTCTGCCAATTTTTCAAGCCTACATATATATAATAATGAAATAGTACTTCATGCGATAACCAAATCCCCACCCCACCCATTCTGACTCCCGTACAACATATATATATATATATATATATATATATATATATATATATATATATATATATATATATATATAAAACAAAACTGAGATAACTTCTACCGACAGTTTTGAAAAATTGGTAAATGGGTATCCAAATAATGAGCAACAAATACCTCATACAATTTCCCTCAATATTTTTAACAACCTTTATTATCATTATTATAATTTATAATATTTAACAACCAGGTCATTTTTAGGAAAGATGGGGCTTTCCATTAATTTCCCCTATTGGCGCGTAATTAGGTGACCAAACCTCTCTTTGACGGAACTTCTAGACATCGTCAATATTGCAAATAATAATATTAATAACTTTGTCGTCTCAATAATTGATTTAATAATATAAAATATTATGCAGATGATACTCTAACAATAATTGAATCAATAATATGATAGATATGATGCAGTAATTACTGTAGCAATAATTTAGTATTACTGAGTGACTTCTCATGTAAGCATCAATAATCAATATTGTGTGCTACTATGCAACCACGCGTATTACTGTACTTTTAACACCGGTTATTTCAATAATTAACGGTAAAACTTCCGCCGTTATTTTCATAAAAAGATATTTCTGTTATTTTTTAATTCAGACAATAATTACATTCTGGGGTCCACCAATGATTGTGTCGTCATACGAATATTCCCTGTTAAAATGAATATTCCCCGACCAATCGAATATTATATAACAACTTTCTTACTTTGTAAAAATTATAAATATTACCCACAACTATAACATTATAACAAATTCAAACCTTAATATTCAAAAATGATATTTATAGAAAAATTCATCTTTATTCATAAAAGTTGGGGTCTTACAACCTCCGCTTCTTATGAAATTTTGCCCTCGAAATTAGTTAACATACCTGGTATGACGAAGAGGTGAGGATACCTTGATTTCATATCAGATTCTAACTCCCAAGTAATTTCCTCAATATCGTGGTTTCTCCACAAAACTTTGACTTGAGGTATAACCTTGGAGCATAAAACATGCTCCTTCTTATCCAAGATTTTAATAGGTACCTCTTCATACGTTAAATCTTCCACTATTTCGTCTGGTTCTAACTCAATAATGTGGTTCAGGTCTTTCACATATTTACGTAACATGGATATGTGAAAAATGTTATGAACACGAGACATACTTGGAGGTAAAGCGAGTCTATAGGTCATAGTTCCTACTCGGTCAAGGATTAAAAATGGGCCAATGAATCGAGGATTGAGCTTTCAGCTCTTTCCAAATCTCGTAACTCCTTTCCATGGAGCAACATGTAACAACACATGATCTCCAATATTGAATTACATGTCCTTTTGATGAAGATCAGCCTAACTCTTTTGTCGATCTTTGTGAGGTTTTTATACATTGTCGGATCGTTTGAATCTTTTCCGTAGTCATACGTACCAACTCCAATCCCAACAATGTTGCTTCACCCATCTCATCCTTGCATACTGGAAAACGACACTTTCTTCCATACAACGCCTCAAATGGAGCCATGCCAATACTTGTTTGATAACTGTTATTGTAGGAAAACTTTACCAATGGTAAGAACTTGTCCCAATTTCCTTTGAAGTCAAGGACACAGAGTCTTAATAGATCTTCAAGAGTTTGAATAGTCCTCTCTGACTGTCCGTCCGTTTGAGGATTATATGCCGAACAAAATCTTAAATCCGTGCCCATAGCTTTTTGCAAACTAACCCAAAATCGTGAGGTGAATCTTGGGTCTCGATCAGAAACTATGGATACTAGCATACCATGCAGTCTTATAATCTAGTTTATGTACATACAAGCAAGACGTTCAAGTGTATAAGTTTCTCGTATTGGTAAGAAATGGGCAGACTTGGTTAATCTATCAACAATGACACAAATTGCATCTATGCGTTGAGAAACCTTGGGAAGACCAGTAACGAAATCCATGGTAATGTGATCCCACTTCTATTCTAGAATTTCAAGTGGTTGCAATGGACCTTTTGTCACTTGATGCTCTGCCTTGACTCGTTGACAAGTTAGACACCTTGAGATAAACCCCACTATTTCTCTCTTCATATTGCTCCACCAAAATGTATATCAAAGATCACGATACATTTTGGTACTGCCAAGATGGATTGCAAACGGTGTGTTATACGCTTCCATCATAATATTATACTGTTAATCAAGGTCGTTAGGAACACAAAGTCTAGAGTTGACTCGTAGTATTCCTTCTTCATCGATTCTTGCTTTTGGGATAGAACCTTCTTGCACTTTCTTCCTCATACGCATCAGCTCCAGGTCTTTAACTTGAGCAGCTTTAACTTTATCGATTAAATTCGGTTCTACTCGTATGTTTGCCATCATCACATAGGTCCATGGAGTCTTTAACTCTATCTCCATCATTTTCAAGTCATACAAAATGGACTTTTGCGTTGACAATAACGCACTCATAACTGCATATGATCTTCTACTCAATGTGTCAGCTACGACGTTCGCTTTTCCAGGATGGTATTGAATGGTATGATCATAATTTTTCAACAGTTAAAGCCAACGTCGTTGCCACATATTGAGTTCCTTTAGGGTGAAGAAATATTTGAGGCTTTTATGATCCGTAAAGATCTCCACTTTCTCCCCATACAAGTAATGCCTCGAAATTTTAAGTGCGAAGACAACAGTTGCCAACTCTATATCATGAGTAGGATAATTCCTCTTATAATCTTTGAGTTGTCGAGAGGCATAAGCTATGACTTTCCCATGTTACATGAGAACACATCATAACCCTTTACCTGAAGCATCATTGTAGATGACAAATCCCTCTGAGCCAGATGGTATTGTCAGAACAGGTCCTGAAATTAGTCTCCTCTTGAGTTCTTAAAAACTCTTTTCACATTCCTGGCTCCAACCAAATTTTATATCTTTTTGATTCAGCTGAGTTAATGGAGTAGTGATTCGAGAAAATCCTTCCACGAATCTCCAATAATAAACAGCTAAGCCGAGAAAGCTACGTACTTCGGTCACTGACTTAGGTTGCTCCCACCTTTGAATTGTTTCAATTTTCACTGGGTTAATAGATATTCTATGACTTGATACTACGTGCCCAAGGAATGCTACTTCCTCAAGCCAAAACTCATATTTCTTCAACATAACATAAAGCTTGTTTTCACGAAGCTTTTGAAGTATCAGCCTCAAGTGTTGCTCATGATCTTCACGACTTTTGGAATATATGAGAATGTCATCAATAAAGACAACCATAAAACAATCTAAATATTCATTGAATACTAGGTTCATCATGTCCATGAAGGCAACAAGAGCATTAGTCAATCCAAAAGACATGACTAGAAATTTGTAATGCCCGTACCGAGTTTTGAAAGCCGTCTTTGGAATGTCATCGGTTTTAATCTTTAACTGATGATATCCGGAACGAAGTTTAATCTTTGAAAAGAATTTGGCACCTTACAACTGGTCAAACAGGTCATCAATACATGGCAATGGGTACCTATTTTTGATGGTGACATGATTCAACTCCCGATAATCAATACAAAGTCGCACACTCCCGTCTTTCTTCTTTACGAATAGAACAGGAGCACCCCAAGGAGACGTACTAGGACGAATAAAGTCAATGTCTAACAATTCCTGTAGTTGGGTCTTTAACTCCTAAAGTTCAATATGAGTCATTCGATATGGGGCTTTGGAAATGGGTTTTGTACCGGGTTAAAGGTTAATACAAAATTCAATTTCACGCTCTGGGCTAGGCCAGGTGTAGTAGCCCCGAATCCGGGCCATGAATCACCTCGAATCCGGTATACTATTTCTATCATTATTTGCGGAAGATATAAACATAAATTGTTTATACAATACATTACACACTATTCCCCAAGGTCGAGTAACCTTAACTTAATACACAATTCATAAATTATTTATCACACAACAGTATTTATAAAAGTATACTATTACAAACTAGCCTCACATTTTATCCCAAGCCGGACTTGGAATTATCTTTTTCCTGTATCCGAACGCATTCGCCTTATCTGCAATGTTTTATCATGATATAGCAAGGGTGAGCTTGAAAGTTGCCCAGCAAGTTTATATACAACAATATAACGATATATCATGATTGAAGAGTATGACTAATGGGCTTGCTATAATTCATCAATATAATTGAGAACTAGCACGAACAAATTTTTGACTGAACAAGTATTATACATGAACAAACATTTCTGAACCAACTGGTAATGAAGGTGATCAGCCTTTCATACCTGACTTATACATGCAAGATGTACAGAGTACAAATTTCATGGCAATCAGTAATGATTAACCATAAGCTTGAAGAAACTACTCTTATTAGAGTTAAGTAAAAGAAAACTTGCCTGAACCGTTGATTACCGCAACACAATTTTTAACGCTTTACCCGAAGACCTAATATTAGTAATATAGATCTCCAATATTAGAATAATATCATCACAGTATAATACTATTATATTTATATCCACAAAATAACCTAAACACATAACACATAAGCCTATCAGTCTATAACACACATAAGACTAGGTATCAAGTCAAACTATTGCAGTTTGAGTTGAACCCGACACAATTCTAACATCCAGACGGTCTAGTCGGACTTTTATCGAGTTTAAGTTCAATTAAACTCTGTCTAACCACTTAACAATTATCACAGATAATTTCTAATCAGACAAAACATTTTTCCTAGGCTCGTAATAATTTTCGGATAATTATTACCATTTATCAACATTTTTCAATCCTTAAAACCGTATTTAAATGAATTAAATACAACATAATACCTTCATTATTAATATTCATTTAATATAAAGTATTAATGAAATCATTACATAATATTATAATATAATTATAATATCACAAAGTATTTTTAATACCTTAAAATCATAATTATATGATTTTTAAACACTTAAATTCATTATCCGATAATTGCTATTAATATTAAAATATTAATATTTTCATGCAAAAATATCAAAAGTTATAATTTATAACTTAAAATATTTTTAGATCACTTAAATCATTTTTATATGATTTATAAAGCATTATTTCTAATTTTCCATAATTTATTTAATATATCTATTAAATAAACTAATTATCATTAATATTGATTAATTACTGAATTTCATCACAAAATATTAAAAGTCATTGAAAATAACTTAAAATATCCTCTTATACCATAATATTATTTTTCATGATTTTTCATGAATTAAAATTATTTTTAAATCATTTATTTAATATTATAAATAAATAAATAAATACCTTTTATATTCCAAAAATAATAAATATTTTCAAAATATACATAAAATAATTAAAAACTATTATTCAACATTTAAAATAATTTTTCAAAATTTATTATGTATTTTTAATAATTAAAAACTAATTTTTTCTAATTTTTAATTCATTTTCCGGAAAATAGAAAATAAATTGTCGCTAAAGGGCTATAGCGACACTTTCTGTCGCTATAGGTGTTCTTGGTGTTCTTCAGACCTTCATGTCAGTGGCTAAGTAGGCACGTTTGACCGATTCTAATTCAGTGTGCTTAAGGTTTTCTTGGCTTATTTGAAGTGTGATCGTGTAGTCTGTATGTAACACTACATCACACAACCAACATCTCGATCATAACACAATATCACAGCAAGATATAAGCTACATAAGACGTTGTCAGACCTGTTCTTCAAATTCTGGGTTTTTCAAATTTGAAGAACAGCCTTAGGTGCTTAATTTGATGCCTTGTAACTTGTAGTCTATGCATTATTTGTGTGATATAAAGGTTCACACTTGTAGAGGAAATATCCAGCTACAATAACATATCAATATCTCATTCTAACAACAATATATAAAAGAAATCTTAGCTGGTCAAACTGGAACTCAAGAACCGGATCTTAAACTTTCTGGGTTTTCCAGAAAGTTCATATGGCTGATCTGTCAACTCTTTTTGACCAACAATATATTCAATCCTGATCATGATCTGGTGGGTATAAGGGCTTAGATCTGTAGTTCACATGACAGGCTACAAGTAAACCCCAACAAATGGACCAAAACATTAACAGAAAGCAAGATTTGGGACTGCTAAAAGACTTGTCAGGCGATATGGAAATCTTGGCTTGCCCAGAAACCATCAAACGTGATCGGTCAACGACCTTTGACCGCTTGTAACTTACGATCTAGACAAGATATGGACTTTCTTCGAATTTCAGAGTAAAGACCAGATAACATACTATCAATATAAATAATCAAAACACAAAAAAAATTAACAGATATGAATCTATGGGCTCTGACATTCGACTGTCAGGCCCCAAATTTCTATTTTTCCAAATTTCAAAAATCACCAAAATCGTGCATTTAGATGTTATAGATCCTTGATCTATCAACCCAGATCACTTATAAACACCATATTACATAACTTTAATAAATCAATTTCATCAATTAACAAAGAATCATAGGATTTCTAGATTTTGGGATTTTATACCTTTTGAGCTTTGATTTCTGATTTCTGATCTTGAATTCTGTTCTTGGGTGATCTAAAGCTGAAAAAGTGACTGATCTACTATAATATTTCATGGCTAAGAGGTTGAGAGAGTTTTGTTAATGGTTGTTGACCAAATGAGCAACTTTTTAGACTTTTCTCTCTCTCATTCTATTATATAATGCTTGTATTTGGCTAAGTTAGATGGCTGAAATCAGTGTTTGTAGCACAAGTCTAGGACTATGGTTGGTCACCAACCATAATAGGGCAAGACTTGCAAGTTAAGCTCAAATAATGCATTAAGGGCAAAATGGACATTTTAATTTTATATTTAATGGTATTTTTGTCATTTGGCCAAACCCTTAGGATTTAAGGTTTGGTTAGGGTTTAGGGTTTGGAAAATTTAGGGTTTAGGGTTTGAACCCTTAGGGTTTACAAAATATAATTTTTTCTAAATTTCCAATTTCGGTTATAAAAATAGAAAATTAATATTTATAACTTATAATTAGGATTTCCTAATTATTAAAAAAAAAATTCTTAATCATACATTAAATATTGCTAATTAGGATTAGTATTTCCGAATTAAAATTGCTAATTACGCAATTAGGGTCAAAATCACATATTAGGGTTTATAACCCAAAAATTAGGGTTTCTAATAGAAAATAAATTTTCTAATTTAGAAATTAAATCTCGTAATTAAATTAGGGTTTTCTAATTAACATTGCCCATTTAGCAATCAAATCCACCACTGAACAATTAGGGTTTTTGACGGAACAATAAGGGTTCCAAAAATTGAAAATTAGGGTTTGCTAATTAATTAACTTTTACCCTAATTAATATTTAATTATTAGCACTAAAGCATTAAAATTCTCCGTTATATTCCCAGATTAGGGTTTCACTTTATCAGAATCTGAAACTAGGATTTTCAGATCTGGTATTAGGGTTTTCTAATAAACAATTAAGGTTTCAGGTAATCCATTAGGGTTTTCCCTAACTAATTAAAATTAATGACGTTTAACCTTATACATAGTATTGCATTCCCAATCTAGGTTTTCAATATCTGATTTAAGGTTTCGGACTCCCGGAACTGAAACTAGGGTTTCCAGAACCGATTTCTAGGGTTTCTTATTAGACGTTAGGGTTTTCTAACTGAACGTTGACGTTCTTAATATATATTTAGGGTTTGTCATAGATATAATTTATCTGATCAACCCATGACCCTTAACCACATTTAGTACACATACATAACCATAAACACAGAACATAATCACATAAATCCTTAATCTTGAATAATTCACCTAAATCCTTCACAGAATTTTGAAATCCTCAAAATTCCATCCTAATAACATCAAACACATACACTTATTTTATGTCTAGGTCTATTATTTGACCTTAAATCAATCATTTAAGATTTTCATAAATTGTCTAATTTCTCGGGTTGTCACACCAGGAAGTTCATCAGGGAATACGTCATGAAATTTATTAACAGTAGAAATATAATTCAAATTTGACGTATTTTTGTTTAAATCTGTGACATGGGCTAAGAAAGCTTGACATCCATTTTTCAATAAATGAATAGCATTATGGCTTGATATGACAGTGATTGACTTTAGTGGTTTGGTTGCTTGAATTCGTATAATAGGTTGGTTAGGAATATGAAAGCTAACAACCTTATGAAAACAATAAATTTTTGTATGATGAGTAGTTAATCAATCAATCCCTAAAATCACATCAAATGTAAGTATTTTTAAGGAAATAAGATCGACATGTAATGTGAGGGTACCGATTTGAACCAAACAAGACTTATAAACAGTGGATGTAATGAAGGTTTCTCACAACAGAGTTTCAACATATAATTCAAAGTCTAATTTCTCCGGAGTCAAATTTAAACGTTGAGCGCAAGTGGGAGAAATAAAAGAATGGGTAGAACCGGTATCAAATAAGGTATAGACTTCGCTAGACTTTATAATAAGCTTTCCTTTGGCGCCTCCATCCCAGCTGGACTTGGCTTCCCTTAACGACAAAATCTAGCTAGGTAACCTTCTCTTCCAAAATTTTAACACATTTTGGACTACTGCGCACAGTTTGGACTGATATGTGCCTCCCCTCCGCATTTGAAGCATATGATAGGTGATCGTTCTCCTTCTTCAACAATGGGTGCTAGTGCTGGTGTCTTTCCATCATTGTTGAATCTCCTTATATTGAAATGTCCACTTTGATTTGTCTTGGTCATGATTACCACCGAAGTGGTTACCATTTTTGGCATGTTGATTCTGTGATGCCTCCAAAATAGGTCCACACGACCCATTCTGAGTCGCTAGATATCACACTATAAAAATCAAATACAAACTTCATTTATACAACTGTTGAACTGTCGTATAGAATACGACCATAGTTAACTGTGAGTTTTAATACAAATGTATGTAACTCTCATGGTGCCTTAACCACGACCTTACAATGGTACTTTACATAAAAGTATAGTCAAAAACTATTTTAGAAATTAAAATCTTTGGGAAGTGCTCAAGGAAACCTTCGTACATCGGAGGCCATGCGTATAGGTTATGATAGATATCGTATGTCCACAGAATTATCCTTGGTTGACCCAATAGACCCCAAAGAAAAATGAGAAGATTACTCTCATCTTCTTTCCAATGGTGAGTCTTCTCTTGACATATAACTATCTCCACTGTCTCCAAGTGAAAATTATATTTCAAATAAACTCTAAGATCATATAGGTAGTGTTCGTAGATATACTCAGCAAGTGGATGTGCACAACCATGTCTTATGATAATACGAGGTTGTATGTCATTAGACATCTTGTATGATAGTGGCAAAACACCCTTCCAAAGTTGGGTTCACTTCACCTTATTCGGTTCACCAAAATTAAATATCAAATGACGTATACAATAAGACACACTTATCTAAATTTCTCAATAAAATTATTTCATACTATTTAGGGAGAACCTCAATAACTATAGACCACCGTTCTATTCCCCTGTTAACACCGCTCGACCCAACTACACTCTTATTACATGAAAGGAATTGTGAAGCAAAAAAGGTGAGCACAACTATCCCAATAAAGAATATCATGACTAAAGATAATTTACATCATCAATAGCCTTCATCAGTAATAAATCATAGATTTAGAACATATGCTGTGACGCCCACAAAATAGGTCTAATCCATCCAACCTATTCTGAGTCGCCAAATACATGGTACAGAAAACAACTACAACTTTATTACCACAACAACACATATGCCGTGAGTTTTGATACAAATATATACCATCCGTGACTCATGTCCCAACCATGGACAACACCTCATAGTGATACCTTACATAAAGGTACAGTCAATAACTGTTTTAAAAATTAAAATCTTTGGGAAATGCTCAAGGATAAACCTTCGTATATAGGAGGCCAAAAATCTAAGTTATGATAGATATCATATGTCCAGAGAATTATCCTTGGTTAATCCAATAGACCCCAAAGAAAAACGAGAAGATTATTATCATGATCCTTCCAATGGTGAGTCTTCTCTTAATATATAACTATCTCCACCGTCTGCAATTGAACATTATGTTTCAACCAAACTCCAAGATCATATATGTAGTGCTCATAGATATACTCAGCAAGTGGATGTGCACAACCCTTTCTTATGATAACACGAGATTGTATGTCATTAGACATCTTATATGATAGTGGCAAACCACCCTTCCAACTGTTGGGTTCGCCTCACCCTATTGTTGTTCACCAAAATCAATTATTAAGTGACGTATAAGATACGACACACACATCTTAGGTCCTCAATACAATTATATATTGTATGTCATGCTATTTTATAATGTGTTGAGAAACTTTGACAGTCTCGGACCACCACACTATTACCCTGTTATCCCCGCTCGACCCAGCTACACTCTTATTACCTGAAAGGAATTGTGTAGCAAAAGGGTGAGCACAACTAGCCCAGTAAAGAATATCATCACTAAAGATAATTAAATTATCAATAGCCTTCATTATTAATAAATCAGTGATTTAGAACATATGGTAGATAATAAAACTTTTCAACCATAGTTGCAGCGGAACGAGCAATCCATTAGAAGAGTCAAATAGACCATCAAGTCTATTATCTTTTCCTTTTTAAAAGTCCACCAACAATGTTTTATCCCTGTAACATCAATCAACAGTTCCTGTCTACAATCATATGAATAACTCATAACCATAATTGTAGTTCTAAATTCCCCTTTTCATCCAAGATGATGATAATTTTCATCACATGTCTTTACCTGAAACATCAAAGATTATGGTTATACCCAATCACAGTTCATGTTCATAATCATACCAATAAATTCATCTTTGCACTACGGGCCAAAGATATTCATTAACAGTTCATCTATGCACTACAGGCCAAAGATATTCGACAACAGGTCATCTTTGCACTACAGCCTAAAGATATTCAATAACAGGTCATCTTTGCACTACACGCCAAATATTTTCATAAATAATTCATCTTTGCACTATAGGCCAACATTTCAGAATTTATATAAACAATAATTATAACCATGTTAATCAATTCGCCTTTGCACTTAAGCTAAAAATATTAAATTGTAAATTCAATGGTCATGATCATACCAGTCAACAATTCATCTTTGCACTACTGGCCAAAGAGAACCCATAGTCACGATCATACCAATAATCTACCCATCTTTACACTTAAGTCAAAGAAAAATTTCATCACCGGGATTATAAAAATGTTATATATGATAACAAAAACAATACGATCAACAACTGCATTTAATTTCAAGAGTAAGATTCATAAATCAATGATTTCATAACACCTTAATCCAAATGTTATAAATCACTTAATAATCTCATAATCTAATATTATTAATACTACCACAATCTTAATTATTTCTTAAACTTATAAATAATATATTTTAATTGTTTACACTTTACTAATTAATACATTTAATCATACTAAAATGCCAAACTCATACGATTTCATCACTGATAACCAAAACCCTCATCAAAAGTCTGCATATACCTTATATAAGATTCCCAAGCCATAAAATCTTATTTTCCAATTTTGTTACTTCACATAACATATTTAATTCATTTACCCATAACTAGTCCATTTTTATGAAAAATACCAAATCAGTACAAACAAATTTTTCTTTTCTGGGATTTAGCAGGACATAGTCCCATATTGGACATATATTTTTCTCAGAATTTTTAAAATTCATTTACTATTTTTCATACGGCCAAAACTGCAGAATATTTAGACATTTATCATAAATTGTACGTTTGTCCAAAAATATAGAAATTTACAGAGTATACTTATGTTATATATATGTACTCCAAATAAATATTTCACCAATTTTGGAGTTAACCACGAGGAGATATAAGGGTTTACTTTTAAAATAGTCTTTTCTCATAAAATTAATAACTCCTAATCTATACATCCAAAAATCGTCATTTTTGGACAAAATCAAGGAAACTCATCAAATTATTATTTCAAATTTTTCCAGAACTTTTGAAGGTCCGAATAAAGTATGAAACTGAAAAACATAATAACCCTTAAAAATCTTTTACAATCCCTTACCTTAAAAGAGCAGTACTTCTGACCGGAATGTAAAGCCGAAGGAACCTTGTACTGAATAGAAACTCTCAAATTATCTAAATAATCACAAAATATGCTTCATAATTGTTGATCGATTTCGCAATCAATGAATAAGTGCAAGTATACACGGTCAGCAAGTAATAAAGTGAAAGTAGAGTATCGTTCCCACGAGAAATTATTTAATAAAAATTATCAAGTACTAATTCTTAACCAAATCAATTTTATTTAAACAACCAATAATTGTGATTTTTCTAATTAAGAAAACTAAATTAAAACAATTAAAAGAGATTATTCTAAAAGAAAGCAAATAAACAACTAAAATTTAAATTAATTCAGATAAATAAGGATTAAGACTTCAATATCCCCAACTATGAATTATAAATTAATTATTCAACTATTTCAATTATTATGTCTACTAAATTGTTAACATGAATTCTCAAATGCCAAAAGCCCTCTCTCGAGTGATCAATTGCCTTCTATTTAACCCAGATTAACTTTGTTATATCTCTATTCAAAACACTTGAATTAAACTTTCTATAATCCCAATTCCTTATATGTTAAATGCGGCAAATAGATATTCTCATTCTATTCACAAATATACTTATTCACTATGCAAATAACTAAGTCACATGTCACCATGTCCAGTTCTAACCATAGAATTCCTTTCTCAATTCCTTTCTCAATTCCTTCTAGAGTAACAAGGAAATTACTGATCAGATAATTAATCAATAAGTACAAAGCACGATGAACAATTCACTTCAACATAACTAATTAGAATAAATTAAATAATCAATTCATAATCATAAAAATTCAATTGAAATCTTAATGAAAGAGTTAGTTCATAATTAATGAATTAAAATCAAGAATCCACAATTGAATAGACATTAAAAGATAAAATTAAGATAAGAGAAGAGAATATAATCTATTGTCAGTAGCCTTGAGACTCCTCTTTCGCTCCTACTTTGAATCTTCAATGGTCTCCAAGTTGCTTCAATATCTAAAACTAATAAGAACTAGGGTAATGTTCTAATCTAAAGGAGTGTTTAATCTAGGCTAAGCTATGTAATCTCCCTTTATTTTATGCCTTACATCATGTATTTATAGGTTACAAGTCCAATTTTAAGCTTTGGAACAAACTCAAACCTATTTAGAGTCAAAAAGATGTCAAAATTCGTCGAAAACGTGTCCAGGCCATCACCAAACCCTTCCCCAGCGCCCCAGCGCTGAGAATCTGCCTTATAGCGCCCGGTGCTGGAAAATGAACTAAGAATAGCGCCTCGGCGTTGTTACAAGTTCTGACATTTTCTGCTCCTACGTCCTTTGAAAAAATGGCCATAACCTCTTCATTCGAACTACAATTTTGATGATTCAAGATGTTACAGAAAGAGGAAAAGTAGATCTAAAACTTTCATTCTTTAAGAGTTTCGAAATAATTTCCGGAACTATAGTCAAATTGGCTCTGAAGTGACTGTTGTGTAAATGGCAAGCCAAAAACGCGAATCTAGCCACCCCAAACGTCGATCCATGTAACTTTTGTCCCAATTCCTACAAAACAATATAAAACATGCATGAATAGACACAAACACATAAAAACATCCTAAAAGACTTGAGAACAACAATAAATTAAGCTCGAATGTATCCAATTCATGTGTATAAAACTCATCAAATACCCCCAAACTTAAACCTTTGCTTGTCCTCAAGCAAAAACACAAAAATGTTATGCAATGCAATATAATGAAACTAATCTATATGCCTATGACTCCAAAAGTAATGACAGAAATAAGTTTATTCAATCGGCCTTAGTGAAATCAAGTAAAAATTATAATACATCATATTAAAACAAATAAGTAA
The DNA here is from genome assembly GCA_020205505.1 of Panax japonicus. Taxonomy (NCBI): domain Eukaryota; kingdom Viridiplantae; phylum Streptophyta; class Magnoliopsida; order Apiales; family Araliaceae; genus Panax; species Panax japonicus. Next base: position 28,589,223 of record CM035110.1, on the reverse strand, counting down.
TTTCCCAATCAATCATCAATCTTAGACTGTTATCACTGATATAGTGCGTGTGTGCTCCACACCAATGTTAACTGATATAAAATCAAATTTAACACATAATAGGTCTCTTTAAAGGCATCATACAGTGAAAACTCACAAAATTCACGAACAAGCTAGATCCAACTAAAGTCAAACATCCACCAAGTTAAAGAGTCCAATCCGGGATACTTATGCTTTACTTTTCATTACGGGGGCTTTTTACTCTTTTCCCGTTTTATTGTTTTTTTTTACTTTTTTTTAACCATGACTGTGCAATGTCTCATTCCATTAGGCTAACAGTGTCACCCCTTAGCGAGCTTTCGACCAACGACTCCCAGACCATATAAGACCTTAGGGCGCTAGGTTTTAAGATACCCCTTCGGGCGTACTTACTCAAGTAACAAAGGCCCCGAAACAAAACTAGCCACGGTAAAAAAAAATTCTCTTTTTTTTTCTCTTTTTTTTAGCGAAGCATATATATCCCAAATTTTCCGCCCAAACTTAAGTTTTTATCAAAATTTAGCCATCTCTGCCTATTCATGTCTTTCATTTCTTCACACTAGTATTATCCTTAAGAAATCCATTATGTATCAATTTAAACTTAATCAATCAACATAGCTGTTATTAACGTGCTAACCTTAATTATACCAGTTTCAAACAAGAAAAGATTCAATTCATAACAAGATATCACATCAAAGCCTGAATATTCAATACTATACTTATCTACTTAACTCCAGTCTCATCATTCGCCAAAATAGACTTTTACTATCTAACAGTTCGAATCATGCAAATATAAACTAACTGCAACAAACATAGTAAACTAATTACTATTTTTGCGATTTTTTTTAAAAAAAATTTAAACAAAAAACTGAATGCAAAAACTAAATGTAAATAACCCGAAAACATAACGAACTACAATGTAAATAACTAACTATATGCAATACGACACTAAAATGCCCCCAAACTTAAACTAGACATTGTCCTCAATGACTGAATTAGAAAAAATTAAAGCAGATGACTTCCCTAAAAATATAGCAATCTTCCTCCTTGCCCGCTAAGTTTGGAGAATAGGCTAAGCACATGGAACAAATTGGGCACCACACTTGAATTTGACTTGAATAACCTGTAAAACCATGATAGAAGCAATTTTATTAAATCCTAAATAAATGCAAATTCAAAACTACTAATATAAAACTTAATAAAAACTAAAAATAAAAATTAAACATGGATTGCCTCCCAATAAGCGCTTGTTTTATAGTCTCAGCCTGACTTTGTCTGGTCAACTCTATCAAATTCCTCTTCGAAAGTTGAGAAACCCTCCATCCATCGGAAATAATATAGCTTTTGGTAGGTTCTCATTTGTAATAGCCATTGTATTAAAGTCACCTAGCATGCTTTCTTTAGATAAGATCACATTCAAGAACGTCCAACATCTAGGTGTTTTTTCCATTGTGTCTGCGAATAGATTCTGGTATTGAGGCTTGTTAGACAAAACAATCTCTTCTTCTATCTTCTCCAACTCATTGAACCATGGCTTCGAAGTTGTACTCGCTTTTACGTCACAAGGAGTATTACCGACGACATGACTACCTAGTGGACAAGGTTTTGCAAATCTAACCGGACTCTTGAACTGTGGAGGAGAAGGCACTTGAAGCATAAATAACATTAGCACATCATCATTGGTTCTCACAATTAGTTCTGCACCAACCTTGTTGTCATTATCCCCACTTGTCTCCTCTTTTTCATCTCGTGGCTCATCCAGTTATAGATTTGGCTCAGGCTCACCATCTGGGTCATCATCAGTATCGTTATCCATGTCATAAATCCAAGTGTATTGAAGATGGAATTTCAACGCATGTGCTATCTGCCCCAATTAATTTTCCAAATTCTTGATCGACGCATTTATGCTTTGTGTATTCAGATCTGTTTTATTTTGTTTCCTTTCATGTTCCTCGTGTTTCTTTTCAGAAGCTGTAATAAATCTATCCAAGGCTTCTTCCCAACTTACTTTTTACTCTAGTTGTTGTGTCTGATTTTGAAACCCGGAATTGTTTTGTTGTCTCGGGGCTTGAGCTTGAGCTTGATTTTTACTCCAAGAAAAATCTGGGTGATACCCCCAATCATGATGATAGTTGTTGGGATAGACATAATTATTGGGGTAATCACCACCATAGTGTACCGGCTTGAAACTGATGGCGCATTGATGACTCATATGATTTCCAGCATAATAATCACAAACCATTGCTATTTACTGTGTGGATGGTGGACTCCATGTTTCCATTGGTCTAGTCATGTTCGTGTATGGCCATTGATACGCAAAGTCATCCATGGTTCCTAAAAAGAGTGAAATATAGGAAGAGAATTAAAAATAAAAAAATAAAAAAAATGTTTAAATTAAGACTAATTTGATTGAAATTAATATTGGAAAATAATTATTAAATTAATTCCCCGGCAGCGGCGCTAAAAACTTGTTGATCGATTTCGCAATCAATGAATACGTGCAAGTATACACGATCATCAAGTAATAAAGTGAAAGTAGATTATCGTTCCCACGAGGAATTATTTAATAAAAATTACCAAGTACTAACTCTTAACCAAATCAATTTTATTTAAACAACCAATAATTGTGATTTTTCTAATTAAGAAAACTAAATTAAAACAATTAAAAGAGATTATTCTAAAAGAAAGCAAATAAACAACTAAAATTTAAATTAATTCAGATAAATAAGGATTAAGACTTCAATATCCCCAATTATAAATTATAAATTAATTATTCAACTATTCTAATTATTATGTCTACTGAATTGTTAACATGAATTCTCAAATGCCAAAAGTCCTCTCTCGAGTGATCAATTGCCTTATATTTAACCCAGATTAATTTTGCTATATCTCTATGCAAAACAATTGAATGAAACTCGCTACAATCCCAATTCCTTATATGTTACATGCGGCAAATAGATATTCTCATTCTATTCACAAACCTACTTATTCACTGTGCAAATAACTAAGTCACATGTCACCATGCCCAGTTCTAACCATAGAATTCCTTTATCAATTCCTTCTAGAGTAACAAGGTAATTACTGATCAGATAATTAATCAATAAGCACAAAGCACGATGAACAATTCATTTGAATATAAATAATTAGAATAAATCAAATAATCAATTCATAATCATAAAAAGTTCAATTGAAATCTTAATAAAAGAGTTAGTTCATAATTAATGAATTAAAATCAAGAATCCACAATTGAATAGACATTAAAAGATAAAAGTAAGAGAAGAGAAGAGAATATAATCTATTTTCAGTAGCCTTGAGACTCCTCTTTCGCTCCTACTTTGAATCTTCAATGGTCTCCAAGTTGCTTTAATCTCTAAAACTAATAAGAACTATGGTTATGTTCTAATTTAAAGGAGTGTTTAATCTAGGCTAAGCTATATAATCTCCCATTATTTTATGCCTTATATCATGTATTTATAGGTTACAAGTCCAATTTTAAGCTTAGGAACAAACTCAATCCTATTTGGAGTCAAAAAGGTGTTAAAATTCACCAAAAACGCGTCAAGTCCATCACCAAACCTTTCCCCAGTGCCCCAACGCTTGGCACGGCGCTGAGAATCTTCTTTATAGCACCCCGGCGCTGGAAAATGAACTCAGAATAGCGCCCCGGCGATGTTACAAGTTCTGACATTTTCTGCTCCAACGTCTTTTGGGAAAATGGCCATAACTTCTTCGTTCGAACTCCGATTTTGATGATTCAAGATGTTCCGGAAATAGGAAAAGTAGATCTAAAACTTTCATTCTTTAAGAGTTTCGAAATAAGGTCCAGAACTATAGTCAAATTGGCTCTGAAGTGACTATTGTGTAAATGGAAAGCCGAAAACGCGAAACTAGCCACCCCAAACGTCGATCAATGTAACTTTTGTCCTAATTCCTACAAAACAATATAAAACATGCATGAATAGACACAAACACATAAAACATCCTAAAATATTTGAGAACAACAATAAATTAAGCCCGAATGTATCCAATTCATGTGTATAAAACTCACTCATCAATAATATAGAGAGAGAAAGAGAGAAAGCTTATGTTTCTGGTGTGATTTTCAATTCTAACTTAACCCTCTATTTATAGAAAAATGATAGCACGCCGAAGCAGACTTGACCTGCTACTTGATGGCTTTACCTGCTACTATTGCCACCTATGACATTTGAAATACCATTCAGCACATTTCTTCACCAACCATAGGTGGAGCCCACGCATTCTAGAATTTTCCACCAAAATGATAAATTCTTAAACTTCAACAATTTCTGAACCAGTCACCTCTTAAAATTCATAACAAATCATACGTTCATTTTTATCGGTTCAAAATTTGTGGACATATACTCAACTTATATATGTATAACATATTCAAAAATCACAACGATCCAACGGTCGGATTAAAAATTATAACTCACGCAATATATCTCAAGAACACTAGTTTAATTTTTAATACCTCCATTCCGAAAAAATACTGATAAAACACCTCAACATTAATTCCTTCAATTATAGCCACATAAATAAATCCATCATTTATATCTGCATAAAATAAATATTTCCTTATCATATAAATCAATAATTAATTATTCACAAATAATATTACAGAATAGCAATAATGGCAACCAGACAGCTCCCAGGAAAGAGGGGTCTTTCCGATAAGGATTTCTCCTTACTAGCGCACAATTAGGTGATCAAACCTCTTATTGACAGAACTTTCTAGACATTGCCAATAATGCTATCTAATAATATTATTCAAATAATATGAATTATTTATCTGATAATGGGATATATACTGTGCCGTGGCAATTATTGAAACAACAATAATATAAAATATCAACGCAACAATTATTGAATCAATAAAAAAAATATTGAACAGTAATTACTGTAAAAATTATTGATTAGTGTCTTCTTACGTAAGAATCAATAATTTTAAAATATTGTGCAATACCGGGTGCTACTGTGCAACCACGAGTATTACTATATTTTAACCACCAGGTAATCCAACAGTGTTAACGGTAATAATTATGTCGTTATTTATAAAAACTCAAACTTTTCATTTTCTTCATCCGACAGTTATTCTGTTATGGGGCTCACAAGTGGTTGCGCCGTCGTACGAATATTCCCCGACAACAAGAATATTCTACAACCAAACGAATATTCCCCAACAGAAATGAGTATTTTATAACCACTTTCATATTTTGAAAATTTTATATATATCACCGTTAACTTTAAACTTTTATCAATTTAACCATTTACTGAATAATAATTATAAGAAAAGTTGAATACTTTTATTTCATAAAATTCGGGGTCTTACAATCTCCCCTCCTTATGAAATTTCGTCCCTGAAATTTACGTACCTGATAATTCAAAGAGTTGAGAATACCTTGCTTTCATTTCAGATTCCATCTTCCCTGTCATCATGATTTCTCCATTGCTCATCTCATGTATTTCAGATATCATTCTAGAATACAGCTTCAAAATAAGGGTTAATTGAAAGAATTAACATATCACATAATATCCTGATATTATGACTGACCAACAAATAAGATTAGGTAGGAAACAGTAGAGAAGGATTTACTCATCTCTCCCCTCCTATCTCTATTCTCCGATCTCCGCCAAAGACCATATCCCTAAGCTTTGATACCAACTGTGACGCCCCCAAAATAGGTCCAATCCATCCAACCTATTCTAAGTCGCAAAATACATGGTACAGAAAATAACTACAACTTTATTACCACAACAACACATATGCTGTGAGTTTTGATACAAATATATACCAACTGTGACTCATGTCCCAACCGTGGATAGCACCTCACAGTGATACCTTACATAAAGGTAAAGTCAATAACTATTTTAAAAATTAAAATCTTTGGGAAACGCTCAAGGAAACCTTCGTATATAGGAGGCCAAGAATCTAAGTTATGATAGATATCATATGTCCAGAGAATTATCCTTGGTTGATCCAATAGACCCCAAAGAAAAATGAGAAGATTATTATCATGTTTCTTCCAATGGTGAGTCTTCTCTTAATATATAACTATCTCCACCGTCTGCAATTGAACATTATGTTTCAACCAAACTCCAAGATCATATAGGTAGTGCTCATAGATATACTCAGCAAGTGGATGTGCACAACCCTTTCTTATGATAACACGAGATTATATGTCATTAGACATCTTGTATGATAGTGGCAAAACACCCTTCTAACGTTGGGTTTGCCTCACCCTATTGTTGTTCACCAAAATCAATTATTAAGTGACGTATTGATAAGTAGATTTTATATACACTTATCCGGTATCTTTTACTTGAATTAGGTTCGTATATTCTTTTGTCTTAGTTACTTTTCATGCATCTTATGTTTATTTTGTAGTTTATACATTTGGGAGCGGTGTAAGCGACTATTGGTAAGGAAAAGCAAGTAAAAACGTAAAGAAAATCAAATCGGACATCATTTGGGCTTTCATGTTCATGACTTGGAACTTAGTTTACATTGTAGAGCATCTTAGTAGCTTTTCAAAACATTTTGAATTATTCCAATCGGAGTTTGGATGCAAGAGTTATGATTGTTGTGCCAACAGACGTCGAACGTCATAGTTTTGGGTGGTCATTTGCATAGCAGTCACTTCCAGCCCAATTTCAACCTTCATCTGGCAAGAATTTCTCAATCCCCAAAGAATTAAAGTTGTAGATCTCGTCGATATCTTCAATTTCATAGGTTGCAGGCCCCATAACTCCTCCCGGATCAAATATTATGACCGTTTTATCAGAGGACGCTGTGACAGAAAATAGACCCCCGTCGGGGCAGGCTTTTCCTTAGTAAAACCCCGACCGGGGCTGGCATAGCAGCTGTTAGACAGTATGGACCCCCGTTGGTGTTTGCCCTGTGCAAGCCTAAACCCCCGCTGGGGCGGGGGTACGCATTAAGAAGACGTTTGTTGGCCAAATTTGAGTTCGGGAAGGATTATTTTCGATCCAATTGACTCAAAGACTTCCAAGAGGACTTAAAGACATGTAAAAAGGCTTATAAAAGGAGAGGAATAACAAGGATTAGGGGGTTGTGAGGAGATTAAGAGTAGATTAGAGGAGAGAGAGCATTCCATTAGATTAGATTAGAGTAAATTAGATCAAAACACTAGTTCTAAATAGTTTTGAAGATTGAAGCAACTTGGAGACCATTGAAGATCAAGAGCAGGAGCTTGAGGAAGATGGAGATTTGCTGACAATAGATTTACTCTTTACTTTACTCTTATTCTTATCTTTTAATGTGTATTCAATTGTGGATTCTTAATTTTAATTCAATGAACTAATTCTTTGTTTGAGATTACAATGAATCTTGTTGTGTAGTTTATTTTAATATGCTTCGCTATCAATTATTATGTTCTATTGTGAGGATTGTCTATATTGATTTGAGCTTTAATCTATGAATTGTCTGATCAATAATTCTTTGTGGAGTTGAATGGAATCGAAAGAGGATATTCAATTCTAGACCTAGTTGATATAGCATATGTTCAGAATTTTGTTAGTAGCTTAAACTTGATTCGTGTTAAGGTGGAGATATGCTTGACACTGCATGTAATCGGATAGAGAACTTATTCTTCAACCTTCTTCGATTGTAATTCACATAGAGATATAGTGGGTTAGTTGATTAAGGTGTTTAATGAATTTCTATCTTAATTGTGGATTGACGTTAATATGGTATTAGTGCATCGAGAAGTGGTTAATACTACATTCGTGTTCTTGATTAACAATTCGGGATAGAGAATAATTGATGAGAAGTGTGTTAACTTAAATGAAGCAATAAGTGAAGTTGTGATATTAAATCTCCATAGACTTAATTTAATTAGTGGAATTTAATAGTAGTTTAATTTATATAATTTGAAATTCATTTGTTTAAATAAGATTGAGTTTGTTACGGGTTAGTACTTGGTGATTTTTATTAACTAATTCTCTGTGGGAACGATACTCAACTTATCACTTTATTACTTGTTGATCACGTATACTTGCGTGTTGTGCGTATATAGATTTTACCCAACACGTATAGGATATGACACACACATCTTAGGTCCTCAATACAATTATACATTGTATGTCATGTCATTTTATACTATGTTGAGAAACTTTGATAGTCTCGGACCACCACACTATTCCCCTGGTATCCCCGCTAGACCCAGCTACACTCTTATTACCTGAAAGGAATTGTGAAGAAAAAGGTGAGCACAACTAGCCAAGTAAAGAATATCATCACTAAAGATAATTAAATTATCAATAGCCTTCATCAGTAATAAATCAGAGATTTAGAACATATGGTAGATGATAAACCTTTTCAACCATAGTTGCAGCAGAACGAGCAATCCATTAGAAGAGTCAAATAGACCATAAAGTCTATTATCTTAATTATTTCTTAAGCTTATAAATAATTTATTTTAATTGTTTACACTTTACTAATTAATAAATTTAATCATACTAAAATGTCAAACTCATACGATTTCATCACTGATAACCAAAACCCTCATCAAAAGTCTGCATATACCTTCTATAGGATTCCCAAGCCATAAAATCTTATTTTCCAATTTTGTTACTTTACATAACATATTTAATTCATTTACCCATAACTAGTCCATTTTCATGAAAAATACCAAATCAGTACAAACAACTTATTCGTTTCTGGGATTTAGCAGTACATAGTCCCATATTGAACATATATTTTGTTCAGAATTTTTAAAATTCATTTACTATTTTTCATATGGCCAAAACTGCTGAATATTTAGACATTTATCATAAATTATACGTTTGTCCAAAAATTCCAAATTTTACAGAGTACACTTATGTTATATATATGTACTCGTAATAAATATTTCACAAAATTTGGAGTTAACCACAAGGAGTTATAAGGGTTTACTTTTAAAATAGTCTTTTCTCATAAAATTCATAACTCCTAATTTATACATCCAAAAAGCGTTTGGACACAATCAAGGAAACTCATCAAATTATTGTTTCAAATTTTTCCAAAACTTTTGAAGGTCCGGAAAAAGTACGAAACTGAAAAACATAATAACCCTTAAAAATTTCTTATAATCCCTTACCTCAAAAGAGCAGTACTTCTGACCGGAATGTAAAATCGAAGGAACTTTGCACTGAATAGCAACTCTCAAAGTATCTAAATAATCACAAAATACGCTTGATAATATAGAGAGAGAAAGAGAGAAAGCTTATGTTTCTGGTGTGATTTTCAATTCTAACACAACCCTCTATTTATAGGAAAATGTTAGCACGTCGAAGCAGACTTGATCTGCTACCTGATAGCTTTACCTGCTACTATTGCCACCGACCACATTTGAAATACAATTTAGCACATTTTTTCACAAACCATAGGTGGGGCCCACGCAATCTAGAATTTTCCACCAAAATGATAAATTCCAAAACTTCAACAATTTCTGAACCAGTCACCTTTTAAAATTCATAACAAATCATACGTTCATTTTTAAGGGTTTAAAATTTGTGGACATATACTTAACTTATATATGTATAACATATTCAAAAATCACAACGATCCAACGGTCGGATTAAAAATTATAACTCACGCAATATATCTCAAGTGGCCGGCCCACCATGCCCATAGATCATCCCCATGGGTTACTCCATGGGTTTTACCCATTTGGTGACCCACCGGTTCGATCCACGGTTCGATTTTCTTGAATTAAGCGTAATTAATCTAATATTGGGCTTTAGCTTGGGCTTAACACATTAATTCATTGGGCTTACCTATACAATTGATTGGACTTGGCATAATCAAAATCAATTGAATTCAGTTTAAGTCTTAACTTAATTCCATAATACCAATCGTATTCTACACATATAATTCACGTATTCTCTCCGTATAATACTCGTATGATAATCGTATTGTACTTTGTATTAATTCTTCGTATTATACATAGACATTAAATAGTATCATACTTGCATAACACAAGCTCTAGTAATAACGCAATTCCTTCTACGCGTTTCATTTCCTTCTTGGAAATCAATATTTTCAACCTTAGGTTTTAAGTCTGCAGGCAAAAAATGAAATATTATTAGATATTTCATCTCATCTTAATATTATTACGCGTTTCTCGGAATTTCAAAATAATTCCCCGAGTAAAAACGGATGAATAGTGTTTTTACGGGAATTTCTCGAAAAACATTTATTTTCGTCTCGGAAATTCTAAACAATTAATTTTAGCACGTAGCCAGATTACTATTCACATTAGCACATTCTAGGTCATAGAACGACCTTCACATAGCTTACTCACAAAATAAATCAATTAAATACATTTAATTCACATAATCAAATAAAAATTTAATTATCATAAAAATCTGATTTTCTCGGGCGTTATAGATGATGTATACCTATTTTTGGGGCGTCACGGTTGGTATCAAAGCTTTGGGATATGATCCCTGGCTGAGATGTTAGACAAGAACTAGGAGGGGAGAGATGGGGAATTCCTTCGCTAGTATGACCTACCTAAGTTTATTTGGTATTTAATTGGTTGGTTAGAGTATAGGGATAATATGTGATATGTCAATTAACCCTTGTTTCGTGGCAGTATTTGAAAATGACATCCGAGAATATTAAGAATAACAATGGAGCATAGGAGACCGTCGAGTCACCACAGATCAATACCTAGGATAATGTGCAACAGGAAGACAATAATCCTTAGGTAAACAACAACACTGATCAAATGATGAACGATGGAATGTCGAGAGGCTTTATGTAATTCATTAAACATCAGGTGAGAGCGGCTCCTGTCTAAAATGCAGGTGGAAACACTAGCAACTCTCGGACGGTCACCGCTAAACAGTTCAAGGAGCTGGTATCACCGGAGTTTTTTGGAGGGCCAAAACCACTTAAGGCGGAGACGTGGATAAAGTAGATCAGCAAGATATTAGATGTCTTGGAATGCTCCGAGGAGCAAAAAGTTCCCTTTGCCACCTTCATGTTCCGAGCAGAGGCAGATTACTGGTGGGAATCTATAAAGCGTACTCAACCTGCAGCACTGAAGATGTCTTGGGAGAAGTTCCAAGAACTGTTCAACGACAAGTACTTTCCCAAAAGTATTCGTCACATGAAAGAGGTAGAGTTCATTAAACTGGAGCAAAACAACATGACTGTATCGCAGTACGAAGCCAAGTTTGCTAGTTATCCCGATTTGCGTCCCACTTAGTTGATAATGAGGAGAGAATGACACGGATATGTCTAAGAGGTTTGAAACCAGAGATACGTCAATACCTTATCTCTCACAAACTGTGTTAGTATTCATATGTTGTAAATAGGGCTTAGTTATTAGAGCGCGATAATGAGTCAACCCAACAAAGAGAGAGCAGCCGACAAGTCAATAATACCAGTGGTAGCAGTCATCGAAGTGGTGACAACAAATGTGGAGAGAATCTGTGAGACCCCGAATTTTATGAAATAAAAGTATTCAATTTTTCTATTTTAGTAAATAGTTAAATTGATAAAATTTTAAAGTTAAGGGTAATATTTGAAAATTTTTCAAAGTAAGCAAGTTGATATAAAATATTCGTTGTGCCGGGGAATATTCGATTAGTCGAGGAATATTCTTTTTATCGAGAAATATCCGTACGACGGTACAATCATTGGTGGACCCCACAATAGAATAATTGTCGAATTGAGAAAACAACAAAAATATTTTTTTATGAAAATAACAGTGAAAGTTTTACTGTTAAAACTGTTGAACTACTTGGTAGTAAAAGAACAGTAATACGCGTGGTTGCATAGTAGCACACGGTTTTGATTATTGATGCTTACGTGAGAAGTCACTAAGTTTTGTTCAATTATTGCTACAGTAATTGTTGCATAGTATCTCACGTTATTTGATTCAATTATTGTCGATATTTTATATATTATTAAATCAATAATTGAAACGACGAAGTTATTAATATTATTATTTGCAATATTAATGATGTCTAGAAGTTCTATCAAGGAGAGGTTTTGTCACCTAATTGCGCGCCAATAAGGAGAAATCCTTATTGGAAAACTCCATCTTTCCTGGGAACGGCATTATCGATTAATATTGTGAATTATAATAAATGTGATAAGTTTTGTTTTATTATTATTATAAATGTAATAAAACAGAAAACTTTTTATATAAAATAAAATATTTTTTATAAAGTTTTATTTTATTTGATTATAAATAGAATATATTATATTTTATTATGCATATTGTTTGCATAGTAAAATCTTTTTATATAAAACAGAATACTTTTTATAAAGTTTTATTTTATTTGATTATAAATATAATATAATATATTTTATTATGTATAGTGTTTGCATAGTGCATGCATAGTATTTGCATAGTAAAATCTTTTTATATAAAACAAAATACTTTTATAAAATTATTTGTTTTATTAGATTATAAATATAATATATTATATTTTATTATGCATAGTGTTTGTATAGTACATGCATAGTGTTTGCATAGTTAAATCTTTTTATATAAAATAAAATACTTTTATAAAGTTATTTAACTTATTAGATTTTAAATAATATGTATATATATTATAAATAGAATATATTATATTTTATTGCATAGTATCCTTTCCATTGTCCTATAAATAGGATGGTTAGTAAGAATTGAAAACACACCAGAAATTTAGAGAATTCTTCTTCTATAATTTTGAGTGTATTTCTTTAGAGTTTAAGAAGCTTTGAGCGTAGAAAATAATATAAGTTTTCTTCAAGAATATCCTCGCCCTACCAGTCGAAATACTCTTCTTTCTAAGGTAAGGGATATTATTTGTTGTACTCCTAAGGGGTATTATTCTTTCGTATTCATGAAGAGAGTTATTTTCTTTCAATACTTGTAAGGGTTGTTATTCCATTCTTTATTATTCTGTTGGAATATCCTATGTGTGCGGATTACGCATGACCTGGTTACATTCTTTATTACTTTGTTGGGAATAACCTATTTGTGTGGTCTATCGCACGCCTGGTGAATTCTGTTATTATTCCATTCTTTATTATTCTGTTGGAACATCCTATCTGTGCGGATTACGTATGACCTGGTTCCATTCTTTATTATTTTGTTGGAACATCCTGTCCGTGCGATTTACGCATGACCTGGTTCCATTATTTATTATTCTGTTGAAATAATCTGTTTACGTGGATTACCGCATAGCGGGCGAAAATCCATTTGCAGTTTCATAATTTTTCTGACCCTCAAAAATTCTAGAAAAATTTGGAATGATAATTTGATGAGTTTTCTATATTGTGTCCAAAAATAGCGATTTTTGAATTTAATGGAAAAATACTATTTTAAAAGTAAACCCTTATAACTCATTGTGGTTAACTATAAAATTGGTGAAATTGTTATTGAGAGTACATGTATATAACAGAAACATACCGTGTAAATTTCAGAATTTTTGGACAAAAGTATAGTTTATAAAAATGTCTAAGTATTCGACGGTTTTGGCCATGTAAAAAATAGTAAATAAATTTTAAAAATTTCGAGAAAAATATATGTTTAATATGAGACTATATTCTGTTAAATCTCAGAAAAGAAATATTTTTGGAACTGATTTTGTATTTTTCATGAAAATGGACTAGTTATGAGTAAATGAATTAAATATGTTATGTAAAGTAACAAAATTGAAAAAAATAGGATTTTATGGCTTGGAATCCTATATAAGGTACATGCAGATCATTGTTAAGGGTTTTGGTTATTGATGATGAAATCTTATGAGTTTGGCATTTTAGGATGATTAAATGCATTAATTAGTAAAGTGTAAATAATTAAAATAAATTGTTTATAAGTTTAAGAAATGATTAAAATATTGTTATAATATTTATGATATTAGATTATGATATTATTAAGTGATTGATAACATTTGGTTATTATTGAATGCTAGATAAATTATATTATAAATGTTTAATATTTATCCTTTATCTCATTTGATTGATTCTTTATATCATTGTCATTATCATCATGCTTATATTATGATGAAAGTCATATATGGCCTGTAGTGCATAGATGGACTTGGTATGATTACGACCAGAGATTATTCAGTATTGAAAGTAGTATGCACATAAGCCAATCATATTTGATGATAAAGCATATACTTTGTAAACAATCTTATTCATTTATTAATAAAAATTATTAATTTATTAAAGGCTTTTAATTATCTACATGATGTTATATTATAATATGTGATAAACTCATAGTTTTAAGCAATATTTTTAGAATAATGATGATGATCATTCTAATGAGATCTAAATTCTTAGAAAGCTTAAAACTAAAATAGTTCCCAATCGTTGGATTACTAAATTGAGGATTAGTGAATCTGAATAGATTGGTACATACGTTGCTTGCTCATTGGATGAGGATGATTGATCTTATGATCATTTGTGTGGAGACACTAAAGCAAGTATGTAAGTACTTATTAGAGAATAAGTTCATTGAACGTGGCTCACTAAGGAATACCTAATGGAGTTTTACTTGAATGTCAATAGAAATTCCTGAAGTGATAGTAGTACAAGTGATCCTTGGACTTGACATCATCATAGTATCTTGTGTATGATGAGTTATACTTTGACTTATTCCTTAAGACCCTTAAGGTATATCAAAGAATATGTTTGGGTATAATAATTTGTACATGGAGATAATGTATGATCAATAAAGAATCTACCACTTCTAGTAAAAGAAGAGAAATATCCTATATGATTCGATAAATGACAACCTAGTAGTTTTTGGCCAAGGCAGAATGAAATTAGAAAGGTGTTTCTAATTTACATTATTTGGGGTTGTGCATTTAAGGATCGATATACATATAATTAAATAAAATAAGACTGAACTGTAATTTCATGTCTTATATTTAATTGGGAAATTGTATGATGGAAGGATTGAATTGTACGGTAACTATTTACTCAAAGATTCTTTTATGATTAATGTTGAAATCTATATTATCTGGAAAGTCGTTGATCGTTAGGGAGGCTTATCCCTATTGTATAATAAATATTATTTATTTAAATAAATTAATCGGATAATTTATTTATTTAAATAAGATTAGAATTGTTCTAATTGATTTATTCACAACCGGTTTAATATTGAGAATCTAAAGGGTCACACCATAAAAGGAAGAATAATTATTTAAGAAGTTAATGGCATAATCATAATAATATGTTAAGTATATTTAATTTAATCTATGGTGATAGAATAAATTAAATAGCTTAATATTTATTTTTTTATATTTTATAAATATTAAATATAAATTAATAAGAGGAGTCTTATTAATAATATTACAATTATTATTATTTTAATTTCTAAAAGAGTTTAGGAATTAATTTAATATAAGTACTCTCATTTATTCCTAATTGGATTAGGAGAAAAAATTAGTTAAAGGAGTTTAATTAATTATTCCTAATAAGATTAAGGAGCCCATTTAACTAAAAGAGTTTAATTAAATAATACCTTATTTTAATTAAATAGGATTACCTGATATCTTTATAAGATGAGTCTTATATCATATATCAGATATACGCAATTTCAAAAGTTGGAGAGTTCGTTCTTTTCTATAGAGAAAGAAAACTAGGGTTTTGCAAACACTCATCTTCTTGAATCCTTCTTCTTCCTTGGTGGATCACCTCTAGAGACCAAACACTTGGGTGGCTAACATTGATCAAAGGAAGGAACAAAAATCGGTGGATTCAAGTTGAACGCGAAAAGGATTGGAGGTGAACTTGTACCTGAGGAAGCTCGGATCTTCAAGGGTATGATTTATGTTCTTTCTTTTTTTGTTTAATTAATAATTATGCATAAAGGGTGATCCGGGTATATGGTTTGTAAAATTTTTAAAACTCTGATTTTCCACGTTTCCGCTTATTTTATGTAATTTGATTGCGTTCATGAATATTACAAATCTAACAGTGGCATCAGAGCCAAACATTTATGCAAATTATTAATTATTTTAATTTAATATGTATATTGATATGTGTTTAGAATAATTTAATTGGGCTTCATTTTATTGTATAAAATTTATTTTAAAAAAAAAACAGAATTCGCGAAACTGATATTTTTTTTTACCGTGATTCGCGTGGCTGATGATGTTGGCGTGAATAAATTTTTGTTTTGCGAAATTTTTTTCATACCGGATTCCGTGGCTGATGGAAGTTGGCCTGATTAATTTTATTACTTTATATCATATATATATATACATGTTCCTTCACGTGGCTGGTTTTTTACTAGTTATATATATATATATATATATATATATATATATAATAAAAAACAAATGATTTTGAATTTCCCGCTCACTCAATAAATCATCTGGGCCGTCCAAGGTTTGAGATAAATCCCACCGTCCATACATCTATCTAATAAAATACATCTATCTATCTATCTAATAAAATACAAATGATTTTGAATTTCTCGCTCACTCAATAAATCATCTGGGCCGTTTAAAGTTTGAGATAAATCCCACCGTCCATACATCTATCTAATAAAATACATCTATCTATCTAATCTATCTAATAATGATTTTGAATTTCCCGCTCACTTAATAAATCATCTGGGTCGTTCTAAGTTTGAGATAAATCTCACTGTCCATACAGTGCCGGAGGCACGGGACCCAACTAGTATATATATATCATGTTATCAAGTGAAGGAAGTTAACAGGAACTTAAAGCGCACGGAAATCATTAGGATTCTTATTAACGATTATATATATATATATATATATATATATATATATATATATTATTCTTATTATTTTATTATTAAAATAAAAAATTTATTTTAATCTTAAAATAAAAGGTTTATTTTAATATTAAAATAAAAGAGTTTATTTTAATTTTAAAATTTTAAGTTCATGCTAACTAATTAGAGTTGAAATTGGATTCCATGTTTCCTTAAATAAAGGAAGTTTATTTAGATATGAAATAGGATTTCATATTATTCAAAATAAAGGAGTTTATTTTTTAATATGAAAGAGAATCTGTGTTTCTTTAAATAAAGGAGTTTATTTAGATATGAAATAAGATTTCATATTATTCAAAATAAATGAGTTTATTTGTGAATAGGAAAGAGAATCTGTGTTTTTTTTAATAAAAGTTTATTTTTACATGAAATTGGATTTCATAATTAATTAAAATAAAGGAGTTTGTTTTGATTAAAGATTTTGATTAAAATAAAATAGTTTATTTTATTCAAAATTGGATAAATTAAAATAAAATAGTTTTATTTTGATTTAAATTTGGATTAAAATAAAGAAGTTTATTTTGATTCAAAATTAGATTTTATACTAACTAAATTTGCCAATTAAATGATATCAATATATATATTGAATGTTTATTATTCATGAGATGAATGTTATTTATTGATACATATGGAGATGTATATGATAATAAATGGGATTGATTATGGACTATTAACTAATGTGATTGGATTTTATTTTAGTTGGATGCATGAATGTATGGGTTTTATTAAATGGGGTCTCCGTACCTCGTCTTCTTTAATTTTTTTTCTTAATGTAAATTCTAACTCCCTCCTATGTACTTCTCCTTGACTGCTGATCAAGTTTTCTATTTATTTTAAATAGTTTTGTAATAGGAATAGTTAGAATTATTTTGAAAAATTGGAGATCAAGGAGCAAGGAGCGCTTGAAGACCCGCTTGTAATGGAGCCCGGGTTTAAATGTAATAGTTATATTTAAATATTAATTCTTGCACCCCTAGGGTTTGACCTTTTGGTTCACTTGATGGCTCTAGTGAACCAAACTAGAATAAAAGTCCATAATCAATCCAGGTAGAATATAGTATTCTATATGTGCATGCTTATACTATATATATATATATATATATATATATATATATTATATTATGCAAACATGCTTCAAATGTTTATTAATATGACGCGTATTTTATATATATATGTGCATGCACGCTAAACAAGATGAGACAAATTAATAACACACCCATCAAATATTTTATATTAAGTTGTAACGTTTAAAGATATTTAGAATATCGAACGTCGCCTTCTAGCATGATAGAAACAATAGAGTATTGAATATTTAATATGAGTTTGTTGTGCACACACAAGGAAAGTATTAAATATTTAAGATGTTGTTTTTATTACATATGATGTTTATAAAGAATTGAACATTACTGCTTTGTTGTGCACACACAAGGGCAGTAGTTTTCTCTTCACTTATATAGAAATGATGGGTCTGACTTAACTTAAATCGTTTTAGTTCGGATGTGCACACACTTGACCATTATGATTTAAGAGGCAAAATACAAGGAGTTACATAGTTGATGTAATTGACAAGAGTTGTCTACCTATTTATTTATATATAGTTTGTTGTGCACACACAAGGCTATATACATTTGAAATGGGATCCTTATTCTCACTAGCATATCTTTAATTAGATTTTGTCGAACTATATAAGTGAGGGTAATATAGTTTAATGAAAATAGTGGGAGATACCAATTTAAAACAAGACCTAATTTATTTTGGTAATTAATAAAAGAATGTATGCTAAAATGTTGTTAATTATAAATTCATTTGCAGAATTTTATAATGTCTAAATTACTATCTCTGCGAAGCATATTAGATGTTATTTATCCGGGCCGTATTAAACGGATTGGGTAAGAAATTTGAGAATAGTTCTCATGGATGAAAAGCTACCTTATGTCCTTAATATGCCTATCCCTGCAATGGTTGCAGACAATGCCTCTGAGGAAGAGATTTCTACTTTTAGAAAGTGGCAAGATGATGCACAGTTGGCTCAATGCATCATGCTCGCATCCATGAGTAACGAGCTTCAGTGTCAGCATGAAACTATGGATACTCCTACTATATTCCTAAACATAAGGTAGTTGATGGTGAGGAAAGTAGGACAAATAGATATCAGATATCTAAGGAGCTCTTCCGATCTAGAATGAACAGTGGCACTATAGTACAGACAAAAGTCCTTTATATAATCAATTTTATTGATCAATTAGGATAACGAGTTTTGTCATGGATGGAGAGTTGAACCAAGATTCGATCTTGCACTCACTCCCGGACTCCTTTCACAAAGGTTGTTAATTTTTCATATGAAAAAGCTAGATATCAACCTCGTTGATTTGCTTAACATGTTGAAAAATACTGAGAATAATTTTCCAACCATGAAAGACCAAGTCTTACTGGTAGGGGCCAAAAGATCTTCTGAAAAGAAGAACGATTATAAGAAGGTAAATAAAAAGGGCAAAAACAAAGGATAATAAGAACAAAACTGACATGGATAGCAAAAGAGTTTGCTTGCACTGCAAGAAGCCTGAACACTGGAAAGAAACTTCAAGAAGCATCTTGCAGAGGATAACTAGAAGAAGCTTAGTGAAGTTTCGGTTACAAATACAAATTTGTTCATGATTTAAAATAATTTTTTTTAAGTCAAGGTTCTACTTGGGTATTGGATACCGATTTTGGTTATCATAAATATAGATTTATGAAGGGACCAAGCAGAATTGGAAAGCTAACCAAAGATAAGTAATCCTATATGTGGAAAATGAAGTAAAGTTTGCTGCACTAGCCATAGAAACTTATAGTTTAGCATTGCCTATGGGAAAATCTATTAAGTCAATAAGTTTTTATTGTATTCCAGTTCTCGTTAGAAACATTATTACCATTTTGTTGTTGGACAATGAAAACTTTGGTATTATATTTAGAACAATTGTTGTTCTATTTATAATAATAATGTTTTGTATAGAACTGGAATATTACTTAATGGATTTTGTATACTTGACTTACGTGAAAAATTATTTTGCAAATTGAACAAACTAGTATTAGAAAAGGAGATGATCATTCAAAGAGTTGAATGTGTGTATTTGCTGAAATGCAAGTGTGAATTATTTGAAAGGTTCAAAGAATTCAAAAGTGAAACTAATTTGAAAAGTATTAAGATTCTTTGATTGGATGAAGGATGGAATACTTGTGCAATGAGTTTCTAAATCATCTTAAATTGTTTTCTCACAATGGACGCCTCCTGATACACAATAATTGATTGATGTATCTAAAAGAAAAAATCGTACCTTGTTGGACATGGTGCGGTCCATAATGATTTTACCGACATTCCAGTATCCCTCTGGGGTCATGTCCTAGAAATGGCTGCATATCTACGAGGAAGGTAACCTCAAAATCCGACCCCAAGACTCCATAAAAGTTATGGACAGGGAGGATTCCTAATCTTAAGTATGTTAAGATAAGGGGTTGTCAAGCTTATGTGAAAAGATTTCAAAGGATAAGCTTGGGACAAGATTTGACAAGTACAGATTTGTGGGGACATCCTAAAGTAAGTTTAGGCTATATATTCTATAATCCTACTTAGCAAAAGTTGTTTGTTACAAAACACGCTGCCTTCTAAGATAAAGGTGTTTATCATTGAAGGGGCTAGTGGGAGGATAATAGAATCTTGAAAAGTTCAAAAACCACAAAACACTAAAAGTCAAATAAGAGGAACCTGTAGATAGACCTATTGTACCACAACCGAATCATAAATCTGGAATAGTATCGAAGATACCTGGGAGGTATGGATTCATCATGGATGATGATGATGAGGTCTGTATCATAGAAGTTGATGATTCAGTTACATACGATGAGGTAAGAGTTGTAGACACTCAGAGAAATGGATTGAAGCAAGCTTCTCAAATATGGAACATTCATTTTGATGAGACAATCAAAAGAGTTTGATTTTATAAAAAATAAGAATGAACCTAGTGCGTACAAAAGGGTTAGTGGGAGCGTCGTGACATTCATAGTATTATATGTTGATATACTGCGGATAAGAAATGACATAAAAATGCTATAATCAGTAAAGATAAAGTTGTCTAAACATTCCTCCATGAATGATTTGGGAAGAGTATCTTAATTGGGGATATAAATCTATATAGATAGATTTGAGAGGATTATCGACATAACCCACGGAACGTATATTCATTTGATACTAAGTCTTTTAGCATGACAAACTCCAAGAGATGTCTCATATTGATGAGCCATGGAGTGTATCTCTCTTAATAGTCCCCATAGACTCATAAAAGAGAGATCACATGAGTAACTATCATGTATGCAATGAAATATATGAGACCTGATGTTGATCAGTCATATTCTGGAGAAGTTCACTATGAGTCAGTGAAAAACATCTTAAAGTACTTAACCGGCAATAAGGATGTGATTAAAATTTATGGCGAGTCTAAATTAAAACTAGAGGGCTTAACAGACTCAGGTTTTTCAGATAGACCAAGACGACATAAAATCCACTTTAAGGTAAAGCATTACCTTGAACAGTGGTGCAGTTAATTGTAAAGGTTCCAAACAGCAAAGAGTTACTAGTTTAGTGATAAAGACAAAGTATATAGCTATAAATGAAGCTACAAGTTGATTGTTTGGATAAAAATTTCATTACAGAACTAGGAATAGTTCCTAAGTCTAATCTTGGATCTAAACATGTGTTGTGGCACTTTCATTTGATTAAAGGAATCATTGAAAGATGAGAAATCACTATAGAGATAGTGGACTCTCAAGAACAACATTACATATCCATTTACTGAAGCTTATCCAACAGCAGGATAATCGTCACTTAGAGAAGAAGAGTATGAGATACCATGCCGATTGGTTTTAATGCAAGTGGGAGATTGAAAGTAGTATGCACATAAGCCAATCATGTTTGATGATAAAGCATATACTTTATAAATAATCTTATTTATTTATTAATAAAAAGTATTAATTTATTAAAGGCTTTTAATTATCTATATGATGTTATTTTATAATATGTGATAAACCCATAGTTTTAAGCAATGCTTTTAGAATAATGATGATGATCATTCTAATGAGATCTAAATTTTTAGAAAGCTTAAAACTAAAATAGTTCCCAATCGTTGGATTACTAAATTGGGGATTAGTGAATCCGGATAGATTGGTACATATGTTTCTTGCTCATTGGATGAGGATTATTGATCTCATAATCATTTGTGTGGAGACACTAAAGTAAGTATGTAAGTGCTTATTAGAGAATAAGTTCACTGAACGTGGCCCGCTAAGGAATACCTAATGGAGTTTTACTTGCCTGTCAATAGGAATTCCTGAAGTGATAGTAGTACAAGTGATCCTTGGACTTGAGATCATCATAGTATCTTGTGTATAATGAGTTATAATTTGACTTATTCCTTAAGACCCCTTAGGGTATATCAAAGGGTATGCTTGTGTATAATAAGTTGTACATGGAGATAATGTATGATCAATAAAAAATTTACCAATTCTAGTAAAAGAAGAGAAATGTCCTATGTGATTCGATAAATGACAACCTAGTAGTGCTTGGCCAAGGCAGAATGAAATTAGAAAGGTGTTTCTAATTTGCATTACTTGGGGTTGTGCATTTAAGGATAAAAATACATATAATTAAATAAAATAAGACTTGACAGTAATTCCATGTCTTATATTTAATTGGGACATTGTATGTTGGAAGGATTGAATTGTACGGTAACTATTTACTCAAAGGTTCTTTTATGATTATTATTGAAATCTATATTATCTGGAAAGTCGTTGATCGCTAGGGAGGCTTATCCTTATTGTATAATAAATATTATTTATTTAAATAAATTAATCATTTAATTTATTTATTTAAATAAGATTACAATTGTTCTAATTGATTTATTCACAATCGGTTTAATATGGAGAACCTAAAGGGTCACACCATAAAAGGAAGAATAATTATTTAAGAAGTTGATTGCATAATCGTAATAATATGTTAAGTATATTTAATTTAATCTATGATGATAGAATAAATTAAATAGCTTAATATTTATTATTTCATATTTTAAAAATATTAAATATAAATTAATAAGAGGAGTCTTATTAATATTATTACAATTATTATTATTTTAATTTCTAAAAGAGTTTAGGAATTAATTTAATATAAGTACTCTCATTTATTCCTAATAGGATTAGGAGGAAAAATTAGTTAAATGAGTTTAATTAATTATCCCTAACAAGATTGGGGAGCCCATTTAATTAAAAGAGTTTAATTAAATAATACCTTATTTTAATTAAATAAGGTTACCTGATATCTTTATAAGATGAGTCTTATATCATAAATCAGATATATGCAATTTCAAAAGTTGGAGAGTACGTTTTTTTCTATAGAGATAGAAAACTAGGGTTTTGCCAAACACCCATCTTCTTGAATCCTTCTTCTTCCTTGGTGGATCACCTCTAGAGGCCAAATACTTGGGTGGCTAACATTGATCAAAGGAAGGAACAAAACCCGGTGGATTCAAGTTGAACGCGAAAAGGATTGGAGGTGAACTTGTACCTGAGGAAGTTCGGATCTTCAAGGGTATGATTTCTGTTCTTTCTTTTTCGTTTAATTAATAATTGTGTATAAAGGGTGATCTGGATATATGGTTTGTAAAATTTTTAAGACTCTGATTTTCCACGTTTCCGCTTATTTTATGCATTTTGACTGCGTTCATGAATATTACAAACCTAATAGGTATAATCATGATTGTAATGTTACAAATGATGTGATAAAAGTTCTCATTGGCCCGTAGTGCATTGATGAACAGTTTTTGGTATGATTATAGCTATGGATTCTCTTCGGCCAAGGGTGCAAAGATGAATTGTTTTATGGCATGATCAGGACCGTTGATGAAAACACAATTATCTTTGGCCCGTAGTGCATAGATAATTCGTGGTAGTGATATTAACGAAGGTTCAAGGCAAGAAAATCACTTGGTCACCAAGTAATTTACTTGGTGACAAAGTATGGAATAATAAGGAGGTGGGGGAATATTGACCTAATTGCCATCCATTTTATTAGAGGTAATAAGTTATCGGTAGATTTAGTACCGATATGGTTAAAACAATTTGATGTAATTATTGGTATGGATTGGTTGATTAACCATAAAGAGATAATAGATTGCCATAGGAAAAGTGTGAACCTTCGACTTTCTAAGAAAACCAAGGTAGTGTTTTTTGGTAGTAGGTCACCGAGACGCTCTTGTTGTCTATCGATGACACAAGCTAGGAAGATGTTGAGAAAAGGGTTTGTAGGTTACCTGTGCCATGTGGTGGATACCCAAAGAGTGGGGACATCCTTGGACCAAATACCTATAGTGCAATAGTTCGCGGATGTATTTTCGGAGGAGTTACCAGGTATTCAACCGGAAAGGGAGGTTGAGTTTGTAATTGATATGTTACCAGGTACGACACCAGTTTCAAGGGCAACATATCGAATGGCGCCAGTAGAGATAAAGGAGTTAATGGTTCAATTACAGGAACTATTAGATAGAATGTACATTCAACCGAGTGTGTCTCCTTGGGGAGCACCGATATTGTTTGTAAAGAAAAAGGATGGGTCGTTAAGACTTTGTATCGACTATCGAGAGTTAAACAAGTTAACGATTAAGAATAAATATCCGTTGCCCAGGATCGATGATCTATTTGATCAGTTGAAAGGGGCAAAATATTTTTTTTAAGATAGATTTGGGCACGGGGTATCATCAGTTAAAGGTGAGAAAGGAAGATGTACCTAAGACGGCATTCAGAACTCGTTACGGTCATTACGAGTTTTTGGTGATTTCATTTGGGTTGACTAATGCGCCAGCAGCATTTTTGGATATGATGAACCGAGTGTTCAAATAGTATTTGGACAAGTTCGTCGTAGTGTTCATTGATGATATTCTAGTCTATTCTTAGACATCAGAAGATCATGTCGAACATTTAAGAATAGTGCTGGAAACACTATGGAAAGAAAAGTTGTATGCGAAATTCACAAAGTGTGAATTTTAGCTTGAGCGAGTGCAGTTTCTAGGACATGTTATTGATAAAGATGGCATTTCCATGAATCCAGCAAAAGTAGAAGCAGTTAATGAGTGGGAGCAACCAAAAACGCCAACTGAGGTTTGGAGTTTTATGGGGTTAGCGGGATACTATAGAAGGTTCATTCTGGACTTTTCTAAAATAGCTACTCCGTTCACAAATCTGACCAGGAAGTCGGTGAAGTACGTGTGGACTGAAAAATGTTAGTACAGTTTTCAGGAAACAAATAAGAGGTTAAGTGAGGCACCTGTATTGTCCTTACCAGACGATACAGGGAACTTTATAGTATATAGTGATGCTTCGCATAAAGGACTGGGTTGTGTGCTCATGCAGCATGACAAGGTCATTGCATATGCATCACGTCAATTAAAGGATTATGAGAAGACCTATCCTACTCATGATCTGGAATTGGCAGCTGTAGTTTTTTCCTAGAAGATATAGAGGCATTATCTATATGGTGAGAAGTGTGAGATATACACGGATCACAAAAGTCTAAAATATATCTTCACACAGAAGGAGTTGAATATGAGACAGAGAAGGTGGTAAGAGTTAATAAAAGATTATGACTGTGATATTTTATATCATCCGGGGAAAGAAAATGTCGTAGCTGATGCGTTAAGTGGGAAGGGCAGAGAGAAACTGTCAATGTTAACAATTCAGAATGAGTTGATAACAGCGATGGCAAGAATGGAATTAGAAGTTAAGTTACTGGAGAAAGCGGTGGAAATTTTATTTTCCATGGAAACCCAATTGACCCTAGTGGAACGGGTTAAGGGAGTACAAATGAGCAACGTGGAATGTGAGCAGATGAAGAAGAGGATATAAGATGAAGAAAAGACTAAGTATAACCTCGATAAAGAGGGATTACTTCATTTTGATGGAAGAATATGGGTTCCAAATGATTATGAATTAAAGGAGGAAATAATGATGGAGGCCCATAGTTCGAGGTACTCGATACATCCCGGTAGTACGAAGATGTATCAAGACCTTCATCAAAACTTTTGGTGGCCGAATATGAAAAAGGAGATAGCAGAATATGTTAGTAGGTGCTTAACTTGTCAAAAAGTTAAGGCTAAACACCAACGACCGAGTGGGTTGTTGCAATCGTTAGAGATTTCAGAGTGGAAATGGGAGCACATCACAATGGATTTTGTGGTGGGACATCCAACAACAAGGAAAGGATATGATGTTATTTGGGTGATAGTGGATCGATTGACGAAATCGGCTCATTTTCTACCAAAAGGAGTTAGGTATAACCTAGAACAATTAGCTAAGCTGTAAGTTAAGGAAATTATTTCCAAACATGGAGTACCTGTTTCGATTGTGTCAGATCGTGATCCACGATTCACATCAAACTTTTGGAGGAGTTTACAAGAATAAATGGGAACGCATTTAAGATTAAGTATGGTGTATCATCCTCAAACGGATGGTCAGAGTGAACAGACAATTCAAACACTTAAAGATATGTTAAGATCTTGGCTTATGGATTTCAAAGGGAGTTGGGACGAGTATCTACCGTTGGTAGAATTCTCGTACAATAATAGTTTTCACGCTAGTATAGGCATGTCGCCTTACGAAGCCTTGTATGTAAGGAAGTGCCGAACTCCATTGTGTTGGGATGAGGTGGGTGAACGTTAGATGTTGGTACCTGAGATGGTACAGTAAACGACAGACATGGTGAAGATAATATGTGCTCGATTAGTTGCGGCACAAGATAGACAGAAGAAGTATGCAGATCCTCACAGAGAGAAGAGAGAATTCAATGTAGGATCTTTTGTTTTTCTGAAAGTATCGCCTTGGAAGGGGAAGATACGTTTTGGAAAGAAAGGGAAATTAAGTCCAAGGTTTGTAGGACCTTTTGAGATTTTAAGAAGGGTAGGAAAGGTAGCTTATGAAGTAGCCTTACCTCCAGAAATTGAACGCATTCATAATGTGTTTCATGTGTCTGTGCTGCGTTCTTATAAACTGGAATATAAACACATAATAGAGTATGAATCTATCCAGATAGAGAAAGATTTATCATATGAAGAGCTTCTGATTCAAATTATTGATAGGAAGGAACAAATTTTAAGAAATAAGGTAATACCTTCAATAAAGGTGTTATAGAGAAACCACAATGCTGAAGAAGCAACGTGGGAACTCGAAAGTAAAATGAAGGAAGATTATCCTCATTTGTTTATGTAATTATAAGCTAGATTCTCGGGATATAATCCTTATAAGGGGGAGAAAATGTAACGCCCGAGAAAATCGGATTTTTATGATAATTAAATTTTTATTTGATTATGTGAATTAAATGAATTTAATTGATTTATTTTGTGAGTAAGCTATGTTAAGGTCGTTCTATGAACTAGAATGTGCTAATGTGGTTAGTAATCTGGCTACGTGCTAAAATTAATTGTTTATAATTTCTGAGACGAAAATAAATGTTTTTCGAGAAATTCCCGTAAAAACACTATTCATCCGTTTCTGTTTAGGGAATTATTTTGAAATTCCGAGAAACGCATAATGATAGAATATTAACATGAGATGAAATATCTTATAATATTTCATCTATGGCAAACGAAGTTTTCGCCTGCGGACCTAAAACCTAAGGGCTGAGTATATTGATTTCCAAGAAGGAAATGAAACACGTAGAAGGAATTGCGTTATTGCTAGAGCTTGTGTTATGCAAGTATGATACTATTTAGTGTCTATGTATAATACGAAGAATTAATACGATGTACAATACGATTATCTTACGAGTATTATACGGAGAGAATTTGTGAATTATACGTGTAGAATACGATTTGTATTATGGAATTAAGTTAAGACTTAAAGTGAATTTAATTGATTTGGATTATGCCAAGTCCAATCAATTGTATAGGTAAGCCCAATGAATTAATGTGTTAAGCCCAAGCTAAAGCCCAATATTAGATTGATTAAGCCCAATTCAAGAAAATCGAATCGTGGATCGAACCAGTGGGTTATCGAATGCATAAAAACCCATGGACCAACCTATGGGGATGACCCATGGGCATGGTGGGTCGGCCAGTTGGGGTAAAAGGCAAGAAAATCACTTGGTCACCAAGTATTTTACTTGGTGACAAAGTATGGAATAGTAAGGAGGTGGGGGAATATTGACCTAATTTCCCTCCATTTCATTTGTCTATATAAAGAATGGTAGAGTTGGTCATTTGAGGGTTTTTCAAGTTGCCAAAATATATTTTGAGAGATAGAAAGAGCTAGACTCAAGCAAACAATCTACTTTGAAGTTTTGCCTTAGAGTTTTTCAAGAACACCAAAGATTCCTTAAGGTAATATTCCTTAATAGTAGTTCCATCTCTTTTCATTTCTTTAAGAATGAAGAATCATAAATTAGCGGTGTATGTCTATTATAGAGGAATAAGGATGACTTGTAATTCATACAATCTTTATAAGTCATGAAGATATAGAAATCATAAGGGTTGATATATGTTTAAATCATGGAAATATTGATTGTTGGGGTTGATTGTTGATAAATAATTGAACTCCATCAATACTTAAATATGCACATCTTGCTTGGTTAGGATGTAGATATGAAATCCATGGAGTATTCCATGTAATTTGGCTTAGAGAACACTAGTAACAAAGTTATGGCGAATTTTACATAATTAGACGTTAAACGTCGAGAACATAGAAATTCCGAATTGATAGTTGAAAGTTGCCGTGAGACTTAAAAATGTTGTTTTTCAATTTCAACACATGATATAGGATATTTAAGAATCATGGACTCAAGAATTATCGGATTCTGACTTAAATCGAAGAAAACGTGTATTGAACGCTCATTAGCGTTTAACGAACGCTTAAAATGAACATAATAATGAATTTTGAGTTAACGGATTCGAACATGTCAAATTCTTATATGAACGTGTAGAGTATGTAATTTATGATATATAGGCTTTTGAACGGACCAAATCGGACTTATAACGAAGAAGTTATGGATCCGAGAAACTCACCAAAATTTTTGACTTTTAAAATTTTCTGGTACTGAGGTCTGGCGCTGCGGCGCCAGACAGTGCTTTAAAGTGCCATGCCAAAGCGCTGGCATAATATTAGTGGCTACTGGAAAGTGGCGCCGTAGCACCACTGGTATAAGGAAGTCTGGCGCCGCAGCGCCGAGACTGGGACTTGGGTACTGGAAACTGGCGCTGCAGCGCCAGTCTTGTATAGGGATGTCACGACGCGGCGCCGAGGTAGACTTTTTGTTAGATAACTTAGGTTTGAACTTCAAATGTTCAGAGACCTATAAGATTTACTTTTATGCACTTCATAGGTGTATTAAAACTATTCTTATATTTCATATACTAATGAACTTAGGAATTGAACGTACATAATTAACTTTTGAATGAAGAACACAAAGTGTTATTAATGAACCATAATCGGTAATCAACATTGGTACTTCACCAATGATGATAGAGTCCGGTTAATGATGGGGGATTGTTAATAAGCCGGGATGAAGGGTAATAATTCAAATTAACTTTATTAATTAAATAAAGTTAACTAAGACATAGAAGAGAAAGAAGTTGGTAGGAACAATGTGAGAATTATTTGGTAGCTAATTGCAGTGTGCTATATGAATATATCATGTAGATTCTGTAAAGGCTAAAAACAGTCGATTAAGTTATTTGAAGACGCTGAAAGTCAAGTTTTCTTAACGCTTGTCCAACTTTAAGGTTAGCCAAGTTTTATGTGATTCATTTGTACTGAATTGCAGGATTGGTTTTAAAGAAAGGGTCAATGCCAGTTTTAACTCGGCTAGACTACTCGTAAGATATAAATTGATTTGTATACATATCTTTCTATATAGAAATGTTAATGCTATCCTATGCCAAGTAATTGGTACGAATGTGAAGGTAAGGTTTATCTATGAACAAACAAAATTATTTTTCATCGATTATTCGATGGGCACGCGAGTTTGCCAAAACTTAAACGTAAATACGTTTAACGGATGAATGTTGATCAACATAGAGTACTATAGGCTGATCAACTAGAAGTGCTCGTAAGTAATGCGGATGTACAATCTTAATGATGTGATTTCCTTTTCAAGTATGAAAACAGAAAGCTACTGTTCATGGTCTATCGACCGGTTCAGAATTCCTAATCTATTCTATACTTTGGTAATCGATGTTAGGAATTGTTAATGTATTATTGTTTCATAATACTTCATAACTATTTGTTCAGTTATGTATGAATAGTCTTATGATTCACGAATGTGGCATTACTGTTATTCTTTGGTAAACTTGTTGGGCTTGTTATGCTCATTTCTTGCGTGAATTATATGACAACAGTTAAGGATAAACGTTCTGAGAAAGCAAAGAGAGATAAGGGCAAAGCAAAGATGGATAATTAACCATCGTGTAATAGACTAGTATGTTTGTATGTATTATACATTATGTACAATAAACAATGTAATCGGTTTATGAACCTGGGAAAGGATTACACTTTGATTGTAATAAAAGATAGTAATTACACTCATTATATTGTATTGCAATAGAATGATTGTATAGTTATGAGTACCGTGTAGCACCATATGTCGGGTTGAATGATACCCGAATTTGGGGGCGTCACATCACTCATCTTGAGTCGCCAAATATATGGTACAAAATTCAAATACAACTTAATAATACAACTGTAATTTAATATACGACAAAACATAAACTGAGAGTTTTAAAACGAATATTGTGATATAGACAATATCCACACTCAATGGAGTCCTCGTTACATTTATCATCACACTATTTAACAGAATAGTAAGGACTACTAATGTTATCTTCTGGACCGTCACTTCATTCTCCGACTAGTCCCAGCTATATTCTCATTTCCTTAAGAGAACAATGAAAGCAAAGGGCAAGTTCAACTAGCCCAGTAAGAAATATTATGACTAAGATAATGCAGAATAAATTATCGTTATCCATCAACAGTGTTAAACAGATAAAATATAACAAACATCAAGTTTAACTGCAGCGGAACAAGCAATCCATTAGAAGAGTTAAGTAGAGCATAAAATCTACTATCTTCTATGATTTAAAAGGTTTTTCATCAACTTTATCGCTGAGACTCAGCTTAATAAATAATCCATATCATCGAATCATCCCTGCACTACGACCAAGGATATTTATTAGTATAATGACCATGAAATATCCATGCACTACGGGCCAAGGATATTTATGTTTTCATCAATGTTCATGATAATGCCAACAACTGTCCATCAATGCACTACGACCAATGAAGACTTTTATCACACCTTTTGTAACAATATGGTCATGATTATACCGAATAATCTTTGGTCATAATCATACCAAGTTCATCTATGCACTACGGCCACAGATGACTTTCATCAAAATATAAACACGAGGATGATGACAATGATATAAGAATTCAATTAAATGAAAGCGAAGGATAAATTTTTAAAGATTTATAATTTAATTTATCCAGAAATCAATAACGTCCAAATTGTCAACATGATACTTCTTTGTGGAGTAAAATTCAAGAATAATATTGTACCAAAAATGATTTGGACCAAAAACAAATCAATTTTTATCATGAATAATACCCCGAGTGAATAGTACTAGATTGAATAGCACCCCGTGAATAGTACTTTGTGAATTATAACCCGTGAATAGTACTCCAGCATGGAAAATTTAAAACTTATCAAGAATGCTCAAAATAATATTTTCATGAAGAGATACTGGATGAAACACAAATATGAAGGATATTCTACTAATTTTATGGAGTATAGAATCAAAAACATTAACCAAATGAGTATAGAATTCGAAATCTGAAACGAAATAATATTACTTACATACTACAGAGTATGGAAGAAAATATTATTTCAAGCGAATATTGAACAAAAGTAACATCTCTTACCTTGAAAAGAAGAGTATTCTGACTGGTAGGGCGGTGATATTCTTGAAGAAAGCTTGCACTATTTTCTACGCTCAAAGATTTCTTAAACTTTAAAGAAATACGCTCAAGGTTATAGAAGAAGAATTGTCTGATTCTGGTGTGATTTTTAATTCTAACTAAGCATCCTATTTATAGGAGAATTGAAAGGATACTATGCAATAAAATATTCTAATAAAATGAAAAGTTTTAAATAAAATAATATATATATATATATATATATATATATATATATATATATATATATATATATATATAACATGTGCAAAAAAAAATATCACGGGTGAAAACCCCGTGAATTCATTTTATTTCCTTCTGCCAACTTTTCAAACCTATATATATATATATATATATATATATATATATATATATATAATAATGAAATAGTACTTCTTCATGTTATAACCAAATTCCCCCCCCCCCCTCCCTCCCGCCACCCATTCTGACTCCCATACAATATATATATATATATATATATATATATATATATATATATATATATATATATATATATATATATATATATATATATAGAGAGAGAGAGAGAGAGAGAGAGAGAGAAAATGGATCCTGTCCGGGAGTCCGGACATGTCCTAAAATGCGGACCAATTTTTTTTTTCTTTTTTTTGCTTTTTTTTTTGAAACAACTAAAAAAAAAAAATTTATGGAACTGAAATTTTTCCATAATACAGTGTTTTGGGTGTGTTTTTAATACTTATACCAACCAATGTATGTACAGTCTGCCCAGACTCTACAGAAATATTTTGGTATAGGCATCCAAATCACGCCCAAAACACTGTATTATGGAAAAATTTCAGTTCCATAAATTTTTTTTTTTTTTTAGTTGTTTCAAAAAAAAAAGCAAAAAAAAAAAAAAAAGGTCCGTATTTTGTTAAAATCTGGGAGTCCGGACCTGATCCGGACTCTATATATATATATATATATATATATATATATATATATATAATACTTATATATATAAACAAAACTGAGATAACTTCTACCGACAATTTTGAAAAATGGGTAAATGGGGTTCCAAATAATGAGCAACAAATACCTCATTAAATTTCCCTCAATTTTTTTAACAACCTTTATTATCATTATTATAATTTGCAATATTTAACAAACAGGTCATTCCGAGAAAAAGAGGGGGCTTTCCAATAAGGATTTCTCCCTTTTGGCGCACAATTAGGTGACCGACCCTCTACTTGACAGAACTTCTAGACATCGTCAATATTGCAAATAATAATATTAATAACTTTGTCGTCTCAATTATTGATTTAATAATATAAAATATTATGTAGATGATATTGTGACAATAATTGAATCAATAATATGAGAGATATAATGTAGTAATTATTTTAGCAATAATTGAGTATAATTGAGTGACTTCTCACGTAAGCATCAATAATCAATACCGTGTGCTACTATGCAACCACGCGTGTTACTGTACTTTTAACACCGGTTATTTCAACAGTTAACAATAAAACTTTCGCCGTTATTTTCATAAAAAGATATTTCTGTCGTTTTCTAATTTCGATAATAATTACGTTGTGGGGTCCACCAATGATTGTGTCGTCGTACGAATATTCTCTGTTAAAACGAATATTCCCTGACCAATCGAATATTATATAACAACTTCCTAACTTTGCAAAATTTATAAATATTACCCACAACTATAACATTATAACAAATTCAAACCGTAATATTCAAAAATAATATTTATAGAAAAATTCATCTTTATTCATAAAAGTTGAGGTCTTATATATATATATATATATATATATATATATATATATATATATCTACGTGTGTGTGTGTGTGTGTGTGTGGATGCGTGATTAACAAGATGAGACAATTAATAACAAATCCCTCAAAGAAATTATATTAAGTCTTAAGCGTTCAAATATAATTTGAATATCGAACGTCTCCTTCTATCTTGATAAAATTAATAGAGTATTAAATATTTAATATGAGTTTGTTGTGTCACCACAAGGCAAGTAGTAAGTATTTAAGGTGTTAATTTTTCACATTTGATACTTATAAAGAAAATTGAACAATAATGTTTTTTGTGTCATCACAAGGACAATATTTTTCTTTTTTGAATACATGGAAGTGCTAGGATGGACTTAACTTAGATAATTTTGATTCGGATGTGCCACCACTTTATCAAAATAATTCAAGAGGCAAAACATAAGGAGTTACATGATGATGTAATTGACAAATGAGTTGTCTACCTATTTATTTATATATAGATTGTTGTGTCACCACAAGGCTATATACATTTTAAATCGGATCCTTATTCTCACTAGCAAATCTTTAATTAGATATTGTTGAACTATATTGATGAGGGTAATATAGTTTGAAGAAAATAGTGGGAGATAGCAATATAAAATAAGACCTAATTTATTTTGGTAAAATAAATTAATTAAATAAATTTAATGACCCCAAAATTCATACAATTTAATTCTCGACTTCGGTCGTTAACAATACATTCAACCTCTAATTTTACATCATTAAACGATAATACAACCATTGAAATTTGCAGAATAATTAAAATTATCTATTACAATTAAATATTTTTATTAAAAACTATTCTCGTTCCCAAAACTTTCAACCATTAAATCTAAATATCTCAGAATCATTTTTATACTACAAGAGTTTACATCGCAAAATGATATTACAATTCAACATTAATATATTATTAGGAACCTTAAACATGGTTCAAATAATAATAACTCAGCCAAAGTATATAAATCTTCAAGTATCACATTTGATTCATATATTTTAAGTAACACATAACATTACCTTAAATCTTTAACCTGCAAAAGTGGTTATTTGCAAGGTTGAGCTCGACATCCCAGCAAAATCTAACAGTTTTCATGCATCACATAACACATAATAACATGCTCAATATACATCTCATAAACATTGGACTAACATAACATACATGATTTAGTTCATATAACAAGTATAAAGATTGAGTTCCTTACTCAATCAACATTCATTACTCATAAATTGACTTTAACATTTCATAATTTAAACATTAATATAACACACCATGCTATTTGCAATAAAGATTTCAAACAGTTCATCATCAAATTTACATAGAAAATAGGAACTAAAAGACTTGCATTGATCGTGGTTTACCAATAATAGTTTAACAGCTTACAGTTATCTGCACTTCATGTGACAACCCGAGAATTTAGAAAATTTTTAAAATCGTAATTGATTGATTTAAGGTTCAATATTAGAACCTAGATAGAAAATAAGTGTATGCGTTTGATATTTTTGAAAAGGAATTTTGAGGATTTCAAAATTCCGTGAAGGATTTAGGTGAATTATTCAGGATTAAGTGTATACATGAATATGTTTTATGAATATGGTCATTTATGTGTTCAAAATGTAGTTAAGGGTGAATGGTTGACCAGATAAACGTTCATTTAGAAAACCCTAACGACTGATAAGCAATCTTAGAAATCAGTTCTAGAAACCCTAATTCAGTTTCGAGAATTCAAAACCCTAATTCGAATTTTTAAAAACCCTAGTTTGGGAATGCAAATGCTGGTATAAGGTTTAAATGTTATTAATCATAACCTAATTAGGGATAACCCTACTTGATTTAGAAAACCCTAATTTCTTGTTTAGAAACCCTAATTTATAATTAGGGAAAACCTGATTGATAGTGTAATAATTTTAATGTTAATTAGAAAACATTAATCCTAATTTTCAAGTTATAAGAAAACCCTAATCTAATTAGGAAACCTAGTTTCTAAATTTGAAAGATTATTTTTCTATATAAAACCCTAATTCTCGAGTTATAAACCCTAATGTTCAATTTTGACCCTAATTGCTAAATTAGCTATTTTAATTAGGAAGTAATAATCCTAATTAGCAAGATTGAGCTTATGATTAGGAAATCTAAACATAAATATAGAATTCTAATTATAATTTATAAATGTTAATTTTATATTTTGAAAACCCTAAACTGGATATCTTAGAAAAGTTAATTATGGAAACCTAAGGGCAAAACCTATGGGTCAAACCCTAAAGGTTAAAACCTAAGGGTCAAACCCTAGGGGTTGCATCAAAGGACCAATTTGCCATTAAAATGGTATGCAAAAAGACTAGAATGTCATTTTGTCACATTCTTTAATTGGTGGCTTGCAAATCTTTCCATATAATGGAGTTAGTAACCAACCCTAACTACTCCATTTGACTTAAATCATAGCTCTTAGCCATTTTATCAGCTACATTCATTGCATGGAACCAAATTATATATAGATTAGAAAGAGAGAAAGATCTACTTTACTAAACAAAGACACCAAAGCCTTTTCTCTCTAAAATTACAGAAATGTATAGTGAGAGTGTACATGTAAAAATTTAAGCTAGGATCATGTGTTAGCTCTTAAAGGTTAGATCCTCAAGGATCAGTTCAAGAATCAATGCTTAAAGGGTATAAAAACCTAGAAATCTTTTGATTTGATGTTGAATGTTTTTGTTTATTGGTTAAAGTTATTTTAGAGGGTGTCATTAGATTATCTGGGTTGCCAAAACTTAGATCCATATCATT
This sequence comes from Panax japonicus, assembly GCA_020205505.1. Classification (NCBI taxonomy): domain Eukaryota; kingdom Viridiplantae; phylum Streptophyta; class Magnoliopsida; order Apiales; family Araliaceae; genus Panax; species Panax japonicus. Next base: position 28,552,830 of record CM035110.1, on the reverse strand, counting down.
TAGATGCTTGAAATTAAAGTTTATAAAAATAAGGCCTGACAACCTAATGTCAGGGCCTCTAGATCTTTATATGTTAATTGTTTAATGTGTTTTAAGTTATAGAAGTGTTCTATGTCATGTGGAATATGATCTGAAACTCGAAGCAGGGCCAGATCATGAGTAGGTTAAGAGATATGAGCATTCAAAGGTCATTAACCGTTCACGAAATGAGTTTCTGAGCAGCCCAGTTTTGCCCAGAAAATTCTGACAACGTTTTTACAGGGCTTGAATCTTGCAGTGTTTTATGTTATTGGTCATGTTGTTGATTAAAGGTTGTAGACTGGTCTATGAACTGCAAGGTCATGCTATTTGATCACCCAGAATAACATTAGAATCAAAGATATACTCGGTCAAACCAGTGTTGACCAACTTATCGGATGAAGATTTCTGGGAAACCTAGATCTTCAAGAACCGTTTCCTGACCCCTACTTTGACCAGCCTTGATCTTCTTGGTGTGATGATGATATGATGATATGTTGTTATAGAATTCTTCCCTGACATCCCAACTACAAGGCTGAATTCTTAAATCACATAAACCGAGCCCAGAAAGCTAAGATTTAATGCTTCAAAATAGATACCTCGACTGTTCTTCAATTTCTGGAAAACCCAGAAATTGAAGAACATGTCTTACATCAACTTGGATGGCTTAGATATTTCTATGATTATATGTTTTGGACATGAACTTTGCTTAGGGTTGTAGTACTACATAAGTATTATAATATTAGAATAATTCACAACCAAGAAACTTATGGATCAAAGAATTAAAATCGGTCAAAGATGACATCTTAGCCTCTGACATGTAATTCTGGGTTTGGCCATGAACAACTGAAGAACACTTTCAGCGACGGTTGTGTCACTAAAACCACCTTTAGTGATAACCCAAAACTAATTATAGATTACATATAACGGATTATTCATACACATAAACATATCAAGAAATTCATCATCAAAACTTAATTACAGTGAATTAATTTTAAGAAAACACAACTATAGTTTAAAATTAGATTATTACCTTTGATTAGTTAGAAAACTCAAACAAGCTTCTTGTTTTTTTTTTGATTCTCCAACCTTCACATAGAATTTCTTCTTCTCTTCCTCTCAATTTCTCTCTTCCTCTCTTCTTCTCCTATTCTCTTCTACTCTTTTCTCAGGCTTAGGCCAAACCTTTACGTAAAAATCAACGCACAAAAACTAACGTCTAAAATTGACGTACTATTAAATATAATAATTATGTATCATTTATAAAAATATTTATTATATTATTATTATTATTATTTAATTCAAAAGCCATAAGGCTTTGTTTGGCAAAAATACTTTTAAAATAATAACTTAATCATTCCTTAAGCCTTGTTTGGTAAATCAATTTAAAACTCTTTTAATTTACTTCAATAAATCATTTATACTATAGTTTATTGTCCCACACTATTTACTTGTATTTTCATATCCAATCTTAATTAAATAAACAAAACTAATTACCACAAAATTATAATTTTTATTATAACTTGACTTAATAAATTAACATATCACTTTGATTACTAAATTAAATTAAAACAACATTCTACCAAACTATATTATCCTTAACGACTCTCTAATTTAGTTATTAAGTTAAATTAGAGTATTATCTCATAAATTTAATTCATTACTTTTTTTACCTTAATTAAGTTAATTTCTATAACTCATGAATTGTTTACTTAATAATAAATAATTCAACAAATATCTACTAAACAACAAACACATCAATTAAAAATATTAATTTAATTCAATAAATATTTAAAATTATAAATAAAATTTTGGATTGTTACAATAAATGTTTTCTAAAATATTATCTTTTCACATGCACAAATTTAAAAATGTCATACTCACTAATTTCACTGCGTAGCATACTTGATGCTAACAAACTGACCGAACCGAATACACGGACTGGTTAAGGAATCTTAGAATTGTTCTGACTACTGAAAAGATTTTTTATGTCCTAAATTTGCATGTACTTGCAAAAATTGCAGAGACAACCTTTGAGGAAGAGATTGCTACTTTTAAATAGTGGCAAGATGATACATCTGTGGCTTAATTCATCATATTCTCATCCATGAGTAACTAACTTCAACGTCATCATGAAAGCATGGATGCTCGTACTATGTTGTTGCACATGCAAGAGTTGTATAGTGAAAAAAGTAGGACTGCTAGATATTAAATATCTAAGAAGCTGTTCTGATCTCGGCTGACCGAGGGTACTACCATTGAGACTCAAGTCTTAAAGATGATCAATCTGATTGAACGTCTTAGACAACCTGGGTTCGTCATAGATGGGGAGTGTAGACACTCATAATTTTCTGCATACCTGTTACTAACATTGCAGGAGGGCAGAATAGTCTTTCAGAGATAACCCTGGAGGACAGTTTAACTCAATCCCAGAAATACCACTGGAAGTTTCAGTTTCAACCTCGGAGATAACCCCAAGGCATGCAGTTCCAATATCGGAAATCAAACCGAAGAAGGCCGTTTCATCTTGGAGATAACCCCGAGATAATCAGTCTAAGTCCCGAAAATAACAGCAAGAAAGACAATGTCAACCTTGGAGATGACCCCAAGGAGTGCAGTTGCAGTTCCAGAGATAACCCCGGAGATGCTCATTTCAACCTATGCAGTCAGCGTCAAACTCGGGACTCACACCGAGGCACTCAGCTCCAAACCCGGAGATAACCCCAGGAGGTCATGCACACCTCAGAGATAACCTTGAGGACATCCAATACTTGCAGCAGCCCAATCTCAGAGATAACCCGATGAGGGGCAAAATTGCCATTTTTTTACCCCAATCATACATTGCGCTGTCTCAACAACATCTCAACATACATTATACACAGCAATGTCCCACAAGAACCAAGGAGTTCTAATCCTTAGTGACTACTAAGCAAGGCAGCACGCTGGATAGAATTTGAAGCTTCCTGACTTCTGACAACCTCTAATCCCATGTCATGGCATACCTCTTAACAACATCACTTCGTAAAAGTTCTTACACACCTCAATCAGAGGCTCGGATTGAAGTTCTACAAGTTTGAACGAACATCGCGTTGCACACGTGTACGTACTTCAAGACTGGGGGACCCGCAGGGCCCAGGGTAGCCCAGATAGTTGCAGGTACATCTGCGGCTATTTCATGTGTACCTGTGGCTCCCAACTCTATAAATATAGAGCTTGGGGTGGCTATGTTTCAAGAGAAAAATGGCGAGGAAGCCCTGTCCAATTTCCTCTGTACAAACCCTAAATTGAGTGCTTTCTCATTTTAAACACTTGTGAGCTTATATCCAGTCATATTTTTTTAGGTGGGAGCCGAGTGTTCATCCATTTAAAGTTATAAAAGTCTTCTTTGGCAGTCCACTGTATGCCTTCTTATAAACTTTAAAGTCTTTCTCTTCATCTTTGCACAGACTTTTCTACACATTGAGAGTCGTGTGGCATGCGTTTATGCCCGGACTTCGGTCCGTGGCTTTCATTTATATATATATATATATATAAGTATATATGGACTAACACATGAGCCTAGGAATCATGTTATCACAGATTCAATCTACTGAATCTAGATTCGGTCCCATGATGGACATTTTCAGCTGTAAGCAGCTTGTAAATTATTCACGGTGTTTTAATTTCCTTTGATAGCTTTCATGCTCATGAGGAGTTTGGCACTGCTATATATTATATTCTCGAAGATGCTTCACATCTCGAAAACTAAAAGTAATCAAGCTGAACATTAAATAAAATGGAAGTATTAAAGGCCTCAATTACTATTGAGCACATGGTTTAAAAAAACCTTTTTTTATAAAACATCATTGCTATATTTTGTTTAAAACTAAATTTTTATATAAATTTAAATCATGTGTATATAGGTACGAACGAGGCATGACAATATTTCCAAATAAGTTCACATTGACCTATACACACACACACACATTCATATAACAGATTAATTGAAAAGTGGCGGTAACCGTGGTAACACGGATGTCGGGGGTGCCTAACACCTTTCCTCCGCCTAAACAAGTCCCCAGACCCTAATGAATCTCGATTTCATAGACCCGTTTAGTAGTGTCACATCATTGGGTCAATGTGAAAACCTTTTCTCGGTTATGTTGGTACAACCATTTAAAAAAACCAATTGACGACTCTTACAATCAAATCGTCGACATATAAATGTCGGACCTTTTCACAACTTGTTTTTTCAAACAAATCTCACCTAACATGAGAACACCAAAAGACAAGAACAGAAAAGGGAACAATAAAAATCCAGACGTCGACAGGGAGTTGAGTCAAGATTTGATCTTGCAGTCACTCCTTGACACCTTCTCATAATTTGTTTTGAATTTACACATGAATAAGTTGGACGTCAGCTTGCTTGAGTTAATTAACATGTTGAAAAATGCTGAAGGTCACTTTCCATCCAAGAAGGACCATGTCTAAATGGTGGATGATTCTTCCAAGAAACGGAAGAGGCCCAATGTATCTTCTCAAACGAAGAAATCCAAAAAGGCTAAAGGTAAGGCGAAAGTGAAGGATCAAAAGAAACTTAATCCAACTAACAAAGGAATTTGCTTCCATTGCAACAAGACAGGTCACTGGAAGAGGAACTCCAAGGATTATCTTGAAAAGCAAAAGCAGAAGAAGCTTGGGGAAGCTTTGAATCATAAAAAAAGAAAAAACCGAAATCATTTTCCGAAAGGTTAATCATGTTGCTTCACGAAATTGATTAATATTATGTAACTATTCATAGAAACCGGATATATATATATATATATATATATATATATATATATATATATATATATATATATATATATATATATATATAATACTATGGCCACGCGAATCACGACGACAATCTTCAAGCAAATCTCCCACGTGATTCTTATTATATATATATATATATATAATATTTATTCTTAATAATTTTATAATTAAAATAAAAAGTTTATTTTAATCTTGAAATTGGATTTCATGTAATTTAAAAATGCATAATATTAATTAAAACGAAGAACAAGAAGTTATGGAATCATACTCTTGTGGATACGAGCTTCCATATGTACGAGTTCAACTCCTACTTTTCTGCGATCTCCTTAAATCTTCGGGTAGATTCCTTCCTTTGATCAATGTTAGCCACCCAATTGTATGGCCTCTAGAGGTGATCCACCAAGGAAATGTTTTTTTCAAGAAGAATGGTGTATTGACTCAAACCCTAGTTTTTCTATCTCTATAGAAAAAGGGGGCGTTCTCTCCAACTATTGAAATTTCATTTTTTTACTAAATAAATTTGATGCAATAATTTATGCCCAATAAATTATTCTAAATACATATTCATACATATATAGAATCAAAATAATTAATAATTCAGATAGTGTGGCTCTAATACCACTATATTATATATATATATATATATATATATATATATATATATATATATATATATATATATATATATATATATATAGTACTATGGCCACGCGAATCACGGCGGCGATCTTCAAGTAAATCTCCCACGTGATTCTTAGAGCTTCCTCAGGTACAAGTTCACCACCAATCCTTTTCGCGTTTCAACTTGAATCCACCGGGTTTGGTTCATTCCTTTGATAAATGTTAGCCACCTAAGTTTTTAGCCTCTAGAGGTGATCCACCAAATAAGAAGAAAGATTCAAGAAGATGAGTGTTTAACCAAATCCTAGCTTTTATATATTTATAGAAAAAGGACATACTCTCCAACAATTGGAATCACGTATGTAACGACCCTATAACAATCCAAAAATTTAAATTGTAATTTTAAATATTTATGGAATTATATAAATATTTAATTAATGTGTTTATTGTAGAATAAATATTTGTTTAATTTGAGTTGATTTGATTATTTACTTTTTGAATAAATAATTAACGAGTTAAGGAAATTGATCATCATGAGATAATATTTTAATATTTAGTTAATTAAATAAAATTATAATTATAAAAAAAATTATAATTATGTTGTATTGATCTATGTGGTAAATTGATCTATGTGGTTAATTTATTTAGTAAATTGTTATTAGAATTAAATAAATTAAGTGTGACCATAAATTATATTATAAAAGACTTATTAAATTAAGTTAAGGGAGGTTAATTCAGTTTTAATGTTAAGTCTTTAATTTAAATCTGTTTACCAAATAAGGTGTAAGATTTAATGGATTAATTTTTAGTTAGTTAGCCAAACAAGCCTTATGGCTTTTGAGTTTTAAAAAAAACTGATGTCAGTTAATAGATATAATTATATTATATAATGAATACCTATATTATTATATACGTTATATGTTAGTATGTAAATTAGAATAGAGAATAAGATCACATAAGAAGAAAAAGAAGAGAAAGTGAGAGAGAACTTGGGAGAATTCTAGAGAGGTTTGAGAGAAGAATTGAGAAAAGGAAAGCTTGTTGATCAAAAGACAATAACAATCATCTTCTAAAACTAAGATATCATCTTACCCTTTTATTTTTAAAAGTTATAGTTTTATTCTCTTCCAAAATCCTCTGTAAAATCTTTGTAGAGGATGAATTATTTGTTATACATAGTTTTATATGATAAATTGGTGGTTAAAAAGTTGTTTTCATAAGTTTATAGATGAATTAATTCATGTTATGTAATTATTTGTGAATGAAACCATATTACAGTGAATTGGTATGAATATATATGATTATGGTTTAGTTTAAAATTAAATTGAGGTTTGATTAGTTGTTTAATATATATATTGTCTATTTAATTCGAAAGAGGATGAATAAACATAAGCATAGTATGTTGAATTAATTGTTTTGGTTGAAAACAAAATCACAGTGATGATTTTCACTGAAACTTTCAAAAAGTGAAGTTTTAACAAAAATGGTGAAAATTAATAGTTGTAATTTGGATGTTTATGTTGTTTAGATGGCTAGAAACGCGTTAGAAAATATTAGATTATGTTTCTGTAAACCTATTACAACTTAGGTAGGTTGGTATGGTTGTTAGAACGGAGTTTGGAGGCCTAATATGGCTTTTCGTAGTGTTGCAGAGCATAAAATTGCAAAATGCAGAAGGGACCCTTGCCCCGGCTGGCCCCCAGTACAAAAACCCTCGCCCCGACGGGGGGTATTCTGCCAAGCCAAAAGTTTGAAAAAAAACTGACCGGACATAGTTTACTAAAATGAGCAGAACCTTTTCATACGAACTCCGATTGATGTGATTCAAGATGATTCAGAACGAGGACGAATAGCCTATAACGTTTATTCTTTAAGTATTTCAATTTGAAATTGTTATGAAGGGTCAAAATGGATATCTTTAGGACTACTGTCTATTTGGAGGTAATCGGAGGGTTTCAGGATGCGCGAATGCAAGTGCAATCCTTTGTGTTTTAGTATAACCTAATTATAACATGTTGGATATATAATAGGATGTTGTATCAAGTTTTTAATGTGTATGTGGTGCAATGACATGATCACTTAAGTAGTTGTAATAAAGCTAAATAGTGATGTTCATGAAAAGATGTGATGTTGTTAGTGAGCTATATGAAGCTAATATTAGTGTGACTAATGTGTATTTTCAATACATATGGTATGTGTAGGACGTGTGGTGAAAGTGAGTAGTGATTGTTTAACCTACACATGAGGCAAGTTCTCTAACTTTACTTTTATAATTGTGCAAGTATCTTAACTCTCTTTGAGCAAGTTTTTCTAAATCCAAGCTTTCTTTGTACTAGTTTCTTAACCCTAATTATATCGTGCAAGCTCCTAATCCTTATCTCTTGATATTGAGTCAATCTTTAACTTGTTATTTAGCATGAAAATTTCTACATTCTAACACACTAATCTTGAAAAAGTATTATCATTCAACTTACTATATGTTATGCATACATAAGATTCAACTCTAAATAAGGTTTTAACCTTAGCTTAACATTGTTCCAGCAAGGTATGTTACATTATTCAATACTTATACTCTTAGATTATTCCTAAAGCATGACTTTAGTACACAAAGTTGATTCACTTATGAATTATTCCATAACATAATGTTATTATATTTTTATTCAACTAATCCTTAGTTGATGTTCGTAAACTCTAAATTACCTAAAAACTTATCCAAACCAAACTTACTTTGGTGCGGACTCGTATTCTAATTGCTGAGATGAACAACCTTATTATAGGGGATAACTTACGCATACAATTAAAATGTTTGTGCACAATACATTGTACGAAGGGATTATCCCCCTAAGTACGAGGAGTCCTTATAGTCTTGTGACAGTTAAAGTTTAAGTTGAAAGAATACTTATAACTATGGACATAGTTCGTGGTCTTTAGACCCTCAGTTATATATTTCAAGTTATGTTCCTGATTATTATTGATGAAGTACTTTATTCATTTCTATTGAGCCTATTCATTTTGCAGTTGATATGATGTTTATTCATTATTATTCAAGTGAGCTTTGTTTTCTCACTCTTGCATATATACACTCATTGTAGCTAAAGTTGAGAAGGTCGATGAACCTACAACTAGCAAAAGAAAGGGAAAATGTACAAGTGATGAAGACATGTAATTTAAAGAATTTTATGTTAATAGACTTTATATTTAATGATGTGATGTAATTATTTCATTTCCGTACTTGATTGATGTTAAGGTTAGACAACCTGGGATATTTTGGATTTATTGATGTAACCCTTTTATAGGGAGGATTTATGGTTTAAATGTTATTTTATTTGGGTAAATAGTATGAATGTATAGAAAGTGAACACCAAGTCTTAGGGGAATGAAGTACCCAGATTTGGGGGTGTCACAAATTTGTATCAGAGCCTTAGGTTATGAACCTTAGGTGGGAAAAAGTCTTAGGAAGTAACCTTTGAAAAGATAGTGGTGATAAACTCTTATCGAGTTTTAAGGAAGAAGTAATAAAACACTTATGTGCTTATGTGATTACAACTTATGTGCTCGTGAGTGTCGGGTAGTAATGATTAGTAATTAAAACTTAAAATTTTTGTTGTCAGTATGGCTAATGTAGGAGAATCTAGTCAGGCTAGGGAGGAAGGATCCTAAATGCCTAGAGAAGAGGAGCCTCGAGATATTCAGGTGGTTTGGGAACAACTACTGCCTCTGGAAACAACTCTATTGGTCACAATGGTTGAGCATGAGAGGTTACCTGATGATGATGATGAGATAGAGATGGACGAGGACCCCGTTGAGCTGCTACCACAGTTAAATAAGGATGAGGATGACGAGGAATAAGAGCTTCCACTTAACTCGATCGTCGCCCGTATGTACGAAGAAGTATACGACCACAATGTGAAACTTCAGGATAGCGCCGAGGAGTTGCAAGAGATAGTAGTTTAACAGTGGTTCACAATGGCGCAGAAGAATAACGAGATCCGGGATTGAGATGAACGCTTGAATAATGTCGAAGAGAAGCTGATCCACACTGAAGGACAAAAACAAGCAACTGACATAGGAAATCGCAGAACTGAAGAACAAGCTGAAGGAAGAATCTACTAAGAGGGCAAGAGCCGAAGACGTGTACGAAGAAGCTTATCAACGAGTCAGGATAGCAGAGAGAGAGGCACAAGCAAAGAGGATCAAGATGGAAGAGATGAATAACGAATTCAACACCGTGATTAATCGAGCTCAAGATTGGTTCATGGGTTATCCGATTCAGTTCAATATGCTGCCAACGTACATATTAGATCGCCGAACAATGTTCCAAATTATGGAGGAAGAATGTCGTAAGGCTACACAGTATCTTAGTAGGACATTGTAGGGAATGTACTTGATATGTGATTTATGATATGATAAATAAAATATAAATCCCAAGTGTTATGTAACCTATGGGATATGATGATGATGTTATCCTAGAATTTTAGTAGTTCATGAAAGTAATGTAAATAGCAGTGATGCTATTGTTCTTATGTTATCAAAAAGATTATGAATGAATAAAAGTTATTATTTTATTCAAAGTGTTATGTGTTACGTGATAATCTTTTATGGTGTGCAAATTAAGTAGAAATACTTAAGGAAATGGAGTAATAGTCTAATGAGTGTATTTTAACAGAAAATGCCTCCAAGACGCCAACCCCGACAAAGAACCCCTAAGGGATCTACCAATAACAAAAATGCTGAGGTTAATCCAGTTTTGTAGCTAGTGACGTTACTGACGGGTGTATTATAGAATCAATCGCAAAATCAAGCATTGACATTTAAGGACTTCAAGGCTGTTGGACCACCAAAATTTTGTGGGTCCATGAATCCAGTTGAGGCTCAAACCTAGATCATGGAGATAGAGAAAGTATTTGATGTAGCTAGAGTAGGTGAGAATCAGAAGACTAATTTTGCAACATTTATGTTGAAAGTAGAGGCTAGTTATTGGTGGCAAGCTAATAAAACTCAAGGAGGACAAGGGGTGATGACATGAGATAAGTTTAAGGAGATATTCTTTGAGTCCTATTTCCTAGAGAATTTGAAGAATCAAATGGAGGTGCAATTTCTGGAACTGAAGCAAGGGACAATGACGGTATTGGAGTATGACACAAAATTTAATGAATTGGCGAGGTTTGCGTCGTATCAAGTCAACACGGATGAGCGCAAGGCTAAGAGATTTGAACATGGACTAAAATCCTGGTTGTACAATAGGGTCTCGTTGTTCCAGCTAAAAACATTCGCAGCGGTGCTTGAGAAGGAAATTCTTGCTTAGAGTGGAGGCGAGGCGGTAACAAAGTACAACCAAGAGCATATAAAGAAAAAGAATGAGGGCGAAGTTAAGAATGGTAATGGTAATAGTAGAAATGGTAGCAATAACCTGAAAAAGAAATGGAATGGAAATGTGGGTTCAGGAAACTAGCAGGGTAATCAGCAGAAGAAGAAGCTAGATGAATATGTTACGTGCGAGAAGTTTCACGTAGGTGTGTGCTTAAGGGGGAAGTGTGCATACTTTAACTGTGGCCAGGAGGGTCACATTGCCAGAAATTGCAGTCAACCCAAGAAGAATGTTTGCTACACATGCAGGTCAAAGGATTATTTTGCTCGTGAATGCCCTAAGAAGAAAGATGAAGAGACGATGGGAAACAAGGGAGGTAGCAGTGGAGGTACATTGACCATTGCGGGACCAACGTCATCCAACAAACCCACGGCGAAAACCTTCAACATGACAGTGCATGATGCTGTTCAATCGAAAGATGTGGTGTTAGGTATTATCCCAATCAATGATATTGATGCTTATGTATTATTTGATTCGGGTACTACTTGCTCATTTATATCTGATGAATTTGTTAAGAGGTTAGGATTACCTAGTGAAGAATTGAATTTCCCTTTAAACATAGAAATTATGAATAGGGAATTGATTCCTATTAGGTTCGTATATAAGAATTGTAGGGTGAACATTAAAGGAAATGTTATGATGGTAGATTTAATTCTGATAAAACATGGAGAGTTTGATGTTATTTTGGGAATGGATTGGTTGTTCAATTATGGAGCAATAATTGATTGCCAAAAGAAATGTGTAAACCTTATTACTCCGTCAAAGGTAGTTTTCATTGGTAGCAGATCACCTAGACATGCGAGATGTTTGACGATTATGCAGGCTAAGAAGTTGTTGAATCAGGGCTTTGTGGGTTATTTGGCTTACATAGTCGATACTCAAAGGAATGGGGTGAAACTGGAAGAGATACAAGTGGTTAGGGAATTCGTGGACGTGTTTCAGAAGATTTGCCAGGACTTCCACCTGATCGAGAGATTGAATTCGTGATTGACTTAACGCCAGGAACCGTTCTGATATCAAAGGTCCCATACAGGATGGCTCCGATAGAGATGAAGGAATTGATGGTACAACTATAAGAACTATTAGATAAGAAGTATATTCAACCGAGCGTATCACCGTGGGGAGTGCTGATGTTATTCGTGAAGAAAAATGATGGGTCAATGCGTCTTTGCATTGATTGTAGGGAATGAAACAAAGTCATTATTAAGAATAAATATCCATTGCCAAGAATAGATGACTTGTTTGATCAATTGAAGGGTGTTAGATATTTCTCAAAAATATATTTGAGAAGTGGGTATCATCAACTGAAAGTAAGGAAGGAGGATGTACCGAAGATGACATTCTGAACTCGGTATGGACATTACAAATTTTTGGTAATGTCTTTTGGTTTGACAAACGCCCCTGCAATGTTCATGGATTTGATGAACATGTTGTTTAAACCATTCCTAGATAAGTTTGTGGTGGTATTCATTGATGATATTTTGGTGTATTTAAAATCTCAAGAACAACACGTGGAGCATTTACGTTTGACGTTGGAGACGTTAAGAAAGGAAAAATTGTATGCGAAATTCTCTAAATGTGAGTTTTAGCTAGAATGAGTACAATTTCTTGGGCATGTGATTGACAAAGATGGGATTTCAGTAGATCCATCAAAAGTTGAAGCTGTAATTAATTGGGAACAACCAAGAACACCGTCAGAGGTGAGGAGTTTCTTGGGACTGGCCAGTTATTATAGATGGTTTATCTAGGATTTTTCCAAGATTGCCACTCCGTTAACAAATTTGTCAAGGAAAGCTGTAAAATTTGTTTAGACGGAGAAGTGTGAAGAAAGTTTTCAAGACTTGAAAAAGAAGTTAAGTGTGGCACCTGTGTTGTCATTACCAGATAATACAAGAAATTTTGTGGTGTGTAGTGATGCCTCACAAAAAGGATTGGGTTGTGCTCTTATGAATCAAGAAAATTGAAGGACTATGAGAAAGGATATCCTACTCATGATTTAGAGTTGGCTGCAGTGGTATTTGCTCTAAAGATATGGAGGCACTATCTCTATAGAGAAAAATGTGAGATATACACACACCATAAGAGTCTAAAGTATATTTTCACTCAGAAGGACTTGAACATGCGTCAAAGGAGATGGATGGAATTGATAAAAGATTACGATTGTGAGATCTTTTATCATCCAGGCATAGAGAATGTGGTTGTAGATGCTTTAAGCAGGAAAGGTCAGGAGAAGCTGATGTTGTTAACCAACTTGGAGGAGCTCATTTCAGCAATGGCAAGACTAGAGATGGAAATCAAATTTCCAAAAGAAACTGACGAAAGATTGTTCCAGATGGAAGCTAGTTCAACTTTGGTTGACAAGGTGAAGAATGCTCAACTACAAGATAAAGAATGTGGAAAGATCAAAGAGAAAATGGTTCAAAGTGGTGAAGTGAAATACAAGATCGATACTTAAGGGTTACTAAGATTCGAGGGAAGAATCTGGGTTCCAGCAGTACCAAATATTAAAGGAGAAATCTTGACCGAAGCTCATAACTCAAGATATTTGATACACCCTAGAAGTACGAAGATGCATCAAGATTTACGACGACACTTTTGGTGGCCAAACATGAAAATAGATGTTGCAGAATGTGTTGCAAAATGCTTGACATGTCAAAGAGTCAAGGCCAAGCATCAACGACCAAGCGGATGACTTCAAACGTTGGAAATACCATAATGGAAGTGCGAACACATCACAATGGATTTTGTGGTGGATCTTCCAACTACTTAGAGAGGATACGATGCGATTTTGGTGATCGTGGACAGACAGATGAAATCAGCTCAATTTTTGCCAATAAAGATTGGATTCAATCTTGATCAATTAGGAAAGTTGTATGTTAAAGAAATCATTTTCAGACATGGAGCCCCAGTGTCAATTGTGTCAGATAGAGATCTGAGGTTTACATCAAACTTCTAGAAGAAACTACAAGAATGCATGGGAACACAGTTGAGAATGAGTACGACATATCATCCGCAAACAAATGGCCAAAGTGAATGAATAATCCAAACATTGGAAGATATGCTGAGAGCATGCATCATGGATTTCAAAGGGAGCTGGGATGAACATTTACCAATGGTGGAATTTGCCTACAACAACAGTTATCACACAAGCATCAGCATGCCGCCTTATAAAGCATTATACAGTAGGAAGTGCAGAACTCCATTGTGTTGGGATGAAGTCGATGAACGTCAACTGTTAGGACCGAAACTGGTACAACAAACTGCTGAGATTGTTAAATTCACCAGGACATGATTGGTAGCTTCTCAAGAAAGACAAAAGAAGTATGCTGACCAACACAGACTAGATCGTGAGTTCGACATAGGAAATTTTGTGTTCTTAAAAGTTTCTCCTTCGAAGGGGAAAATTTGTTTTGGTAAAAAGGGAAAGCTAAGTCCGAGGTTTATTGGACCCTTCGAAGTGTTGCGAAGAGTAGGAGAAGTGGCTTATGAGGTAGCTCTACATCCAGAGTTGGAACATGTTCATAATATTTTTCATGTTTCGATTTTACGACCGTATAAACCCGATTACAAGCATGTGATATAGTACAAACCTTTACAGTTCGATAAAGACTTGTCTTATGAAAAAGTTCCTATCTAGGTAGTCGAAAGGAGAGAACAAATGCTCAGGAGTAAGGTGATACCTTCTGTGAAGGTAGTATAGAGGAACCACAATGTCGAAGAGGCTATGTGGTAACTCAAAGCTGAAATGATGAAGAATTATCCTGAGTTATTTGTTTAATCTGTGTCTTCAATTCTGGGGATAGAATCTTTGTAAGGAGGGAAGAATGCGATGAATAATTTGTTTGAGTTGTGATTCTGGGGACAGAATCCTTGTAAGGAGAGAAGGATGTAACAATCCAAAAATTTAAATTGTAATTTTAAATATTTATATAATTATATAAATATTTAATTAATGTGTTTATTGTAGAATAAATATTTATTTAATTTGAGTTGATTTGATTATTTATTTGTTGAATAAATAATTAACGAGTTAAGGAAATTGATCATCATGAGATAATATTTTAATATTTAGTTGATTAAATAAAATTATAATTATAAAAAAAATTATAATTATGTTGTATTGATCTATGTGGTAAATTTATTTAATAAATTGTTATTAGAATTAATTAAATTAAGTGTGACCATAAACTATATTATAAATGAGTTATTAAAATAAGTTAAGGGAGGTTAATTCAGTTTTGGCCAAACAAGGTCTAATGAATGTGAAGTCTTTAATTTAAATCTGTTTTACCAAACAAGGTGTAAGATTTAATGGGTTAATTTTTAGTTAGTTAGCCAAACAAGCCTTATGACTTTTGAGTTTAAAAAAAACTGATGTCAGTTAAAATATATAATTATATTATATAATGAATACCTATATTATTATATACGTTATATGTTAGTACGTGAGTTAGAATAGAGAAGAAGAACACATAAGAAGAAAAAGTAGAGAAATTGAGAGAGAACTTGAGAGAATTCTAGGGAGGTTTGAGAGAAGAATTGGGGAAACGAAAGCTTGTTGATCAAAAGAGAATAGACATCATCTTCTAAAACTATGGTATCATCTTACCCTTTTATTTTTAAAAGTTATAGTTTTATTCTCTTCCAAAATCCTCTGTAAAATCTTTGTAGATGATGAATTATTTCTTATATATAGTTTTATATGATAAATAGGTGGTTAATGTGACATCCCCAAATTTAGGTACTTTATTCGCACAAGATTTGGTGCTCACTAATCAAGCATTTATACTATCTACCCACATAAAATAATATTTGAATCATAAAAACCTTCCCTTACATAGGGTTACATCATTAAGTTCAAAAACATCCCAGGTTATCTAACATTTAAACGTCATTCAAATGCGGAATATTATTATTACATGACATCAATAAAATAAAGTCTAAGATCATCATAATAAATAAAAGTACAAATCAGCATCACTTGTACAATTTTCCCTTTCCTTTGCTAGTCGAAGGTTCATCTACCTTCTCCACTTTAGCAGCAATGAATTTATAAATATGCAAAAGTGAGCAAAACAATTTCTCACTAAATATAACAATGAATCAACAGGAGTATAATAATAATAACCGACAATAATAGGGTCATCAAGACTAAATAGTATTCTATCAATGATAATCAGAAACTGAATCCAAAATATGGAATAAACATAACTGAGGGTCATAAGACCATAAACCATGTCCACAGTTGCGAGTAATCTTTCAACTCCAACTTTAACAGTCATAAGACTATAAGGACTCCTCGTACTTAGGGGGATCAGCCCTTCGTACAATGTATTGTGCACAAACATTTTTACACTACACATAAGTTAACCCCTAATAATAATAGGGTTATTCATCTTAGTATTTTGAGTACAAGTCTGCACCAAAGAAAGTTTTGTTTGGATAAGCTATCAAGGGTAATTTGAAGTTCAACGAACATCAACTAGAGGACTAGTGGAATTAATAGTGTTTGAGAATTATAACAGGGGTTTAATACCAACATGACATAGAACAATTGTGAATCATAAATGAACTGGTTATACATATCAAACTCATGCTTGTAATAACTATACAACATAAGTATTCAATAAAATGACTAAAATGGTTAACCTTTGCCTGAACAATAAATAAGCTAAGGTTAGAGTCTTATAACATTGGAAATGAATTTACTGTATGTACAATAACTAATAGCAAACTGGAACTAAAAACTTGCCCATCATGATATTAAATTCATGTTAGGATTAAAACAGTTCAATAATATAAATGAGACATCAAAAAAAACTTCGTTCATTATACAATAGTAGAATTCAAGAAACTTGCTTAACTATAAATAATTTAGAATGAATCAACAAAATGAGAATTCAAATAACATTAAATTTAAAGTTAGTTCGAATGAACTAGGACGATTGATTTATTCAATCAACAGTTGAAATAGAAAGCTTGCTCAATCAAAGAATAGAGCTTCATAATGTAATAATGGAACTAGATGAACAAAAATAAAGAATTAAGAAACTTTCTCAATGTAAAAGATAGAGTTTAGAGACTTGCTCAATTAAAATATAGAGTTAGAAAACTTGCCTTGAGCGTAAGCTATAAAGTTAAACTCACGATCACCTACACAAAATTTTAGAACCACAATACCTATTAGACATGCTAACATATCATAACATGTTCATTACCATTCACATTTCAGAAACTCTAAGTGTTTTACTTCAAAACACTTCTCTAACTTTCATTATGTATACTAAATTATCACATAACACATTCTCGATTTACTAATCATTTTTTTAAGATTTTGAATTCATAAACCACATAACATGACTCTATTTAACCTTGTTGTTACATGATTCTCATATTCCATAACCTTAAGATAAGCTACAACGAACAACCAAAGTCTGCAGAATAAACAGACTTCAGTTTTTGAAAATGGGCACTCGCGCGGCCGCGCAGGGTTTATATGGGAATGCCGCGCGATGGCTATGCGCTCGCGCGACTTGCAAAACCCAGTTTTTCAAAACAGAGCTTTGACACTTTTTGTAAGCCAACTAACACAAATTTCACCCATCAAACAGTAAAATTAATGCAACACCATTACAACATGTTTCCTCACTTATATATCAACATAGAACAACTTAACAGCAATTACACTACTGTAATTTCTCAAATTTCATGTTTTTTATGTAAAACTCCAATTTTTGATATCCATTCCAAAAAATCATCATTGTGAATTCATTACATGCTTAAATCATCTCATTCAAATTACATTATGTTCGTATCTCAATGAACTAACATATATAAACTTCAATTTATAATTTCACATACGAATTGGCCAATAAAATTGATACTTACTCAGACTATATGAAGAACATAAACACTGACATCATATTTTTCCCACTATCGAACAATTTAGCATGCAATTTCCTTGTTTGAACATTACTCCAGCATTACAAACATGTATAACCACAATTATCAACTATATATGTCCATAATTCAACAATTGATTTACTAAAATATAAGAAAATTCTTGCCGTGAAACATGTATATACACATATATATTATCACAGTTATGAACATACCTTTTGTTGCTTGACAAAAATTCTTGCTAAACGCACTGATGATCGCTACGAAATCCTCAAGTTTCCTCTCAACTCTCTCTAAGTTTCACTGTCAAATTCTATCAACTCTCTGAACTCTCTTCTCAATATTGCCGATATTCAACTGACCAACTAGTATGCATAATAACAAAGATATAAAACTGATAGGGCCATAATAAGCCTCATCAGTTACAACCAATAACGTATATATTATATTAATTATTTTATTTTATTTTATTTTATTTATTTTATTTATATTATTTATTTTATTTGATTTTCAAAAACTAGAAATCCCAAAAGCCATAAGGCTTGATTAGCAAACCATTTAAATTTTAAAGAGTTAAAATACTTAAGCCTTGTTTGGCAAAAACTAATTTTATTCCTTTTTAATTTATTTTAATAAACACTTTAGTTTATAAACTATAATCACTTATTATTTTCATATCCAACATTAACCCATTAAATTAATCATATACTATATTTTAATTAAATATAGTCTTTTAGCAAATATCACCAAATTATAATTTTCATTATAACTTTATTTAATAATTTAATATATCATCTAAATTATTAAATTAACACAACAACATAACACCTCACGTAATAATACAAACCTCTAAATTATAAATTAATTTAATTTAGAAAATTCCCTAATACATTTAGATTCTTTAAC
The DNA here is from genome assembly GCA_020205505.1 of Panax japonicus. NCBI lineage: Eukaryota > Viridiplantae > Streptophyta > Magnoliopsida > Apiales > Araliaceae > Panax > Panax japonicus. Next base: position 28,534,220 of record CM035110.1, on the reverse strand, counting down.
CATCACATCAATAAAATATTTATTTAACAATAAACACATCAAATAATATTTATATAACTCAATAAATATTTAAATTACACTTTAAAATTTCGGATCGTTACATCCTTCCCTCCTTACAAGGATTCTGTCCCTAGAATCACAATTCATACAATCAAATCGTCACATTCTCCCCTACTTATAAGGATTATGTCCCCAGTATCGAAAAAACAGATTAAACAAACAACTCAGGGTAATTCTTCATCATATCAGCTTTGAGTTCCCACGTAGCCTATTCGACGTTGTTGTTCCTCTATATCACCTTCACAGAAGGTATCACTTTATTCCTGAGCACTTGTTTTTTCCTGTCGACTATCTGGATAGGAATCTCTTCTTAAGACAAATCTTTACTGAACTTCAATGGTTCATACTCAATCATATGCTTTTAATCGGGTTTATATGGTCGTAACACCGACACGTGAAAAACATTGTGCACATGGTCTAATTCTGGAGGTAAAGCTACTTTGTAAACCACCTCTCCCACTCTGCGCAATATTTCGAAAGGTCCAATAAACCTCGGACTGAACTTGCCTTTCTTGCCAAAACGAATCTTTCCCTTCCAAGGAGAAATTTTTAGGAATACAAAATTTCCTACTTCAAACTCACAACTCTACATGTGTTGATCAACATACTTTTTCTGTCGATCGTGAGCAACTACTAGTCTTGTTCTGATGAGTTTGACAACTTCAGCGGTCTGCTAAACCAGTTCTGGGCCTAACAGTTGCCATTTTCCAACTTCATCCCAGCATAGTGGAGTTCTATAATTTCTGCCGTATAACGCCACGTACGGTGGCATACCAATACTTACGTGGTAACTGTTATTGTATGCAAATTCCACCAACAGTAGATGATCATCCCAGTTTCCTTTGAAATCCATGATGCACGCTCTGAGCATATCTTCAAGCGTCTGGATTGTTCTTTCGCTTTGCCCATTGGTTTGCGGATGATACGATGTGCTCATCTTCAATTGTGTTCCCATGCATTCTTGTAGTTTCTTCCAAAAATTTGATGTGGACCTCCGATCTCTGTCAGATACAATTGACACTGGAACTCCATGTCTTGAGAAAATCTCCTTAACGTATAGTTTTGCCAACTGATCAAGATTAAATCTAATCTTTATTGGCAAAAAGTGTGCAGATTTTGTCAATCTGTCCATATCATCCATATTGCGTCATATCCTTTCTGAGTCATTGGAAGACCTACCATAAAATCCATTGTGATATGTTCCCATTTTCATTCTGGTATCTCCAATGGTTGAAGTAATCCGCTTGGTCGTTTATGCTCGGCCTTCACTTTCTAACATGCTAAACACTTTGCAATGCATTTTGCAACATCTCTTTTCATGTTCGGCCACCAAAAATGCCGTAGAAAGTCTTGATACATTTTCGTACTTCCCGGATGAACTGAATATCTTGAGCTATGTACTTCCGTCAAGATTTCTTCTTTAATATCCTGAATTGCTGGAACCCAAATTCATCCCTCGAATCTTAGCATTCCCACAGTATCGACCTGGTACTTCGCTTCTTTACCATCGACTATACTTTGCTTTATTTGATTACATTCTTCATCCTGTAGCTGAGCTGTCTTCACTTTGTCCACCAAAGTTGAACTAGCTTCCATTTGAAAGAATTTTTCTTCAGAATTTTCTGGAAATTTGATTTCCAGCTCTAGTTTTGTCATTGCTGAAATGAGCTCCTCTTTATCAGTTAACATCATCAACTTTTCTCTGTCCTTCCTACTCAATGCGTCTGCAACCACATTAGCTTTATCCGGATGATAAAAGATCTCGCAATCATAACCTTTTATCAGTTTCATCCATCTTATTTGTCGTATGTTCAGGTCCTTCTGAGTGAAAATATACTTTAGACTTTTATGGTCTGTGTAAATCTCACATTTCTCTCCGTAGAGATAGTATCTCCATATCTTCAATTCGAACACAACCGCCGCCAACTCTAAATCATGAGTCAGATACCCTTTCTCGTAGTCTTTTAGTTGCCTTGATGTATACGCAATAGCCTTGCAGTTTTGTATAAGGACACAACCCAATCCTTTGTGTGATGCATCACTATACACTACGAAATTCCTGTATTATCTAGTAACGACAACACTGGTGCCACATTTAACTTCTTCTTCAATTCTTGAAAACTTTCCACACACTTTTCTGTCCAAATTTTTTTTATAGATTTTCTTGTCAAATTTGTCAACGGAGTGGCAATCTTGGAAAAATCCTAGATAAACAGTCTATAATAACCTGCCAATCCCAAGAAATCAGCTGCCTTTCCCTTTCCTTACAGCTAAACTCATTGCAGCTAAAGTGTTTATTAGAATAAATTAAAAAGGATTGAAATTAGTTTTGGTCAAAAAAGGCTTAAGTATTTTAACTCTTTAAAATTTAAATGGTTCGCCAAACAAGCCTTATGACTTTTGGGATTTCTAGTTTTTGAAAATCAAATAAAATAAATAATATAAATAAAATAATAAATATAATATATTTATGTTATATACGTTTATTCTAGTAACTGATGTTACTTATTATGAGTATTAAGCCGATGTTAGTTGGGTATTATATCATTACGCATACTGGCTATCAAAGCTTCATTCTAGTTTTGCTAGTCTAGAGGCAATAGAGAGAACTGAGAGTTGAGAGAAATTGGGAGAAGGCTTAGGATTTTCAACAATTCCAGTACGTAGCAAGGATTTTTGTTAAGCAGAAAAAGGTGTGTTCTATACTCTTATTATGCGTATATGGGTATTTTATAGCATAAACCTTCTAAGTCTATGAATTCAGTTTATGGAATTATGGTTATGTATAACTATTAATTGTGATTATACATGTTGGTGATGCTAAAGTTTATGTTTAAACCAAAATTGCATGTTAATTTCGGATATCAGTAGACATTTTTTTGACAGTATATGTATTTTTCCATATATTCATGAAAAATATCAATATTAGTGGCCAATTCGTATGAGAAAGTGTTAATTGAGTTTTGGTTATGCTAGTTTGTTGAGATACGGACTTAACATTATTAGAATGGAGTGATTTGGCCAAATAATGAATTCACAGTGATGATTTTTGGGATGAATATCAAAAAAATGGAGTTTTATATAAAAAAACATAAAATTTGAGAAATTACAGTAGTGTAATTGCTGTTAAGTTGTTCTATATTGATATATAAGTGAGGAAACATGTTGTAATGGTGATATATCATTTGTATGTGTTAATTTTACTGTTTGATGGGTGAAATTCGTGTTAGTTGTGTGACAACCCTATAATTTAGACAAATTATTAAAATCTTAAATGATTGATTTAAGGTCAAATAATAGACCTAGACAGAAAATGTGACGCCCCCAAATCCGGGTCTCTTCCAACCCGACAAATGGTGCTACACGGTACTACCATTTATTCACACATTTCCTCAAATAGTCACAAGAGGACTAATATAACTCCATATATATCAAAGTAATATTACATTACCCAGGTTCTTTGTAACCCTTTCATTTGTTCTTGTCATAATATCAATATATTACAGACATTCTTCCTATACTATTACATAAGTATACTACGGGTTCGTCTTCGCCTTGCATTTATCCTTGCCGGATCCTTCAGTCCGCTCGATCTTAGCTGTGTTCATATGGTTCAAGCAAGAGTGAGCATGGCTAGCTCAGCAAGTACTATAATTCTAATAAACAACATGCTTGAAACATAGAGCAAATATATATCTCCAGTAACTGAACAATAGTTACGAAGTACTATCGGTGATTCAAAATAGCACTTCATTTCCTTTAAAACATTTTTCCATCAATATTCAGTAGAATAACAATTATGACTCAAGATTATGAGCATACATAAGTTCTTTTGAAAAGGACATCCCGGCACTAAGTCCGTAAGTCCGGCATAGCTTACGAGCACTTCTGAGTGATCAGCTCATAGTACTCTATGTTGATCAACACTACATTCATTAAACGTGTATACGTTTAATTGTGGCAACCTCACGTGCCGGTCGTTAAACGACAAAAACATTTGAACATGCGTGGTCTTCGATTGAAAACTATACCAATATAACTCGGTAATTTACAAATCATGCTTGACAACATCATAATATAAGTCTAGCCGGAAGAATTGGCTTAAGACTTCATCATTCTAGATTTCATGTGAAAGAGAACATGAATTACAAAGCTTGTCCAGACTGAACTGGAACAAGGGTTAGAATACTTGCCTTTGGTGATTGCTTACTGGTTAATACACGTACACTTTAAGTCTTTATGATTCTACAATTCATAATCATATAACGTACCATATTAGATCATAATTAACCTGGTATGTTTACTATTATACCTTACCCTTCATCTCAATGTAATTCTAACTTAGTTTCGTTATTAAGGGTTTCGGCTTTTATTATATCATTTATATTCCGCTCGTCTTGATTGATTATAAACATGCATTAGTGTATTACAAGCACCTTACAATGTCTTAATTATGTTGTGATTACATCACAATTCATTACTATTAATCCCTCTTTCTTTCTATACTTGGAACTCTTCTTCTCTATCTTCTTCCTTGTTCTGGCGCCGCGGCGCCACTAATTGGTCTGTGACTCGCGCTGCGGCGCGAGTTAGCAGTGTGTCATCCTCCGGCCTCGCGCTGCGGCGCGGCCAAGAAGGCTTAGAGTCGCGCCGCGGCGCGGACTCTGGTCCTCAGAAAATTTTGTAGTTTTTGAAAATTTTGCTAACTTCCTGGACCTATTAGTCCATTTTAACGAAAACGATAAACGTTCGTGAACGTTCAACGCTCATTTCTTCGTTCTAAGTCGGAATCCGGTCATTTTCGAGTCCGCAACTCTATAATGACTACAATGACTTGTCTCCATTGAAAACCAACGTTTTTGACTTCCAATACAAAATATGACTTCTATTCCGAGACTTTCACGAATTCGACGTTAATCGTCTAATCGTGCGAAGTTCGTCAATTCCACCATACTAAGTGTTCTAAGTGGATTTTAACCAACATATCATCATTTCAAGTTATTTATTACACCAACTTATAATCAAAGTAGGTTTTGACTTATTTCCATAAGTCATTGACTTTCTCAACTTATGAACTAGAAATCTTCATACTCATGACTTACCAATAATTTAAGTCCTTCAATCAATGTTCTCATGTTATAAACAACATACTAACATCATATGACAAATCCTTCATGATCTTAACAACTTATTAGGGTTCAAGTTGCTTATTCAACTTATTCGGCTTAAGTTCATTCCTTATAACGTATTGCATGTTATCCTCAAGCAATCCCCCTTCTCTATCAATCCTATCATAGAAAAGATATAGATAAAAGAAAAATGAGTCTTACCCTTGAAGACTTCTATTTGCTTTGGAAACTATCAAAGGTTGAAGTGGCTTATAAGTGCTTTAAGTGACTTATTCTCTCTACCAAATAAGTAGCTTATATGTTTGAGAGGAAAGTGTTGGATGATAACAAAACAACCAACAAAAATGAAATGAACTTGGTATTTATAGGCCACCAAAGCTTGGGGCAAAATGGACAATAATCAATCCCACCTCCTCATTCCACCTCCTTACTATTCATAACTTAACCTTCAAGTCTTCTTGCTAGCCACTTCTTTTACTTGCTCACCACAACACTTGGTCATCACACTTAATCCTTGCCCATCAAGACTACCCACTTCCTCACTTGGTTTGACCCATGGGTCAAGGCTTCACCTTGGGCTTGGTTAATTAATCCAACTACTTTCCTATTGGGCTTGAGTTACAATAGATTGGGCTTGTGATAATCATACACTTGGGCTTCTATCAATAAACTAGAAATCCCACAAGTCCATTATCTTAAATTCAATAACTTAACATACATATCCTACGTATAATTCTCGTATGCTATCTCGTATATTAATTCTAAATATACGATATCTCGTTCTTCGTACATAATAATACAATACGTCGTATTATACCTCCATTCCTTACTCCATATAATGTTTACACATTATACGATTACAACTTCATTCTTTTAACGCTTAATAACCTAACTATCTCAAATTAGGTACGCATGCGAAATATTTCATTTTCCATACTTAGATTATTATTACATAATCGATATCATCTCGATATTATAACATTACGTATTTCTCGGAAGTTCAAAAATAATTCCCGAGCAGAAATTGATGAATAGTGTTTTTCGGAAAATTTCTCAGAAAACTTTTATTTTCGTTTTAGAAATTCAAACACTTTAATTCTCCCACGTAGTTAAAATACTACTACTTTACGACGTTTCTAGGTTATAGAACTACATCCATCATCTCAACACGCAATAATAATAAATAATATTATTTTATTCATTATTAAAAGAAATTACAAAATGTTCAATTTTCTGGGGCGTTACACTCTCTCCCCCTTATAAGGATTCTGTCCCCAGAATCTCGCTATATATAAAAAAAAATTACACAAATAAATTCGGGTAATTCTTTTTCATCATTTCTTCTAACTCCCACGTTGCTTCTTCTGCATCGTGGTTCTTCCATATCACCTTTACTGAAACTATACTTTTGTTCCGCAGAACTTGTTCCTTCCTATCGACAATTTGAATTGGCGTTTCCTCATATGTTAAGTCCTTCTCGACATGAATAGGCTCGTATTCTATCACGTGCTTATAATCCGGCTTATAAGGACGCAATACTGAAACGTGAAATACATTATGTATTCGTTCTAGGTCTGGAGGTAACGCTACCATGTAAGCTACCTCACCTATCCGTTTTAAAACCTCAAAAGGTCTTATAAATCTCGGACTTAACTTTCCTTTATTCCCAAAACGTATCTTTCCTTTCCAGGGAGATACTTTTAGGAATACGTATGAACCCACTTCAAACTCTCGATTCTCTCTATGCAGATCTGTAAACTTCTTCTGTCTGTCTTGAGCTGCTAAGAGACGCATCTGAATCTTTTTAACAATATCCGCTGTCTGTTGCACCAATTCTGGTCCCAACATTCGGCGTTCTCCAACCTCATCCCAATACAGTGGCGTTCTGCATTTCCTACCATACAAAGCTTCGTAAGGCGGCATACCTATGCTCGCATGATAACTATTGTTATACGCAAACTCCACTAATGGTAGATGATCATCCCAACTACCCTTGAAGTCCATAACGCATGCTCTCAGCATATCTTCTAATGTCTGAATTGTCCTCTCGCTTTGTCCATCCGTTTGTGGATGATACGCCGTACTCAGCTTCAACTGCGTTCCCAACTGCTCTTGCAGACTTGTCCAAAAGTTCGACGTGAATCGTGGATCACGATCTGACACAATCGATACTGACACTCCATGTCTAGAGATTATTTCCTTAATATAAAGTCTAGCTAACTGGTCTAAGTTATACTTAACCCTAATTGGCAAAAAGTGAGCTGATTTCGTCAATCGGTCCACTATTACCCAAATTGCATCATACCCCTTATAAGTAGTCGGAAGTCCCACCACAAAATCCATTGTGATATTCTCCCACTTCCACTCCGGAATCTCTAATGACTGTAACAAGCCACTAGGTCGTTGATGTTCAGCCTTAACTCTCTGACAAGTTAAGCACCTACTGACGTACTCAGCAATCTCTCTCTTCATGTTTGGCCACCAGAAACTCTGTCGAAGGTCTTGATACATCTTAGTGCTACCAGGATGAATCGAAAACCTTGAACTATGAGCCTCTTGTAGAACCTGCTCCTTTAATTCCGTCTCATCTGGAACCCAAATTCTTCCGTCAAATCTCAACAATCCCTCGTTATCAAGACTATATTTAGTATCTTTTTCGTTGGTCAGCCGTTCCTTCATCCGGTCACACTCATCAGTTTTGAGTTGCACCTCCTTAACTCTCTCTACGATGGTTGGTTGCATCTCCATTGCAAACAACATTGGTCCTTCTTCTTCACTGGGCAGCTTCACCTCTAACTCCATCCTAGCCATCTCTGTTATTAACTCAGTTTGAGTCGTTAACAAAGATAACTTTTCCCGACCCTTTCTACTTAAGGCATCGGCAACTACATTGGCTTTTCCAGGGTGATACAGGATTTCACAGTCGTAATCCTTTATCAACTCCAGCCATCTTCTCTGCCTCATATTCAACTCCTTCTATGTGAAGATATATTTTAGACTTTTATGGTCCGTGTATATCTCACATTTTTCTCCATAAAGATAATGTCTCCATATCTTTAGAGCAAAAACTACTGCGGCTAGTTCTAGATCATGAGTAGGGTAAACTTTCTCATAATCCTTCAACTGCCTAGATGCATACGCAATGACCTTGCCATGCTGCATGAGCACGCAACCAAGTCCTCTATGCGAAGCATCACTATAAACTACAAAATTTCCCGTGTCATCGGGTAATGACAACACAGGTGCCTCACTCAATCTCTTCTTTAGTTCTTGGAAACTGTTCTCACACTTGTCAGTCCAAGCGTATTTCACAGTCTTCCTCGTCAAATTAGTCAACGGAGTAGCTATCTTTGAAAAATCCTGGATAAATCTCCGATAGTAACCCGCTAACCCTAGGAAACTCCGCACCTCAGTCGGCGTTTTCGGTTGTTCCCAATTCATCACGGCTTCTACCTTCGCTGGATCCACTGAAATCCCCTCATGGTCAATGACATGACCTAAAAATTGCACCTTCTCTAACCAAAATTCACACTTTGTGAATTTCGCATATAACTTCTCCTTTCTTAATGTCGCCAACACTAATTTAAGGTGTTCAGCATGATCTTCTGGCGTCTTAGAATAGACCAGAATATCATCTATAAACACCACGACGAACTTGTCTAAATATTGTTTAAACACTCTGTTCATCATATCCATGAATGCAGCTGGTGCATTTGTCAACCCAAATGACATCACTAAAAACTCGTAATGACCATAACGAGTCCTGAATGCTGTCTTTGGCACATCCTCCTTCCTAACCTTCAACTGATCCCGTTCGTAAATCTATTTTAGAAAAATAATTAGCCCCTTTCAGCTGATCAAAGAGATCATCGATCCTGGGCAATGGGTATTTATTCTTTATCGTTAACTTGTTCAACTCTCTGTAGTCGATACAAAGTCTTAACGATCCATCCTTCTTCTTGACAAACAGTACCGGTGCTCCCCATGGTGACACACTTGGCTGAATGTACTTCCTATCCAACAGTTCTTGTAACTGCACCATCAACTCCTTCATCTCTACTGGCGCCATACGATACGGTGCCCTGGAAACTGGTGTCGCTCCTGGCACAATGTCTATCACAAATTCTGTCTCCCTATCCGGCGGAAGACCAGGTAATTCACTCGGAAATACATCGGCGAATTCCCTCACTATAGGTATTTGTTCCATAGTTGCTACCACTCTTTCGGTATCAACAACATGGCACAGATATCCTACGCAGCCCTTCCTCAGTAATTTTCTAGTTTGTGTCATGGTTAGATAACACGAACTCCCCGGAAATCTATTCCCATAAAATACTACCCGAGGTTGTTCTAACGTCTTAATGTTCACACACTTCTTTTGACAATCTATTATTGCCCCATGGTTTACCAACCAATCCATTCCAAGAATTACATCGAATTCTTCTAACTTTATTGGTAATAAATCTACCGATAATTTACAACCCCGTATATCTACCCAACAACTTCTATGAACCTCTTCAATAGGAATTATATCTTCATTTGCTACCTTAATATTTACAGGTATAGGTAACTTTTCAGGAAGTAGTCCTAATCGTCTAGCAAAACCGCATGCTATAAATGAACAGGTAGCACCCGAATCAAACAGCACGTACGCATTGATATCGTTGATCGGGATAATACCTGCAACAACGTCCCCTAATGCAACCGCATCTTGGACTGTCATATTAAAGGTACGACCCATCGGCCTACCCTGCTGAGCTGGACCCCCAATAGCTGACTTACCGCTATTAGTGCCCCGATTCCCGTCCGTCCCCTTCTTCGGGCAGTTCTTTGCCATGTGGGCGGTTGACCCACACACAAAGCATCCATGATTCTTTTTCGGACTCGGACAATTTGGCGCAATGTTCCCCTCCTGTCCGCAGTTGTAACAGACGGCCTTCCCCTTGAGACAGACTCCTAGATGAGTCTTTCCACAGGTCTTGCAGGCCTCCATTCTTCTCTTCGGGTCTCCTTGCTTCACTCCGGTATTCCCAGAGTTAATTACCTTCCTCTTCTGACCCTCGCCACTCCCACTGGCTCCCTCAATCTTGACTCTCCCGTCAACCTTCCCCTTATTCTTCTTTTCCTTGTGGTATTGGCTCAACGCCTCACTACCACCTTCGGCGATTATCGCCTTCTCTAAAACGATCCCAAAAGAAGTACTTTGGAATACTGATATACGGTTATAGAGCCAGGGTTTCAAGCCCTGCTCAAACCGTCTCGCCTTCCTCACCTCGGTATCCACTTGGTGTGGAGCGAACCTAGCCAGTTCATTGAACTTGGCAGCGTATTGGGGAACCGTCATTTCCCCTTGTTTCAGTTCTAAAAACCGCATCTCCATCCTTCCCTGCATGCTCGTGGGAAAATAGTTCTCGAAGAATATCTCCTTGAATCTATCCCACGTTAAAGTCGTTATCCCGACCCTAGCCTGATTGGCTTCCCACCAAAAATTGGCCTCTCCCTTCATCATATAGGTTGCAAAGGCAACCTTCTGGGCCTCATCAACATTCGCAATTACAAATGCCTTCTCTATTTCCTTAACCCACGTTTGGGCTTCGATTGGGTCCGTAGTTCCTTTGAACTCCGGCGGACCTACACTCTTAAAATCCTTAAAGGTAGTAGCTCGTGCTACTCCTGGATTTACGGGGATATTAGCCCCTGTTCTATTAAAGGCGGCTGTTAATAAATTAACAAACTCTTGCATCGCGTTAACCGGACCTCCCTCCGGTTGATTTACGTCCGCACCTTGATTTCGTTGCACTCTTCTCGGCGGCATTTTGCCTGATACAATAAACACATTACGTTATTATTCCTTTCTTTATTAGCTATCATTAATATAAAACAATAACTCCAAACATTCATAACTCATTGCTTTCCATAAAACGATCTTTATATACATTCTTTGTAGTATAATACTACATCGGTTACATACTCAGCCTAAGCTGATTACATTACTTTCCCGCTATCACTTTCCAAAAATTGGGATTTACAAAAGACTACCCTTTACTATACAAAAAGGGTTTTACATCACTACTACTTACCAAAAATATCTACAAACTATTCTAACCACCACTAAACTACATCTGCCTCAAGGCATTATTGAAATCTGCCTTGGCCAGACCGGCAATGATATCACGGCTAATAGTATGCCTCGTTTGCCCCACCTCCACCGGATATCCAGCTACCTGCTGCTGAAAATCCGTGTGAGAACTCCTATAGATATAGGACATCCTCCCTATTTTCTGCACTTTTGTCTTGAGCTCCTCCTTAAGCTCCAAGACCTCATGCTTTAATTCCTGGACTTTGTCCTTAGCCAAAATCCTCTCGTCATGCTCCTGCTCCCACATGGACTCGACATCAGTCTTGTCCTCTATAAGCATTTGAAGCTCTGCCTTCAGTTCCTTAACCTCCTGACAGTAATGGATATTTCTATCCAACACTGACATAAACAGAGACATCATCGACCCCCCAGGAGCTATCTCTGCTGCTATAGCCACTGGGTTAAAGGAGACTGTCTCTACCTCCTCCTCTATCATCCCGTCAAATACTGACATGTAGTCAGCTTCTTCTGAGTCTTCAGACTCAATGATTACTACTTCTGGCTCTGCTGCTATAGGGTTCGGTACAACCTCTACTTGGTTCACCGACTCATCACTTATGGTCTGTTCATAAACAAACATCCCGTTTACTCCTGACATCTACATAAAACAAATAAGTTGATTAGTACACGTCAGTAGAATAATAAACATACATATCATAATCATAATGCATTTTTATAAGGTTATTTTCTTCTTGTATTTCTTTGATTCTTCCTAAGGTTATGGCTTAAGGTTTTAATTCCCCCCTTAAGTTTTATAACCTGTTGCTCTGATACCAACCTGTGACGCCCCCAAATCCGGGTCTCTTCCAACCCGACAAATGGTGCTACACGGTACTACCATTCATTCACACATTTCCTCAAATAGTCACAAGAGGACTAATATAACTCCATATATATCAAAGTAATATTACATTACCCAGGTTCTTTGTAACCCTTTCATTTGTTCTTGTCATAATATCAATATATTACAGACATGTAGTCAGCTTCTTCTGAGTCTTCAGACTCAATGATTACTACTTCTGGCTCTGCTGCTATAGGGTTCGGTACAACCTCTACTTGGTTCACCGACTCATCACTTATGGTCTGTTCATAAACAAACATCCCGTTTACTCCTGACATCTACATAAAACAAATAAGTTGATTAGTACACGTCAGTAGAATAATAAACATACATATCATAATCATAATGCATTTTTATAAGGTTATTTTCTTCTTGTATTTCTTTGATTCTTCCTAAGGTTATGGCTTAAGGTTTTAATTCCCCCCTTAAGTTTTATAACCTGTTGCTCTGATACCAACCTGTGACGCCCCCAAATCCGGGTCTCTTCCAACCCGACAAATGGTGCTACACGGTACTACCATTCATTCACACATTTCCTCAAATAGTCACAAGAGGACTAATATAACTCCATATATATCAAAGTAATATTACATTACCCAGGTTCTTTGTAACCCTTTCATTTGTTCTTGTCATAATATCAATATATTACAGACATGTAGTCAGCTTCTTCTGAGTCTTCAGACTCAATGATTACTACTTCTGGCTCTGCTGCTATAGGGTTCGGTACAACCTCTACTTGGTTCACCGACTCATCACTTATGGTCTGTTCATAAACAAACATCCCGTTTACTCCTGACATCTACATAAAACAAATAAGTTGATTAGTACACGTCAGTAGAATAATAAACATACATATCATAATCATAATGCATTTTTATAAGGTTATTTTCTTCTTGTATTTCTTTGATTCTTCCTAAGGTTATGGCTTAAGGTTTTAATTCCCCCCTTAAGTTTTATAACCTGTTGCTCTGATACCAACCTGTGACGCCCCCAAATCCGGGTCTCTTCCAACCCGACAAATGGTGCTACACGGTACTACCATTCATTCACACATTTCCTCAAATAGTCACAAGAGGACTAATATAACTCCATATATATCAAAGTAATATTACATTACCCAGGTTCTTTGTAACCCTTTCATTTGTTCCTGTCATAATATCAATATATTACAGACATTCTTCCTATACTATTACATAAGTATACTACGGGTTCGTCTTCGCCTTGCATTTATCCTTGCCGGATCCTTCAGTCCGCTCGATCTTAGCTGTGTTCATATGGTTCAAGCAAGAGTGAGCATGGCTAGCTCAGCAAGTACTATAATTCTAATAAACAACATGCTTGAAACATAGAGCAAATATATATCTCCAGTAACTGAACAATAGTTACGAAGTACTATCGGTGATTCAAAATAGCACTTCATTTCCTTCAAAACGTTTTTCCATCAATATTCAGTAGAATAACAATTATGACTCAAGATTATGAGCATACATAAGTTCTTTTGAAAAGGACATCCCGGCACTAAGTCCGTAAGTCCGGCATAGCTTACGAGCACTTCTGAGTGATCAGCTCATAGTACTCTATGTTGATCAACACTACATTCATTAAACGTGTATACGTTTAATTGTGGCAACCTCACGTGCCGGTCGTTAAACGACAAAAACATTTGAACATGCGTGGTCTTCGATTGAAAACTATACCAATATAACTCGGTAATTTACAAATCATGCTTGACAACATCATAATATAAGTCTAGCCGGAAGAATTGGCTTAAGACTTCATCATTCTAGATTTCATGTGAAAGAGAACATGAATTACAAAGCTTGTCCAGACTGAACTGGAACAAGGGTTAGAATACTTGCCTTTGGTGATTGCTTACTGGTTAATACACGTACACTTTAAGTCTTTATGATTCTACAATTCATAATCATATAACGTACCATATTAGATCATAATTAACCAGGTATGTTTACTATTATACCTTACCCTTCATCTCAATGTAATTCTAACTTAGTTTCGTTATTAAGGGTTTCGGCTTTTATTATATCATTCATATTCCGCTCGTCTTGATTGATTATAAACATGCATTAGTGTATTACAAGCACCTTACAATGTCTTAATTATGTTGTGATTACATCACAATTCATTACTATTAATCCCTCTTTCTTTCTATACTTGGAACTCTTCTTCTCTATCTTCTTCCTTGTTCTGGCGCCGCGGCGCCACTAATTGGTCTGTGACTCGCGCTGCGGCGCGAGTTAGCAGTGTGTCATCCTCCGGCCTCGCGCTGTGGCGCGGCCAAGAAGGCTTAGAGTCGCGCCGCGGCGCGGACTCTGGTCCTCAGAAAATTTTGTAGTTTTTGAAAATTTTGCTAACTTCCCGGACGCATAACTTCTTCGTTTTAACTCCGAATTGGTCCGTTCAAAAGCCTACGGTTCACAAATTTCATAATCTATGCGTTCATGCAAGAATTTTATCTATTTGACTTCATTTGCTAAAATTTGACCTATTAGTCCATTTTAACGAAAACGATAAACGTTCGTGAACGTTCAACGCTCATTTCTTCGTTCTAAGTCAGAATCCGGTCATTTTCGAGTCCGCAACTCTATAATGAATACAATGACTTGTCTCCATTGAAAACCAACGTTTTCGACTTCCAATACAAAATATGACTTCTATTCCGAGACTTTCACGAATTCGACGTTAATCGTCTAATCGTGCGAAGTTCGTCAATTCCACCATACTAAGTGTTCTAAGTGGATTTTAACCAACATATCATCATTTCAAGTTATTTATTACACCAACTTATAATCAAAGTAGGTTTTGACTTATTTCCATAAGTCATTGACTTTCTCAACTTATGAACTAGAAATCTTCATACTCGTGACTTACCAATAATTTAAGTCCTTCAATCAATGTTCTCATGTTATAAACAACATACTAACATCATATGAAAAATCCTTCATGATCTTAACAACTTATTAGGGTTCAAGTTGCTTATTCAACTTATTCGGCTTAAGTTCATTCCTTATAACTTATTGCATGTTATCCTCAAGCAATCCCCCTTCTCTATCAATCCTATCATAGAAAAGATATAGATAAAAGAAAAATGAGTCTTACCCTTGAAGACTTCTATTTGCTTTGGAAACTATCAAAGGTTGAAGTGGCTTATAAGTGCTTTAAGTGACTTATTCTCTCTACCAAATAAGTAGCTTATATGTTTGAGAGGAAAGTGTTGGATGATAACAAAACAACCAACAAAAATGAAATGAACTTGGTATTTATAGGCCACCAAAGCTTGGGGCAAAATGGACAATAATCAATCCCACCTCCTCATTCCACCTCCTTACTATTCATAACTTAACCTTCAAGTCTTCTTGCTAGCCACTTCTTTTACTTGCTCACCACAACACTTGGTCATCACACTTAATCCTTGCCCATCAAGACTACCCACTTCCTCACTTGGTTTGACCCATGGGTCAAGGCTTCACCTTGGGCTTGGTTAATTAATCCAACTACTTTCCTATTGGGCTTGAGTTACAATAGATTGGGCTTGTGATAATCATACACTTGGGCTTCTATCAATAAACTAGAAATCCCACAAGTCCATTATCTTAAATTCAATAACTTAACATACATATCCTACGTATAATTCTCGTATGCTATCTCGTATATTAATTCTAAATATACGATATCTCGTTCTTCGTACATAATAATACAATACGTCGTATTATACCTCCATTCCTTACTCCATATAATGTTTACACATTATACGATTACAACTTCATTCTTTTAACGCTTAATAACCTAACTATCTCAAATTAGGTACGCATGCGAAATATTTCATTTTCCATACTTAGATTATTATTACATAATCGATATCATCTCGATATTATAACATTACGTATTTCTTGGAAGTTCAAAAATAATTCCCGAGCAGAAATTGATGAATAGTGTTTTTCGGAAAATTTCTCAGAAAACTTTTATTTTCGTTTTAGAAATTCAAACACTTTAATTCTCCCACGTAGTTAAAATACTACTACTTTACGACGTTTCTAGGTTATAGAACTACATCCATCATCTCAACACGCAATAATAATAAATAATATTATTTTATTCATTATTAAAAGAAATTACAAAATGTTCAATTTTCTGGGGCGTTACAGAAAATAAGTGTATGCGTTTGATGTATTTGGGATTGAATTTTTAAAATTTCAAAATTCGGTGAAGGATTTAGGTGAATTATTTAGGATTGAGGATTTATGTGAATTTGTTTTGTGTTTATAGTTATGTTTGTGTTCAGAATGTGGTTAAGGGTGAAGGGTTGACCAGATAAACGATATCTGTAACAAACCGTAATTATATATTAAGAACTTTAACGTTCGGTTAGAAAATCCTTGCGTTTAACAAGAAACCCTAGAAACTGGTTCTGGAAACCCTAATGTCAGTTCCGGGAATCCAAAACCCTAATTCGGTGCATGAAATCCTAAATCGGGAACTTAATGGCATAAGTGTAAATAATTATAGGATTAATTAAGGTTAATCTTAACAAATTGATTACAAAACCCTAATTTTGAATTTTGAAACCCGATTTGATTATTAGAAAATCCTAATACCAGATCTGAAAACCCTAGTTTCAGATTCTGATAAATTAAAGCCCTAATCTGGGAATAGAAAGGATAATTATAATGCATATTTGGTATTAATTATACTACTAATTAGGGCAAAGCTTAATTAATTAGCAAACCCTAATTTCAAATTTAGAAAACCCTAATTTCGGGATTTAAAACTCTAATTTTATAATTAGGGAAAACGAAAGTGTTAATTTAATACTTTTAATGTTAATTAGGTTATATTAATTCTAATTTTTAAGATTTAGTAATTAGAAAACTCTAATCTAATTACGAATATTTAAGTTCTAATTTAGAAATTTTATTTTTCTATTAGAAACCTTAATTAGTGGTTTATAAACCCTAATGACAATTTTGACCCTAACTGCTAAATTAGCGATTTTAATTAGGAAATACTAATCCTAATTAGTAAGCTTTAAAGTATGATTAAGGAATTTTAATATAATTAGTAAATACTAATTATAAGTTAAAAATATTAATTTTCTATTTTTATAACCGAAATTGGAAATTTAGAAAATTATATTTTGTAAACCCTAAGGGTTCAAACCCTAAACTCTAATTGTTCCAAACCCTAAACCCTAACCAAACCCTAAACCCTAAGGGCTTGGGCCAATTATAAGAATGCCATTAAATTAGAATGGAAAAGACAAATTTACCCTTTGTTGCATTATTGGACATTGCTTGTAGATCTAAACCTATGGTGAGTTGCTCACCAAACCCTAGCTTAGCCTAGATATGTGTCCAACTTCAGCTTATCTGGCCAGCAAATTCATTGAATCTAAGTGGTATTTAGATTAAAAAAAAAGAAAAGAAAGGAAAGTCTCACTTGGCATTTCATTTTCTACAAACTCATCCTCTCTCTCCATCTTCGAAATTTAGAGTGAGAATGAGAGAAAAATTAAGCTAGGTTAGCCTCTTATCAAGCCAAGATCAGAACATCAAGATCAGAAAATTAAAATCAAGTTCAAAAGGTATAAAACCCTAATTCTAGAAATCCTTTGATTTGATGTTAGTTGTTGGAATTGATTGTTCAAAGTTGTGTAATAGGGTGTCAATTGATGATATGGGTTGATAAATCATGAACCCATAACATCAAAGTGCACGAATTTAAAGATTTCTCACATCTAGAAATCTGGAAAAATGTTGACTGACAAACAAATGTCAGGTCTTATAGATCTGTCTTTGTTAATATATTTTGGTGTTTTATGTTATACATCTATAGCATGCCATGAGGTCTTTACTCTAAAACTTGAATCCAGTTCAGATCATGTGTAGATTAAAAGTTGTAGATGGTCAAACATGGTTGACCGTTCACGTTTTCTGGCATTCTGGGCAAACCCAGAAACCCAGATGGTTTCTGACAACCTTTGCAGGCTTTTAATCTTGCTGTTATTCGATTTTATGGGCATGTTGTTGATTGATCTTTATAGTTTGACATCTTGTGTGCATACTAAAACCTTTTCATCATTCAGATCTGTAACAGAATAGTATAGGATCACGGTCAAACTACGTTGACCAAATTGCTTGATGAACAATCTGGAAAACACAGATTTGTTCTTAAGCATGTACCTAACAGGTACTTTGAACAGCCTTAATCGATAAATATATTTGATGTTAGAATGATATGATGAGTTGTTGAAGTACCTTGTCATGTGTTCTTCAAGATCAAACCTTTATATCACACGAAAAATGCACAGACTGAAAGTTACAAGGAATCAAAATAGGTACCTAAGGCTGTTCTTCAAATCTGGAAAACCCAGAATTTGTAGAACAGGTCTGACAACACTTTTGAGAGCTTTGATCTTTTTGTTATGATATGTGATGATCATGAACTTGATATGTAGTGGTAGTATTACATAAATACTACAATCTTAAAATAATATCCAGCCCAGAAAACATTAGGAACATAGAAGAAAACCTGGTCAAACGAGGCACCTCGAAGTCTGACATACGTTTTCTGGGCAGCTCAAGAACACCAAGAACACCTATAGCAACGGTTCTGTCGCTATAGGGCCCCTTTAGCGACACTTAATTTCAGAAATTACATAAAATTAATTAAAAATTAGAAAAAAATGGTTTTTAATTATTAAAATTACAAAATAAATTTTGAAAAAATTATTTTAAATTCTGAAAAATAGTTTTTAACTATTTTGAGGATATTTCGAAAATATTTAATATTTTTGGAATATAAAAGGTATTTATTTATTTAATTATAATATTAAATAAATGAATTAAAAATAGTTTTAATTCATAAAAAATCATAAAAAATAATATTATGGTATAAGAAAATATTTTAAGTTATTTTTGATGACTTTTAATATTTTGGGATGAATTTCATTAATAATCAATATTAATGATAATTAGTTTATTTAATAGATATATTAAATAAATTATGGAAAAATAGAATTAATGCTTTATAAATTATATAAAAATGATTTAAGTGTTATAAAAATATTTTAAGTTTTAAAATATAACTTTTGATATTTTGGAATGAAAATATTAATATTTTAATATTAATAGCAATTATCGGATAATGGATTTAAGTGTTTAAAAATCATATAAAAATGATTTTAAGGTATTAAAAATACTTTGATATATTATAATTATATTATAATATTATGTTATGATTTTCATTAATATTTTATATTAAATGAATATTAATGATTAAGGAATTATGTGGTATTTAATTCATTTAAATACGGTTTTAAGGATTGAAAAATGTTGATAAATGGTAATAATTATCCGAAAATTATTACGAGCTTAGGAAAAATGTTTTGTCTGATAAGAAATTATCTGTGATAATTGTTAAGCATTTAAGCAGAGTTTAATTGAACTTAAACTCGAGTATTGTCCGACTAGACCGTCGGGATGATAGAATTGTGATGGTTTCAACTCAGACTGCAATAGTTTGACTTGATACCTAGTTTTAAGTGCTGTATAGACTGATAGAATTATGTGGTAATGTGTTTAGGTTATTCTGTGTGTAAATATATAACAGTATTATACTGTGATGATATTATTCTAATTATTGGAGATCTATATTACTAATATTAGGTCTTCGGGTAAAGCGTTATAAATTGCGTTGTGGTAATCAATGGTTCAGGCAAGTTTTCTTTGTACTTAACTCTAATAAGAGTATTTTATTCAAACTTATGGTTAATCATTGCTGATTGCCATGAAAATTGTACTCTGTACATCTTGTATGTATAAGTCAGGTATGAAAGGCTGATCACCTTCATTACCAGTTGGTTCAGAAATGTTTGTTCATGTATAAAACTTGTTCAGTCTAAAGTTTGTTCGTGCTAGTTCATAATTATATTGATGAATTCTAGCTAGCTTATTATTCATACTCTTTAATCATGATATATCATTATATTATTGTATTTAAACTTGCTGGGCAACTTTCATGCTCACCCTTGATATATCATGATAAAACATTGCAGATAAGGCGAACGTGTTCGGATACAAGAAAAGGTTAATGCCAAGTTCAGCTTGGGATAAAATGTGCGGCTAGTTTGTAATAGTTTATTTTGATAAATGTTGTTGTGTAATAGATATTTTATGAATTGTGTATAAGTTAAGGTTACTCGGCCTTGGGGAATAGTGTGTAATTTAATGTATAAACAATTTATGTTTATATCTTTCGCAAATAGTTATAGAAATAGTATACCGGATCCGAGAGGATTTGGGACCTGGATTCGGGCCTACTACAGTTGGTATCAAAGCTGTTGGTTATGAAGCTTATGTAGGAATACCTGAGATGAATAACCGCAGTGATTAGGATAAGACTAACTGAAATAGAGTTAGTTGGTCGGTAAGATTCAAAGACGAATCTCGGCGAGTGTAAAGACACAGAGTTCCCTAACTCTGGTTATAGTGGTGAAGAGTAGTGGTGAACAGTAGTGCAAGGATAGAAGATCGTAAAACAAAACGATCATAGTGCATGGAATTGAATCGTAATATATATGATAAGATCACCCTGTTATCTGATAAGGTTATGACAGCCAGAAAAAATCAATTTTATGAATGAAAAGTTTACAGCAAGATGATGTGTGAAAGTTGTACTATGAAATGGTACTGTGAAAACTAATAAAAGAGTTATGGATTATGAATACGAATTGAATTCGTATTGAAAAAGGGGGTTAAGATTAGGTGGGGATTTCAATGAGGACTTGTGTTAGCAACTGAGTTGTATGATTTCTTGTATGGGCGGGGAATTTTACTTGGTGTAAAAACTACATAGTTGGTTGCATTAGTAACCATTGAAATGTTGTGTCACGCTAGTTGTTATATACAGATAAATAGGTCATAGGTAGAGAATATAGGATTAAGTACGAGTTCTTAGAACTCATACTTATGTGACATTCTTGACTCATAGTTATATGAAATGTTTATGAGCCCCTCAGCGAACGGACGCCAAAGGTCAGACTAGGGTAAGTTCGTAAACTCATATAATTGTGGCCAGGCTATGAACTCATAAGTGTGGTTTTATGAGTTGGGTATAGTTGTGTGTGAATGGAGTGTTAATGATTATATGAACAGATAGATTGTTAAGCAAATGATCATTAGTGGAGACTTAGGTTTTCCTAAACTCCTAGTTATGCTAAACTTCAAAATTTTTGACATCAAGCTAAATACGCACTATGTGCCTTTTAAAAAAACTGTAGACTCGTAATCATTTTTGAAACGGTTTAAAGTACAGTCTATGCTACTTATTTCGGCTAGACGTAAATGATTTGAAATATCAAAAATTGTTTTTATTTATAACTTATGTACCATATAACCTGCTGTAGAGATGATAAAAATGATGGAGTCATCAATGCAGTATTACTTAGTGTGAATTTGACATAAAGTCACTATTCCACTATGGTATGATGTAGCATGACAAAATCACCAAATGACGGAATCCTCAACGGACTGTTAATACATTGCGGCATCATGACGTCATTCTCGAAAATGTTTTCAAAAATTTTAATTTGCCAACGGGGTTTGGCTACACCTAAATAATTCGAATGAATTGAGTTATTGATATGAGTCTATGCTATTTGATTCAGCTAGACTAATGTTATAAAAACTCCAAGTGTTCATTGAAAGAATTTTCTCGAACCAAATTGTTTTGGTACGGAATCCTATGATAAGACTGAGGTGAACGATAATGTTTGGATAAATAATCCAATCTAGTAGCGTAAATATTCGTTAAAAATGATTTAATACGTTATGCATGACTTACGAGTACGATAGGCTAATCACCTAAAGTACTAGTAATGGTAGTTTACCTTCTTTTTGATTGTAAACAGACCAAGTAATGTTTTGTTTTGCGGTATGATCACAACCGTTAAAACTATGTGTTCATGGTCTATATGACCCCTTAGTACAATTTCAAAACTTTTGCTCTTGTGAGTGGTGTATTGGGTAGCATGTAATAATGTGTGTGAATGGTGAATGATGAAAGGTGCACGGTGTAAGGTGAATTTCGGGGACGAAATTCTTATAAGGAGGGGTGAATGTGACAACCCTAGAATTTAGACAAATTATTAAAATCTTAAATAATTGATTTAAGGTCAAATAATAGACCTAGATAGAAAATAAGTGTATGCGTTTGATGTTATTGGGATTGAATTTTTAAAATTTCAAAATTCGGTGAAGGATTTAGGTGAATTATTCAGGATTGAGGATTTATGTGAATTTGTTTTGTGTTTATAGTTATGTTTGTGTTCATAATGTGGTTAAGGGTGAAGGGTTGACCAGATAAACGATATCTGTAACAAACCCTAATTATATATTAAGAACTTTAACGTTCGGTTAGAAAATCCTAGCGTTTAACAAGAAACCCTAGAAACTGGTTCTGGAAACCCTAATGTCAGTTCTGAGAATCCAAAACCCTAATTCGGTGCATGAAATCCTAAATCGGGAACTTAATGGCATAAGTGTAAATAATTATAGGATTAATTAGGGTTAATCTTAACAAATTGATTACAAAACCCTAATTCTGATTTTTGAAGTCCGATTTGATTATTAGAAAACCCTAATACCAGATCTGAAAACCCTAGTTTCAGATTCTTATAAATTAAATCCCTAATCTAGGAATAGAAAGGATAATTATAATGCATATGTGGTATTAATTATACTACTAATTAGGGCAAAGTTAATTAATTAGCAAACCATAATTTCAAATTTAGAAAACCCTAATTTCGGGATTTAAAACCCTAATTTTATAATTAGGGAAAATGAAAGTGTTAATTTAATACTTTTAATGTTAATTAAGATATATTAATTTTAATTTTCAAGATTTAGTAATTAGAAAACTCTAATTTAAACACGAATATTTAAGTTTTAATTTAGAAAATTTATTTTTCTATTAGAAATCTTAATTAGTGGTTTATAAACCCTAATGACCATTTTGACCCTAATTGCTAAATTAGCGATTTTAATTAGGAAATACTAATCCTAATTAGTAAGATTTAAAGTATGATTAAGGAATTTTAATATAATTATTAAATCCTAATTATAAGTTAAAAATATTAATTTTCTATTTTTATAACCGAAATTGGAAATTTAGAAAATTATATTTTGTAAACCCTAAGGTTCAAACCCTAAACTCTAATTGTTCCAAACCCTAAACCCTAACCAAACCATAAACCCTAAGGGTTTGGGCCAATTATAAGAATGCCATTAAATTAGAATGGAAAAGACTAATTTACCCTTTGTTGCATTATTGGACATTGCTTGTAGATCTAAACCTATGGTGAGTTGCTCACCAAACCCTAGCTTAGCCTTGATATGTGTCCAACTTCAGCTTATCTGGCCAACAAATTCATTGAATATAAGTGGTATTTAGATTAAAAAAAAAGAAAAGAAAGGAAAGTCTCACTTGGCTTTTCATTTTCTACAAACTCATCGTCTCTTTCCATCTTCGAAATTTAGAGTGAGAATGAGATAAAAATTAAGCTAGGTTAGCCTCTTATCAAGCCAAGATCAGAACATCAAGATCAGAAAATCAAAATCAAGTTCAAAAGGTATAAAAACCTTAATTCTAGAAATCCTTTGATTTGATGTTATTTGTTGGAATTGATTGTTCAAAGTTGTGTAATAGGGTGTCAATTGATGATCTGGGTTGATAAATCATGAACCCATAACATTAAAGTGCACAAATTTAGTGGAGACTTAGGTTTTTGTAAACTCCTAGCTATGCTAAACTTCGAAATTTTTGACATCAAGCTAAATACGCACTATGTACCTTTTAAAAAAAATGTAGACTCGTAATTATTTTTGAAACGGTTTAAAGTACAGTCTATGCTACTTATTTCGGCTAGACGTAAATGATTTGAAATATCAAAAATTGTTTTTATTTATCACTTATGTACCATGTAACCTGGTGTAGAAATGATAAAAATGATGGAGTCATCAATGCAGTATTACGTAGTGTGAATTTGACATAAAGTCACTATTCCACTATGGTATGATGTAGCATGACAAAATCACCAAATGACAGAATCCTCAACGGACTGTTAATACAGTGCGGCATCATGACGTCATTCTCGAAAATGTTTTCAAAAATTTTAATTTGCCAACGGGGTTTGGCTACACCTAAATAATTCGATTGAATTGAGTTATTGATATGAGTCTATGCTATTTGATTCAGCTAGACTAATGTTATAAAAACTCCAAGTGTTCATTGAAAGAATTTTTCCGAACCAAATTGTTTTGGTGCGGAATCCTATGATAAGACTGAGGTGAACGATAATGTTTGGATAAATAATCCAATCTACTAGCGTAAATATTCGCTAAAAATGATTTAATACGTTATGCATGATGTACGAGTACGATAGGCTAATCACCTAAAGTACTAGTAATGGTAGTTTACCTTCTTTGTGATTGTAAACAGACCAAGTAATGTTTTGTTTTGTGGTATGATCACTACCGTTAAAACTATGTGTTCATGGTCTATATGACCCCTAAGCACAATTTCAAAACTTTTGCTCTTGTGAGTGGTGTATTGGGTAGCATGTAATAATGTGTGTGAATGGTGTATGATGAAAGGTGCACGGTGTAAGGTGAATTTCGGGGACGAAATTCTTATAAGGAGGGGTGAATGTGACAACCCTAGAATTTAGACAAATTATTAAAATCTTAAATAATTGATTTAAGGTCAAATAATATACCTAGACAGAAAATAAGTGTATGTGTTTGATGTTATTGGATTGAATTTTTAAAATTTCAAAATTCGGTGAAGGATTTAGGTGAATTATTCAGGATTGAGGATTTATGTGAATTTGTATTGTGTTTATAGTTATGTTTGTGTTCAGAATGTGGTTAAGGGTGAAGGGTTGACCAGATAAACGATATCTGTAACAAACCCTAATTATATATTAAGAACTTTAACGTTCGGTTAGAAAATCCTAGCGTTTAACAAGAAACTCTAGAAACTGGTTCTGGAAACCCTAATGTCAGTTCCGGGAATCCAAAACCCTAATTCGGTGCATGAAATCCTAAATCGGGAACTTAATGGCATAAGTGTAAATATTTATAGGATTAATTAGGGTTAATCTTAACAAATTGATTACAAAACCCTAATTCTGAATTTTGAAACCCGATTTGATTATTAGAAAACCCCAATACCAGATCTGAAAACCCTAGTTTCAGATTCTGATAAATTAAATCCCTAATCTGGGAATAGAAAGGATAATTATAATGCATATGTGGTATTAATTATACTACTAATTAGGGCAAAGCTTAATTAATTAGCAAACCCTAATTTCAAATTTAGAAAACACTAATTTCGGGATTTAAAACCCTAATTTTATAATTAGGGAAAACGGAAGTGTTAATTTAATACTTTTAATGTTAATTAGGATATATTAATTCTAATTTTCAAGATTTAGTAATTAGAAAACTCTAATTTAAATACAAATATTTAAGTTCTAATTTAGAAAATTTATTTTTCTATTAGAAACCTTAATTAGTGGTTTATAAACCTTAATGACCATTTTGACCCTAATTGCTAAATTAGCGATTTTAATTAGGAAATACTAATCCTAATTAGTAAGATTTAAAGTATGATTAAGGAATTTTAATATAATTTGTAAATCCTAATTATAAATTAAAAATATTAATTTTCTATTTTTATAAACGAAATTGGAAATTTAGAAAATTATATTTTGTAAACCCTAAGGGTTCAAACCCTAAACTCTAATTGTTCCAAACTCTAAACCCTAACCAAACCCTAAACCCTAAGGGCTTGGGCCAATTATAAGAATGCCATTAAATTAGAATGGAAAAGACTAATTTACCCTTTGTTGCATTATTGGACATTGCTTGTAGATCTAAACCTATGGTGAGTTGCTCACCAAACCCTAGCTTAGCCTAGATATGTGTCCAACTTCAGCTTATCTGGCCAGCAAATTCATTGAATCTAAGTGGTATTTAGATTAAAAAAAAAGAAAAGAAAGGAAAGTCTCACTTGGCATTTCATTTTCTACAAACTCATCCTCTTTCTCCATCTTCGAAATTTAGAGTGAGAATGAGAGAAAAATTAAGCTAGGTTAGCCTCTTATCAAGCCAAGATCAGAACATCAAGATCAGAAAATCAAAATCAAGTTCAAAAGGTATAAAAACCCTAATTCTAGAAATCCTTTAATTTGATGTTAGTTGTTGGAATTGATTGTTCAAAGTTGTGTAATAGGGTGTCAATTGATGATCTGGGTTGATAAATCATGAACCCATAACATCAAAGTGCACGAATTTAAAGATTTCTCAAATCTAGAAATCTGTAAAAATGTTGATTGACAAGCAAATGTCAGGTCTTATAGATCTGTCTCTGTTAATATATTTTGGTGTTTTATGTTATACATCTATAGTATGCCATGAGGTCTTTACTCTAAAACTTGAATCCAGTTCAGATCATGTGTAGATTAAAAGTTGTAGATGGTCAAACATGGTTGACCGTTCACGTTTTCTGGCATTCTGGGCAAACCCAAAAACCTAGATGGTTTCTGACAACCTTTGCAGGCTTTTAATCTTGCTGTTATTCGATTTTATGGGTATGTTGTTGATTGGTCTTTATAGTTTGACATCTTGTGTGCATACTAAAACCTTTTCATCATTCAGATCTGTAACAGAATAGTATAGGATCACGGTCAAACTATGTTGACCGAATTGCTTGATGAACAATCTGGAAAACACAGATTTGTTCTTAAGCATGTACCTAACAGGTACTTTGAACAGCCTTAATCGATAAATATATTCGATGTTAGAATGATATGATGAGTTGTTGTTGTACCTTGTCATGTGTTTTTCAAGATCAAACCTTTATATCACACGAAAAATGCACAGACTGAAAGTTACAAGGAATCAAAGTAGGTACCTAAGGCTGTTCTTCAAATCTGGAAAACCCAGAATTTGTAGAACAGGTCTGACAACACTTTTGAGAGCTTTGATCTCTTTGTTATGATATGTGATGATCATGAAATTGATATGTAGTGGTAGTATTACATAAATACTACAATCTTAAAATAATATCCAGCCCAGAAAACATTAGGAACATAGAATAAAACCTGGTCAAACGAGGCACCTCGAAGTCTGACATGCGTTTTCTGGGCAGCTCAAGAACACCAAGAACACCTATAGCAACGGTTCTGTCGCTATAGGGCCCCTTTAGCGACGCTTAATTTCGGAAATTACAGAAAATTAATTAAAAATTAGAAAAAATTGGTTTTTAATTATTAAAATTACAAAATAAATTTTGAAAAAATTATTTTAAATTCTGAAAAATAGTTTTTAACTATTTTGAGTATATTTCGAAAATATTTAATATTTTTGGAATATAACATGTATTTATTTATTTAATTATAATATTAAATAAATGAATTAAAAATTGTTTTAATTCATAAAAAATCATGAAAAATAATATTATGGTATAAGAAAATATTTTAAGTTATTTTTGATGACTTTTAATATTTTGGGATGAATTTCATTAATTAATCAATATTAATTATAATTAGTTTATTTAATATATATATTAAATAAATTATGGAAAAATAGAATTAATGCTTTATAAATTATATAAAAATGATTTAAGTGTTATAAAAATATTTTAAGTTTTAAAATATAACTTTTGATATTTTGGCATGAAAATATTAATATTTTAATATTAATAGCAATTATCGGATAATGGATTTAAGTGTTTAAAAATCATATAAACATGATTTTAAGGTAATTAAAATACTTTGATATATTATAATTATATTATAATATTATGTTATGATTTTCATTAATATTTTATATTAAATAAATATTAATGATTAAGGAATTATGTGGTATTTAATTCATTTAAATACGGTTTTAAGGATTGAAAATTGTTGATAAATGGTAATAATTATCCAAAAATTATTACGAGCTTAGAAAAAATGTTTTGTCTGATAAGAAATTATCTGTGATAATTGTTAAGCATTTAAGCAGAGTTTAATTGAACTTAAACTCGAGTATTGTTCGACTAGACCGTCGGGATGATAGAATTGTGATGGTTTCAACTCAGACTGCAATAGTTTGACTTGATACCTAGTTTTATGTGCTGTATAGACTGATAGAATTATGTGGTAATGTGTTTAGGTTATTCTGTGTGTAAATATATAACAGTATTATACTGTGATGATATTATTCTAATTATTGGAGATCTATATTACTAATATTAGTTTTTCGGGTAAAGCGTTATAAATTGCGTTGCGGTAATCAATGGTTCAGGCAAGTTTTCTTTGTACTTAACTCTAATAAGAGTATTTTATTCAAACTTATGGTTAATCATTGCTGATTGCCATGAAAATTGTACTCTGTACATCTTGCATGTATATGTCAGGTATGAAAGGCTGATCACCTTCATTACCAGTTGGTTCAGAAATGTTTGTTCATGTATAAAACTTGTTCAGTCTAAAGTTTGTTCGTGCTAGTTCACAATTATATTGATGAATTATAGCTAGCTTATTATTCATACTCTTCAATCATGATATATCGTTATATTATTGTATTTAAACTTGCTGGGCAACTTTAATGCTCACCCTTGCTATATCATGATAAAACATTGCAGATAAGGCGAACGTGTTCGGATACAAGAAAAGGTTAATGCCAAGTTCAGCTTGGGATAAAATGTGCTGCTAGTTTGTAATAGTTTATTTTGATAAATGTTGTTGTGTAATAGATATTTTATGAATTGTGTATAAGTTAAGGTTACTCGACCTTGGGGAATAGTGTGTAATTTAATGTATAAACAATTTATGTTTATATCTTTCGCAAATAGTTATAGAAATAGTATACCGGATCCGAGAGGATTTGGGACCTGGATTCGGGCCTACTACAGTTGGTATCAAAGCTGTTGGTTATGAAGCTTATGTAGGAATACCTGAGACCAATAACCGCAGTGATTAGGATAAGACTAACTGAAGTAGAGTTAGTTGGTCGGTAAGATTCAAAGACGAATCTCGGCGAGTGTAAAGACACAGAGTTCCCTAACTCTGGTTATAGTGGTGAACAGTAGTGGTGAACAGTAGTGCAGGGATAGAAGATCGTAAAACAAAACGATCATAGTGCATGGAATTGAATCGTAATATATATGATAAGATCACCCTGTGATCTGATAAGGTTATGACATCCAGAAAGAATCAATCTTATGATTGAAAAGTTTACAGCAAGATGCTGTGTGAAAGTTGTACTATGAAATGGTACTATGAAAACTAATAAAAGAGTTATGGATTATGAATACGAATTGAATTCGTATTGAAAAAGGGGGTTAAGATTAGGTGGGGATTTCAATGAGGACTCGTGTTAGCAACTGAGTTGTATGATTTCTTGTATGGGCGGGGAATTGTACTTGGTGTAAAAACTACTTAGTTGGTGGCATTAGTAACCATTGAAATTTTGTGTCACGCTAGTTGTTATATACAGATAAATAGGTCATAGGTAGAGAATATAGGATTAAGTACGAGTTCTTAGAACTCATACTTATGTGACATTCTTGACTCATAGTTATATGAAATGTTTATGAGCCCCTCAGCGAACGGACGCCAAAGGTCAGACTAGGGTAAGTTTGTAAACTCATATAATTGTGGCCAGGCTATGAACTCATAAGTGTGGTTTTATGAATTGGGTATAGTTGTGTGTGAATGGAGTGTTAATGATTATAGGAATAGATAGATTGTTAAGCAAATGATCATTAGTGGAGACTTAGGTTTTCCTAAACTCCTAGCTATGCTAAACTTCGAAATTTTTGACATCAAGCTAAATACGCACTATGTGCCTTTTAAAAAAACTGTAGACTCGTAATTATTTTTGAAACGGTTTAAAGTACAGTCTATGCTACTTATTTTGGCTAGACGTAAATGATTTGAAATATCAAAAATTGTTTTTATTTATCACTTATGTACCATGTAACCTGGTGCAGAGATGATAAAAATGATGGAGTCATCAATGCAGTATTACTTAGTGTGAATTTGACATAAAGTCACTATTCCACTATGGTATGATGTAGCATGACAAAATAACCAAATGACAGAATCCTCAACGGACTGTTAATACAGTGCGGCATCATGACGTCATTCTCGAAAATGTTTTCAAAAATTTTAATTTGCCAACAGGGTTTGGCTACACCTAAATAATTTGATTGAATTGAGTTATTGATATGATTCTGTGCTATTTGATTCAGCTAGACTAATGTTATAAAAACTCCAAGTGTTCATTGAAAGAATCTTCCCGAACCAAATTAGTTTTGGTGCGGAATCCTATGATAAGACTGAGGTGAACGATAATGTTTGGATAAATAATCCAATCTAGTAGCGTAAATATTCGCTAAAAATGATTTAATACGTTATGCATGACGTACGAGTACGATAGGCTAATCACCTAAAGTACTAGTAATGGTAGTTTACCTTCTTTGTGATTGTAAACAGACGAAGTAATGTTTTGTTTTGCGGTATGATCACTACCGTTAAAACTATGTGTTCATGGACTATATAACCCCTCAGCACAATTTCAAAACTTTTGCTCTTGTGAGTGGTGTATTGGGTATCATGTAATAACACCAGTACAAAGTACCTAATAGACAACGCTTAATAGACAACGTTTTTTATAAAAACGTTGTGGTTGTTTTTTACAACGTTTTTAGAAAAAACGTTGTAGATATATATGCAAAAACGTTATCTATTTAGAAGGACATTTTTTTGTTTTAATTAGATAACTTCTTTTTAAAAACGTTGTCTATTAACAAAAACACGGAGCTTAAAAAAATGTAGAAATGAAAACACGGAGCTTAAAACGTTTCCTATACAGAAATTTCATTTCCTCCTTACTTTTCCCCTAATTTTCCCCGATCTGATATTCCTTCCTTCCCATTTTTCACACAAAATCTTTCAATTTCTTCGCCACCACTGCTCTAAGCTCCAGCGACACATCGGCGATGGAGTAGAACTTCTGCATCTGGAGAATCGGGATCCAGTTCAGCCACCGCTGGTGAATGGTCGCGAACGCCG
This sequence comes from Panax japonicus, assembly GCA_020205505.1. Classification (NCBI taxonomy): domain Eukaryota; kingdom Viridiplantae; phylum Streptophyta; class Magnoliopsida; order Apiales; family Araliaceae; genus Panax; species Panax japonicus. Next base: position 28,502,910 of record CM035110.1, on the reverse strand, counting down.
GTGAATCAGGATCCAGAGTGCGTCTATTATGGCGTTCGCAGCTGCTCTGTTGAATGGAAGCTGCCTTCGGTTGTAGCCTTAGCCACCAGCACCGACGACTCTCAAGTTGCTGCCACTCGAGAAGACGGTTCCCTTGAGATTTAGAGCGTCTCCCCCGGCTCAGTCGGCTGGAATAGTCAGCTAGTACACACCCACTCCTTGCTAAGTTTTCTTCCTATGTGTTTGTGATTTATTTGGTATTTATTGTTCTATGTACAAACGATACATGGAGACCCTAATTCGAGAGTTTCATCCCTGGTTTGAGTATTATTTCGGTAAAGATTTCCTGGATTCGATCAATTTTGTAATTTTTACAGTAAATTATTGTTCGAACTATGTTTAGAAGAATGTTTTTGGGAGGTAATATGATTTTATTTCTGTTGTTGCTGTGATTGATTGTAGGCTAAAGGCAGCTGGAATCAGGTGCCCGACTCCACTTCTTTTGAGGCTTCATGTTTTAGTTATGGAGTTTATAGGTACTCTGTTTGATTCTTCTGTTTGAAAGGTTGAATCTGTTAGATTAAGTTATAAACCAATTCTGAACTTCTTCCTCCTTTACATTATTTTCTATTATTTGTTATTGTTCTTTACAATGGTTGACTTCTATTTCTTAGTCACATTCTGCATGACTTCTCAATCCCAATTCCAGTCTAATTTATAACATTCTTTGGATAAAATAAATCAAAACAAATTTTCTATCCGAATTTCAAAGCTTTAATTGTCTTAACTGCCAGATTACATTTCTTTTCAACTGGGTGATGTTTTATATGTTCTGTGATGACCCCCAGACTTGCAGTCACCCACAAGTTCTGTATAACTGCATGAGTAATCCAAGATACCACTTCTGTTGAATCCCACCAATTGTGCCAAATTTCTTTGATACTTGAATGAATCTTTAGTCTTTACTGTATTTTATCTTTGAATGTGTACTTGTACCAGCAAAAAAAAGTAGTAATTATTCTTAGTACCGTATTCACTCAATAATGTTTTATTTTGTAGTTCATATCAGTGTTCCTAACTTTTGGAGTTATAGGTCAGCTAAAATAGTCTTGTTTCAAGGTCCTATATGTGCCTGCGAAATTGCTATTATACAATCATTCATCTCTTATCACCTTCTGTCTACCTTGGCCAATAAGATTTTTTGTGAACTATATATGCAGGTCTCTTGTTGCCAATTTGTTAGCTGCCAATTGCTACAAATTTAAACATTTGAATAAACCAGAAAATTGGGCATTGGGTACCATGTTTGTACTAATTTTCTTTATTGTTTAGTTTTACATTTTTTTGGATCTAACTAGATTGGATTTTGACAGTTGAGAAGGCCAAGTACTTCTACATTGCCGGGTTTTTTCTCATTGTTCCATTCTTCTAGTTACTGAGCATTCAGCTGCAAAGAACAAGGTTTGTCATTGTGGCAGGAGGTTTCAATATTCAAATCCAGTTCTTCCCTCTGTTCATTTAACATGCTCCTTTTGCTAGTAGCTTATGCATGATACAACAGCTAATATGTTTTCACATGTAGATCTTCATGATGAACATTCTGCTCCATTTATCCGTGAGTTCTTTAAGGATGCACAAGAGAAATTTTACAGTATGCTCAATGTCCTAGTCTTGTGCTTAATTTTTTTTTACTGAAAAATATAATATTCAGATTTACTGCTTGCCACTCTTTTTTGTTTCAGGTATATGGACTTTGTTTTTGGAAACGAAACAGAAGCAAGAACATTCTCAAAAGTTCATGGCTGGGAGGTAATGATTCCATGTCCAGCATAGGTGGTGACTTGTTCTTTCACTTTCTTGACTATTTATCTGATTCCGTTGATGACTAACCAGACTGAGAATGTTGAGGAAATAGAAATAAAAATCTCCCAGTGGCCAAAGGCATCTGGAGCACACAAGAGGATTACAGTTATTACTCAGGGTGCAGATCCAAGGTTATTTCATGTAATAATAGTATTATCTTTTTTAATTTGTTAATTGATTTCTTGTTTATCAAATATACCTTGTCATGTTATCTTATTATGCACCATCTTATAGTTGGGACAAAAGTTGTTAAGTTTAAAGGTAACCAAGTATAGTACTTGTTGATTTTATGTTTTTTTCTAGACCCAACCTGGAAGGTGGTCAGTATGATGGTGATGAAAAAAGTCGACTGAACGTGCTTCAATTGGCCATGGAATTGGGAGCTGATTACATTGATGTGGAACTTCAGGTTTCTTTCCCCTTAAATTTTGTTTACACGGTTCAAAGACTAACATTCATTGTAATCTAATAAATAGCCTAAAAAATTGGTTTGAATGCAAATATTGTGTTTGTTGACTGTTTAATTAATTTTGGATCAGGAGCTTCCCGTTCATCAAAGGGGAGATGCTGCGAGAAATTTATTTTTTGAAGCAAACGCAAGAATGAGAGACCCTGTATACGGTTGTGGGTGTGTTGGGGCAATCTGCTACTTGCAAAATCAAGTATCTCAGTTACAAATGCAGCTAACAGTTGCATAAGTAGAGATATTATGCCTCCACCAGTTGCACAAGCAGTTTGGTGATCTTAATACAAGCGGATATAGAACTGTTGTGGACTCGATATATGTTATTACATACTCTGTCAATATTTCTGATTGATGCATGGAGGCAAAATGTTTTAGTTAAATATGGAGTATCTACTAGGTGAGTTTTGGGAATCTGAATTTTAGTTTAACTGGCAGGAGGATTAATATGCATTCATTTGTTGTACGTTTGATGCCTCTCGAGTCTTGATGTTTGTTAGTCATATATGCTGTTAGTATGAAATAAACTGCCGAGAGTACTAATTTTATATTAAATCCAGTACTTTTATTTATTTATTTTGTTCTCACTATCTGATAAAAATGTCAACTTTCTTTAATTTGAATGGAAAAAATATACTACTCTGGCCATTTTAGTCTAATTTGTGAGGATGGGTGTAGTATATCTTTTAAATTAGACAAAAAATATTTAACTTTCTTTTGTTGCATTTCTAGATGATTTATTAACCCAACCCCTTTTTTGTGCACAGCCTGACATACCAAATGAGTTGGAGAGAATTGAAGTTTCCGGTGGAAGAGTCATCAACTGGAATGGGCAACGGGTGTTAGGAGTACTTGCTACTTCAAGATCAATAGGTATGCCGATCCAATACTTAATGAGATAACTTAATACTTAATTAAATGTCTGAATGAGATAACTAGAATTTTGAATTGCTATATATACAAGGGATCAGTACCTGAAACCATATGTAACAGCTCAACCAGAGGTGACAGTGAGCAAAAGAAATGATAGGGATGAATTCTTGATACTAGCGAGTGATGGATTATGGGATGTTATCACAAATGAGCTTGCTTGTTATCACAAATGAGCTTGCTTGCCAGGTTAAACTTCTCTCAAGAATTTATTAGTGCTAGAGCAAAAGTTACTGCCATCCATGGCTAGTGCTAGAGCAAAAGTTACTAGCATATTTTGGGAGAATACACGGTGTAAAAAAAGTGAATAGTTTGGGAGAATAAGCCAGTAGTTTTTTGGTTTTGGATATAGTCATTTGAAAGTGTAAACGAATGGTATTATTGGGATGTATTTTGAATGCTTGATACATTTTGGTTTGAAATATAAATGAGAATTTAGACTTTTTAGTTATATATCATGGCATTAGCATATTGCAGGTGCATTGGTAATATAGGTGAACCACAATATTTTTTTTCTTTTTTTTACTTTATCTACAACATTTTAAAAATGTTGTATAAATTGGTTAAAAACGTTGTCTTTTATACTAAACAACAACATTTTTAACCAAAAAATGTTGTGAAATCATACCTTCTACAACGTTTTTAAGTATATGCTAATTTTTTGAAAACAAATCTACAACGTTTTTTCCTAAAAAACGTTGTGTATTGTGCTTAACCACAACGTTTTAAAAACGTTGTGTAAGTGTGTTAAATAGACAACACCCTTAACCACGACGTTTTTCTGACTGAAACCACAACGTTTTTTATGCGTTGTCTATATACTGTTTTGTAGTAGTGTAATGTGTGTAAATGGTGTATGATGAAAGGTGCACGGTGTAAGGTGAATTTCGGGGACGAAATTCTTATAAGGAGGGGTGAATGTGACAACCCTAGAATTTAGACAAATTATTAAAATCTTAAATGATTGATTTAAGGTCAAATAATAGACCTAGACAGAAAATAAATGTATGCATTTGATGTTATTGGGATTGAATTTTTAAAATTTCAAAATTCGGTGAAGGATTTAGGTGAATTATTCAGGATTGAGGATTTATGTGAATTTGTTTTGTGTTTATTGTTATGTTTGTGTTCAGAATGTGGTTAAGGGTGAAGGGTTGACCAGATAAACGATATCTGTAACAAACCCTAATTATATATTAAGAACTTTAACGTTCGGTTAGAAAATCCTAGCGTTTAACAAGAAACCCTAGAAACTGGTTCTGGAAACCCTAATGTCAGTTCTGGGAATCCAAAACCCTAATTCGGTGCATGAAATCCTAAATCGGGAACTTAATGGCATAAGTGTAAATAATTATAGGATTAATTAGGGTTAATCTTAACAAATTGATTACAAAACCCTAATTCTGAATTTTGAAACCCGATTTGATTATTAGAAAACCCTAATACCAGATCTGAAAACCCTAGTTTCAGATTCTGATAAATTAAATCCCTAATCTGGGAATAGAAAGGATAATTATAATGCATATGTGGTATTAATTATACTACTAATTAGGGTAAAGCTTAATTAATTAGCAAACCCTAATTTCAAATTTAGAAAACTCTAATTTCGGGATTTAAAACCCTAATTTTATAATTAGGGAAAACGAAAGTGTTAATTTTATACTTTTAATGTTAATTAGGATATATTAATTCTAATTTGCAAGATTTAGTAATTAGAAAACTCTAATTTAAATACGAATATTTAAGTTCTAATTTAGAAAATTTATTTTTCTATTAGAAACCTTAATTAGTGGTTTATAAACCCTAATGACTATTTTGAACCTAATTGCTAAATTAGAGATTTTAATTAGGAAATACTAATCCTAATTAGTAAGATTTAAAGTATGATTAAGGAATTTTAATATAAATTGTAAATCCTAATTATAAGTTAAAAATATTAATTTTCTATTTTTATAACTGAAATTGGAAATTTAGAAAATTATATTTTGTAAACCCTAAGGGTTCTAACCCTAAACTCTAATTGTTCCAAACCCTAAACCCTAACTAAACCCTAAACCCTAAGGGTTTGGGCCAATTATAAGAATGCCATTAAATTAGAATGGAAAAGACTAATTTACTCTTTGTTGCATTATTGGACATTGCTTGTAGATCTAAACCTATGGTGAGTTGCTCACCAAACCCTAGCTTAGCCTTGATATGTGTCTAACTTCAGCTTATCTGGCCAACAAATTCATTGAATCTAAGTGGTATTTAGATAAAAAAAAAAGAAAAGAAAGGAAAGTCTCACTTGGCTTTTCATTTTCTATAAACTCATCCTCTCTCTCCATCTTCGAAATTTAGAGTGAGAATGAGAGAAAAATTAAGCTAGGTTAGCCTCTTATCAAGCCAAGATCAGAACATCAAGATCAGAAAATCAAAATCAAGTTCAAAAGGTATAAAAACCCTAATTCTAGAAATCCTTTGATTTGATGTTATTTGTTGGAATTGATTGTTCAAAGTTGTGTAATAGGGTGTCAATTGATGATCTGGGTTGATAAATCATGAACCCATAACATCAAAGTGCACGAATTTAAAGATTTCTCAAATCTGGAAATCTGGAAAAATGTTGACTGACAAGCAAATGTCAGGTCTTATAGATCTGTCTCTGTTAATATATTTTGGTGTTTTATGTTATACATCTATAGTATGCCATGAGGTCTTTACTCTGAAACTTGAATCCAGTTCAGATCTTGTGTAGATTAAAAGTTGTAGATGGTCAAGCATGGTTGTCCGTTCACGTTTTCTGGCATTCTGGGCAAACCCAGAAACCCAGATGGTTACTGACAACCTTTGCAGGCTTTTAATCTTGCTGTTATTCGATTTTATGGGTATGTTGTTGATTGATCTTTATAGTTTGACATCTTGTGTGCATACTAAAACCTTTTCATCATTCAGATCTGTAACAGAATAGTATAGGATCACGGTCAAACTACGTTAACCGAACTGCTTGATGAACAATCTGGAAAACCCAGATTTGTTCTTAGACATGTACCTAACAGGTACTTTGAACAGCCTTAATCAGTAAATATATTTGATGTTAGAATGATATGATGAGTTGTAGTTGTACCTTGTCATGTGTTTTTCAAGTTCAAACATTTATATCACACGAAAAATGCACAGACTGAAAGTTACAAGGAATCAAAGTAGGTACCTAAGGCTGTTCTTCAAATCTGGAAAACCCAGAATTTGTAGAACAGGTCTGACAACACTTTTGAGAGCTTTGATCTCTCTGTTATGATATGTGATGATCATGAACTTGATATGTAGTGGTAGTATTACATAAATACTACAATCTTAAAATAATATCCAGCCTAGAAAACATTAGTAACATAGAATAAAACCTGGTCAAACGAGGCACCTCGAAGTCTGACATGCATTTTCTGGGCAGCTCAAGAACACCAAGAACACCTATAGCAACGGTTCTGTCGCTATAGGGCCCCTTTAGCGACGCTTAATTTCGGAAATTACATAAAATTAATTAAAAATTAGAAAAAATTGGTTTTTATTTATTAAAATTACAAAATAAATTTTGAAAAATTTATTTTAAATTCTGAAAAATAGTTTTTAACTATTTTGAGTATATTTAGAAAATATTTAATATTTTTGGAATATAAATGGTTTTTATTTATTTAATTATAATATTAAATAAATGAATTAAAAATAGTTTTAATTCATGAAAAATCATGAAAAATAATATTATGGTATAAGAAAATATTTTAAGTTATTTTTGATGACTTTTAATATTTTGGGATGAATTTCATTAATTAATCAATATTAATGATAATTAGTTTATTTAATAGATATATTAAATAAATTTTGGAAAAATAGAATTAATGCTTTATAAATTATATAAAAATGTTTTAAGTGTTATAAAAATATTTTAAGTTATAAAATATAACTTTTGATATTTTGGCATGAAAATATTAATATTTTAATATTAATAGCAATTATCGGATAATGGATTTAAGTGATTAAAAATCATATAAAAATAATTTTAAGGTATTAAAAATACTAATGATATATTATAATTATATTATAATATTATGTTATGATTTTCATTAATATTTTATATTAAATGAATATTAATGATTAAGGAATTATGTGGTATTTAATTCATTTAAATACGGTTTTAAGGATTGAAAAATGTTGATAAATGATCATAATTATCCGAAAATTATTACGAGCTTAGGAAAAATGTTTTGTCTGATAAGAAATTATCTGTGATAATTCTTAAGCATTTAAGCAGAGTTTAATTGAACTTAAACTCGAGTATTGTTCGACTAGACCGTCGGGATGATAGAATTGTGATGGTTTCAACTCAGACTGCAATAGTTTGACTTGATACCTAGTTTTATGTGCTGTATAGACTGATAGAATTATGTGGTAATGTGTTTAGGTTATTCTGTGTGTAAATATATAACAGTATTATACTGTGATGATATTATTCTAATTATTGGAGATTTATATTACTAATATTATGTCTTCGGGTAAAGCGTTATAAATTGCGTTGCGGTAATCAACGGTTCAGGTAAATTTTCTTTGTACTTAACTCTAATAAGAGTATTTTATTCAAACTTATAGTTAATCATTGCTGATTGCCATGAAAATTGTACTCTGTACATCTTGCATGTATAAGTCAGGTATGGAAGGCTGATCACCTTCATTACCAGTTGGTTCAGAAATGTTTGTTCATGTATAAAACTTGTTCAGTCTAAAGTTTGTTCGTGCTAGTTCTCAATTATATTGATGAATTATAGCCAGTTTATTATTCATACTCTTCAATCATGATATATCGTTATATTATTGTATTTAAACTTGCCGGGCAACTTTCATGCTCACCCATGCTATATCATGATAAAACATTGCAGATAAGGCGAACGTGTTCGGATACAATAAAAGGTTAATGCCAAGTTCAGCTTGGGATAAAATGTGCGGCTAGTTTGTAATAGTTTATTTTGATAAATGTTGTTGTGTAATAGATATATTATGAATTGTGTATAAGTTAAGGTTACTCGACCTTGGGGAATAGTGTGTAATTTAATGTATAAACAATTTATGTTTATATCTTCCGCAAATAGTTATAGAAATAGTATACCGGATCCGAGGGGATTTGGGACCTGGATTCGGGGCTACTACAAGTTGGCTTAAAAAAAGTGGCGTGGCTCGGTTTTAAAAAACTGGGTTCTGCAAATCGCGCGGGCGCGCGGCCCTTAGGTGCGGGCGCACGACTTCCCCATATAAAACTCGCGCGGCCGCGCGAGTGCCCTTTTTTAGACATTGAAGTCTAATTATTCTACAGACTTTGGTTGTTCGTTGTAGCTTAGCTTAAGGTTATGGAATGTGAGAATCATGTAACAACGAGGTTAAATAGAGTCATGTTATGTGGTTTATGAATTCAAAATCTTAAATAAATGATTAGTAAATTGAGAATGCGTTATGTGGTAATTTAGTATACATAATGAAAGTTAGACAAGTGTTGCGAAGTAAAACAATTATAGTTTCTAAAATGTGAATGGTAATGAACATGTTATGATATGTTAGCATGTCTTATAGGTATTGTGGTTCTAAAATTATGTGTAGGTGATCCTGAGTTTAACTTTATAGCTTACGCTCAAGGCAAGTTTTATAACTCTATATTTATATTGAGCAAGTCTTTAAAATCTATCTTTTACATTGAGAAAGTTTCTTAATTCTTTATTTTTGTTGAGCTAGTTCCATTATTATATTATGAAGCTTTATTCTTTGATTGAGCAAGCTTTCTATTTCAACTGTTGATTGAATAAATAAATCGTCCTAGTTCATTCGAACTAACTTTAACTCTAATGTTATTTGAATCCTCATTTTGTTTATTCATTCTAAATTGTTTATTGTTAAGCAAGTTTCTTGAATTCTATTATTGTATAATGAATGCAGTTTTTTTTTGTTTCTATTATTGAACTGTTTTAATCCTTGCATGAATTTAATATCATGATTGGTATGTTTTTAGTTCCAGCTTGCTATTAGTTATTGTACATACAGTAAATTCATTTCCAATGTTATAAGACTCTAACCTTAGCTTATTTATTGTTCAAGCAAAGGTTAACCATTTTAGTCATTTTATTGAATACTTATGCTCTATAGTTATTTTAAGCGTGAGTTTGATATGTATAACCAGTTCATTTATGATTCACAAATATTTTATGTCGTGTTGGTATTAAACCCCTGTTATGATTCTCAAACACTATTAATTCAACTAGTCCTCTAGTTGATGTTCGTTGAACATCAATTTACCATTGACAGCTTATCCAAACCAAACTTTCTTTGGTGCGGACTTGTACTCTAAATACTGAGATGAACAACCCTATTATTATTAGGGGTTAACTTACGCGTAGCGTTAAAATGTTTGTGCACAATAGATTGTATGAAGGGCTGATCCCCCTAAGTACGAGGAGTCCTTATAGTCTTATGACTGTTAAAGTTGGAGTTGAAAGATTACTCGCAACTGTGGATATGGTTCATGGTCTTATGACCCTCAATTATGTTTATTCCATATTTTGGATTCAGTTCCTGATTATCATTGTTAGAGTACTATTCAGTCTTGATGAACCTATTATTGGCATATATTATTATTATACTCTTGTTGATTTATTGTTATATTCAGTGAGCAATTGTTTTGCTCACTCTTACATATTTATAAAATCATTGCAGCTAAAGTGGAGAACATAGATGATCCTTCAACTAACAAAGGAAAGGGAAAATTGTACAAGATTTGGTGCTCACTAATCAAGCATTCATACTATTTACCCAAATAAAACTAATCGAACATAGTTTACTAAAATGAGCATAACATTTTTATACGAACTCCAATTGATGCGATTCAAGATGATTCGAAACGAGGACGAATAGGCCTATAACTATTATTATTTGAGTGTTTCAATTTAAAATTGTTATGAAGGGTCAAAATGGCTATCTTAAGGACTGTTATGTATTTAGAGACAATCGAAGGGCGTCGGGATACGCGAATGCAGTTGCAATCCTTTGTGTATTAGTATAACCTAATGATAACATGTTGGACATGCAATAGGCTGTTGTATCAAGTTATTAATGTGTATGTGGTGCAATGACATGATCACTTAAGTAGTTGTAATAAAGCTAAATAGTGATGTTCATGAAAAGATGTGATGTTGTTAGTGAGCTATATGAAACTAATATTAGTGTAACTAATGAGTACTTTCAATATATATGGTATGTGTAGGACGTGTGGTGAATGTGAGTAGTGATTGTTTAACCTACGCTCGAGGCAAGTTCTCTAACTCTACTTTTATAATTGTGCAAGTATCTAAACTCTCTTTGAGCAAGTTTTTCTAACTCCAAGCTTTCTTTGTGCAAGTTTCTTAACCCTAATTATATCGTGCAAGCTCCTAAACCTTATATCTTGATATTGAGACAATCTTTAACTTGTAATTTAGCATGCAAATTTCTACATTCTAACACACTAATCTTGAATAAGTTTTGTCATTCAACTTACTATTACTTATGCATGCTTAAGATTCAACTCTAAATAAGGTTTTAACCTTAGCTTAACGTTGTTCAAGCAAGGTATGTTACATTATTCAATACTTATGCTCTTTGATTATTCCTAAAGTATGACCTTAGTACACAATGTTGATTATGAATTATTCCATAAAATAATGTTATTACAGTTTTATTCAACTAATCCTTAGTTGATGTTCGTAAACTCTAAATTACCTTGAAACTTATCCAAACCAAACTTACTTTGGTGCGGACTCGTAATCTAAATCCTGAGATGAACAACCCTATTATAGGGGATAACTTACGCATAGAGTTAAAATATTTGTGCACAATACATTGTACGAAGGGCTGATCCCCCTAAGTACGAGGAGTCCTTATAGTCTTATAACTGTTAAAGTTTAAGTTGAAAGAATACTTATAACTATGGTCATAGTTCGTGGTCTTTTGACCCTCAGTTATATATTTCATGTTTTGTTCCTGATTATTATTGATGAAGTACTTTATTCATTTCTATTGAGCTTATTCATTTGGCAGTTGATATGATGTTTATTCATTATTATTCAAGTGAGCTTTGTTTGCTCACTCTTGCATATATACACTCATTGCATATGTACAAGTGATGAAGAAGTGTAATTTAATTACTTTTATGTTAATAGACTTTATATTTAATGATGTGATGTAATTATTTTATTTTCACACTTGATTGATGTTAAGGTTAGACAACCTGGGATATTTTTGATTTATTGATGTAACCTATTTATAGGGAGGATTTATGGTTTAAATGTTATTTTATTTGGGTGGATAGTATGAATGTATAGAAAGTGAACACCAATTCTTAGGGGAATGAAGTACCCAGATTTCGGGGTATCACAGACCCCAAAATTTATAAAATTCAATTATCGACTTCGGTCGTAAATTACATGTCTAACTTCTTATCTTTCACCATTATTCGATGTTAAACTTAATAAAATGCGGAATAATTTAAACTTTTCTATCTTATTACTTTAATTCCCTGAATCAAAACCTTTATCATCTACATGTCTTTGAATTAAGTTATTATATAATTCGCTTCATCAAAGTTATTATATAGAATCTTACTTTTTAATCTGATAACCTTTATATATCTGATAACTCAAACTTTACAGTTTATTATTACATAACTAATATGATTTATCAAGTGCATTTCTCAAAAAATTTATCTTTACCTACCTTTGAACCATACTTGGTTTATTACTCACCTTATCAAAGTTTAATAAATAAACTTACATCCAGGTTCAATACCCTTTCACACAACAAACAAAACTTAAACTTTATAACTCATTATCTATTAAACATCATATATTATTTGGAACCCTAAACATAGTTCAAATAATAATAACTCAGCCAAAGTGTATAAATCTTCAAATATCACATCTGATTCATGTCTTTCAAGTAGCACATAATGTTACCTTGAATCCTTAACTTGCAAAAGTGGTTATTTACAAGGTTGAGCTCGACAGCCCAGTAAATCTAACAGTTTTCATGCATCACGTAGCATATAATAACATGCTCATCATACATCTCATAAACATTGGACTAATATAACATCTATGCTAAAGTTCACATAACAAGTATAAAGATTGAGTTCCTTAGTCAATCAACCTAGTCATAAATTGACTTTAACATTTCATACTTTCAACATATATATAACACATTATGCTCTTTGTAATAAAGATTTAAAATAGTAAATCATCAAGTTCACATAACAAATAGGAACTGAAAGACTTTCCTTGATCGTTATTTACCAATAATAGTTTAACAGCTTACATTTATCTGCACTTCACGTGCCCTACACAATTATATAATCATACACATCAACTATTAGTCACATGGCAACGCATAGTAGTTTTAATGTAATCTTTACTCTACATCTCATAAACCTTCCTATTATCAATACCCAATGTTCAATTTGATTATGTTAACTTTCGACATACATCTCACTATATTTTATACTAGAAGTTCATTCAAGTGTTTAAGTATTTCTAGGAATCATTATTGGTTTTATATTAACCCCATTTCATATCTTATAATATTCATTTCATTTAACTTAAAACATTTTAACGTTTATTAACACTTATCACGGTGTTTTGACGTTTATTCGTCACACGCCCGATTTGTCTCTCTTGTGTATGCTTAGTACGCTTATACAACTTATCTAATACGTCATTAACCAATGTTAAGCATCATTATATTTACTAACATTTATGTTTTATAAATTAGAAAAATATCTTTTATCATCAGAAGCACTACACTTGCATGCTCGACGCCCTCCGACCTCCGATTCTCCCAGAAAATATAATAGTCCTAAATATAACCATTTGACCCCTGATGACGACCTCAAATTGAAATATTTAAAGAAAACAGTTGTAGTTCTATTCTTCCTCGTTCCGGATCATCTTGAATTGCCTCAATCGGAGTCCGTATGAAAACGTTATGCCTATTTTACTAAAAACAGGTCAAAATAATCACACCTGACACACTTTGGGTGCAGTTGAGCCCAATTAAGCCTTGGACACAGTGCAGCTGCACCCTAGAGGGAAGCTGCACCCCAAAAGACATAGGGCAGCGTTGCTGCACCCGTTAGTAGGGCCAGGTTCTGTAATTTATTGTTTTCGCGGTTTTTGAACCTTTTCTCCTTCTAATCTTCATAACTTGAGTTATACACATCCAAATTAGTCCATTTTCGATTCTATGGATTTTTATTTCATAGAAATACAACATACTAAAATTATAAAAATTTACAGAAATACTAACTAGTCTAAATCTTAACCCAAAACTCATGTTCATACTAAACTTTCATGTTGAACATGTTTAGCGAATTCATTCACTACGAATTCGTTTCTTAACCAAATTGATTCATTCAACTTGCGTTCTTTTCATTTTTCAACGTACTAACAACATCTAATATCAATTTCAGATTATATACATGATCTAACCATTAATTTAAGCTCTAAAATAGACCAAAATATATACACTAAGTTATAAACAAAATTTCTTTTTCTAACACATGTTTTCACGAATTTGACTACATGAAAATATGTTATGGATTACATATAACAAATTATACATACTAATTAACATATATGATCAATCTCTTAACAATCTAACCACATAAATCCAACTTTTCAAAGAAACTAAAAAGTATAATACTAGAAACACAAAGCTAGATTATTACCTTTGATTAGCTATAAAATTTTAAACAATCTTCGTATTTCTTCCTTCCATAATTCTCACAAGTTTCTTTATTTTTTTTTCTCTCTTTTCTCTTTATTTTTTTCTCTGTTCTTCTTCCCTTCTATTCTCAAGCTTAGGCCAATTTCTTACGTAAAAAAAATAAAATAGACGCAATAAACTAAAACGTATAAAACTGTCATAATAATAAATATACTAATTACGTATCATTTATAAAAATATTTATTATATACTTTTTTTAATTCAATAGTCATAAGGCTTTGTTTGGAAAAATACTTTTAAAAATAAAGACTTAATATTCTTTAAGCCTAGTTTGGTAAATCCATTTAAAACTCATTTAATTTACTTTAATAAATCATTTATACTATAATTTATTATCCCACATTAATTACTTGGATTTCCATATCATATCTTAATAAAATAAACAAAACGAATTACCACAAAATTATAAAAAATTATAATTTTCATTATAATTTTACTTAATGAATTAACATATCACTTTAATTACTAAATTAAATTAAAGCAACATTCTAGCAAACCATATAATCCTTAACAACTCTCTAATTTAGTTATTAAGTTAAATTAGAGTATTATCATACAAATTTAATTCATCACTCTTTTCTCTTAATTAGGTTAATTTCTATAACTCATGGAATATTTACTTATTAATAAATAATCCAACAAATATCTACTAAACAACAAACACATCAATTAAAAATATTTACTTAATTCAATAAATATTTGAAATTACAAATAAAATTCTAGATTGTTACAACGTATATATCACACACACTAATATCTGATATAAGACTCCTCTTATAAAGATATCAGTTAACTTATTTTAATATATGATGATAAAGCATATACTTTGTAATCAATCTTATTTATTTATTAATAGAAGAATTATTTATTAAAGGCATTTATTATCTACATGGTGTTGTTTTAATAATATGTGATAAACTCATAGTTTTAAGCAGTGCTTTTAGAATCATAATGAGATCATGCTAATGAGATTTAAATTCTTAGATAGCTTCAAACTAAAATGTTCTCAATCGATGGATTACTAAAAAGGGGATTAGTGAATCCGAATAGATTGATACATACGTTATTTGCTAATTTTATGAGAATGATTGATCTCATGATCATTTGTGTGGAGACACTAAAGCAAGTATGTAGGTGCTTATTGGAGAATAAGTTCACTAAATGTGACTCGCTAAGAAATACCTAATGGAGTTTTACTTTCCTATCAATAGGAATTTCTGTAATGATAGTAGTACAAGTAATCATTAGACTTGAGATCATCATAGTATCTTGTATATAATGATTTATACTTTGACTTATTCCTTAAGACCCTAAGGGTATATCAAAGGGTATGCTTGGTTGTAATAAGTTATATATGCAGATAATGTATGATCAATAAAGAATCTACCACTTTTAGTAAAAGAAGTGAAATATCCTATATGATTCAATAAATGGCAACCCAAGAATCTGTGGCCAAGGTGAAATGAAATTATAAAGTAGTTTCTAATTTTCATTTATTCAGAGTTGTGCATTTGAGAATCGAAATACATATAATTAAATAAAATAGGACTTAACAGTAATTCTATGTCTTATATTTAATTGGGACATTGTATGGTGGAAGAATTGTGTTAGTTCCTAGTAGGCATAATATAGATCTAGAAGGGGGAGGGGGGTTGAATAGATCCTTTTTCATTTTAAATGCTTTTCAAATTTATTTTGTATTGCTAATGACTTAGCATATGACAACCATAAGAATCTTTTCAAGCACACGGAATAAGTAAAATATCCCCTTCATTGAAATAATCATGATCATACATACATTGTTTTTAGAGTTAGTTCAGTTATAAGTAGTTAATACATACATAGGAATTATAGCAGTTAGATACATAATGTAAATGATATAAAGTAAATGACACAAGTGATTTTAAGTGGTTCAAATACTCAAGCTCCTAATCCACTCTTCTATTTTCAACTAGCAGGATTTCCACTAAGGAAGGGTAGGACCCTGAATCACTATGATTCCTTTAAGGCCAGCAGCCTTGGAACTTTAGTTCACTAATAACTCTTCAAGCCCAGTAGGCTTGGAACTCCTCTAGTCCCCTAGGAACTTTTCAAGTCCAGAAGGCTTGGAACTTCATTTAGTCCCTCTAGACAAGGATCCCTCAGGCCCTGGCTACTTGTTGTAGTAGTAGTTGTTGTTGTTGTTGGTTCTGAGCTGCTAAGACGTCTTTAAGCTTGAACATATTTTGTATATAGCAGCTTGGTATGGTCCTCTTGTCCAGCTCCAGTTCATTCATGTAGTATTCATCTAGTGCATGCATATAGTATTTAGTTAATAGTTTTTCATGTAGTTTGCATTCATAAAAAAAAATTGTAGTTTTTGCATGTTTCCAGCCGTTAGATAGTTTAAGTCTGTTTTGGCCAGTGATGAGATTGGAATTGAGTAAACAAGTATAGTATTGTCTGTTAAGACTTTGATGTGATTTCTTGTTATGAATTGAATCCTTTCCTGTTTGAAACTGGTATAATTAAGGTTAGCACGTTAATAACAGATATGTTGACTGATTAAGTTTAAATTGATACATAATGAATTTCTTAAAGATAATACTAATGTGAAGGAATGAAAGACATGAATAGGCGGAGATGGCTAAATTTTGATAAAAACTTAAGTTTGGGGGGAAAATTTGGGATATATAAGCTTCGTTAAAAAAAAAAGAAAAAGAAAGGAAAAAATAAAATAAAAATTTCTGTGGCTAGTTTTGTTTCGGGGCCTTTGTTACTTGAGCAAGTACGCCCGAAGGGGTATCTTAAAACCTAGCGCCCTAAGGTCTTATATGGTCTGGGAGTCGTTAGTCGAAAGCTCGCTAAGGGGTGACATTGTTAGCCTAATGGAATGAGACATTGCACAGTCATGGTTAAAAAAAAGGAAAAAAAAATTAAAAAAAGAAATATAATAAAACGGGAAAAGAGGAAAAAGCCCCCGAGATGAAAAGTAAAGCATAAGTATCCCGGATTGGACTCTTGAACTTGGTGGATGTTTGACTTTAGTTGGATCTAGCTTGTTCGTGAATTTTGTGAATTTGCACTGTATGATGCCTTCGAAGATATCTATTATGTCTTAAATTTGACTTTATATCAGTTAACATTGTTGTGGACCACACACGCACTATATCAGTGATAACAGTCTAAGATTTGATGATTGATTGGGAAATTACTGATTTGTTTAAATATGATGTATTATCATGTTTACTTGATTTCTCTAAGGCCGGTTAAATAGACTTATTTCTGTCATTACTGTTGGATTCGTAGGCATATAGATTAGTTCCATTACATTGCATTGCATAACATTTTTGTGTTTTTGCTTGAGGACAAGCAAAGGTTTAAGTTTGGGGGTATTTGATGAGTGAGTTTTATACACATGAATTGGATACATTCGAGCTTAATTTATTGTTGTTCTCAAGTCTTTTAGGATGTTTTTATATGTTTATGTCTATTCATGCATGTTTTATATTGTTTTGTAGGAATTGGGACAAAAGTTACTTGGATCGATGTTTAGGGTGGCTAGATTCGCGTTTTCGGCTTGCTATTTACATAGCAGTCACTTCAGAGCCAATTTAACTATAGCTCCGGATATTATTTCACGAAACTTCAAGAATGAAAGTTGTAGATCTACTTTTCCTCTTTCCAGAACATCTTGAATCATCTGAATCGGAGTTCGGACGAAGAAGTTATGGCCATTTTCCCAAAGGACGTCAGAGCAGAAAATGTTGGAAAAGTAGCAAGCGCCTAGGCGCTCCATACAAGCCTATTTCAAGCGCCTAGGCGCTCCAAGTCAGAAACATAATGTTGGCCAAGCGCCTAGGCGCTTGGAATTGCCCTATGATGAGCGCCTAGGCGCTCTAGTGCGTAGAAAGTTGCGTTTTCAGCTGTCAAGTGGGTTTTTGAAGCCAAAGAGGAGTCTGAATGAGGGCTGAGACCAATACAAATGGGAGAGGACTCTAGAAAAGCAAGAGGAACGAATTTTGCAAGGAATCAATCAAGTTTTCAAGAGATTTGCAGAGAGAACAAGGAAGAAAAACACGAAGGAGAATTGTAAAGGCTGAAGATCTACGAGAGAGTTTAAGAGCAAATTCAGAGTTTCTTCTTCTCTTCTCTAGTTTTATCTTTTGTAACTATCTGGGATGTTTGGTTTATTAACTTGGATGATGTTTTTCTTTATTACTATCATGAACTAAATTTTAATTAAGATTGCAACGGAACTTGGTATGTAGTTTAAATTGCAAGCTTCCCATTGAATGAAAGTTAGTTTTTATTGAATTGTTTATTATATCTTATGCTTATTGATTAATTGCCTGATCAACAATTACTGTGATAATCTATATGAAATTGGAAGATGGAGTATAGATTGAGATCTGGATATGATAACATCTGTTCATATAATCTGAATAGGGTTAATATGATTAGCATGTAGGATAGGAATATACCTATGTGTCTTTTGTATCCATTGAAAGAATTTGTGCATAAATCCTAATTAACTTGATTCACATAGGAATATAGTGAGTTGATTAATTGGGGTGTTCCTTATAATTCTACATCTTAGTGATTGGATTTAGAAGGATTTGTTCACGTGTCTTTGGAAGAAGAGCGTGAATATTTATAAAGCATTCTTGGATAACAATTCATATTAATTGATTTATTTTAAATGGGAAGTAAGTTAGTTTAAATGAAATACCAAGGGAAGTTGTAATCTTAACCTGTTAAATCTGCAGTTATTCTTGTGAAATTCTGATTTTAATTATTAGTTTGTTAAGTTCAATTTTAAATCACAAACAAAATTTTCTTAGTTTAAAATAGGATTAATTGCATTAGAGTTAGTAATTGATAAATATTAGTCTATTTCCTCGTGGGAACGATATCCTTGCTTGCTGAATATTACAATTGAACGCGTATACTTGCGTGGTAAAGTGCTATTAAAAAATTAGGCAACAAGTTTTTGTTCGATCCCCGGCAACGGCGCCAAAAACTTGTTGCCTAATTTTTTAATAGCACTTTACCACGCAAGTATACGCGTTCAATTGTAATATTCAGCAAGCAAGGATATCGTTCCCACGAGGAAATAGACTAATATTTATCAATTACTAACTCTAATGCAATTAATCCTATTTTAAACTAAGAAAATTTTGTTTGTGATTTAAAATTGAACTTAACAAACTAATAATTAAAATCAGAATTTCACAAGAATAACTGCAGATTTAACAGGTTAAGATTACAACTTCCCTTGGTATTTCATTTAAACTAACTTACTTCCCATTTAAAATAAATCAATTAATATGAATTGTTATCCAAGAATGCTTTATAAATATTCACGCTCTTCTTCCAAAGACACGTGAACAAATCCTTCTAAATCCAATCACTAAGATGTAGAATTATAAGGAACACCCCAATTAATCAACTCACTATATTCCTATGTGAATCAAGTTAATTAGGATTTATGCACAAATTCTTTCAATGGATACAAAAGACACATAGGTATATTCCTATCCTACATGCTAATCATATTAACCCTATTCAGATTATATGAACAGATGTTATCATATCCAGATCTCAATCTATACTCCATCTTCCAATTTCATATAGATTATCACAGTAATTGTTGATCAGGCAATTAATCAATAAGCATAAGATATAATAAACAATTCAATAAAAACTAACTTTCATTCAATGGGAAGCTTGCAATTTAAACTACATACCAAGTTCCGTTGCAATCTTAATTAAAATTTAGTTCATGATAGTAATAAAGAAAAACATCATCCAAGTTAATAAACCAAACATCCCAGATAGTTACAAAAGATAAAACTAGAGAAGAGAAGAAGAAACTCTGAATTTGCTCTTAAACTCTCTCGTAGATCTTCAGCCTTTACAATTCTCCTTCGTGTTTTTCTTCCTTGTTCTCTCTGCAAATCTCTTGAAAACTTGATTGATTCCTTGCAAAATTCGTTCCTCTTGCTTTTCTAGAGTCCTCTCCCATTTGTATTGGTCTCAGCCCTCATTCAGACTCCTCTTTGGCTTCAAAAACCCACTTGACAGCTGAAAACGCAACTTTCTACGCACTAGAGCGCCTAGGCGCTCATCATAGGGCAATTCCAAGCGCCTAGGCGCTTGGCCAACATTATGTTTCTGACTTGGAGCGCCTAGGCGCTTGAAATAGGCTTGTATGGAGCGCCTAGGCGCTTGCTACTTTTCCAACATTTTCTGCTCTGACGTCCTTTGGGAAAATGGCCATAACTTCTTCGTCCGAACTCCGATTCAGATGATTCAAGATGTTCTGGAAAGAGGAAAAGTAGATCTACAACTTTCATTCTTGAAGTTTCGTGAAATAATATCCGGAGCTATAGTCAAATTGGCTCTGAAGTGACTGATGTGTAAATAGCAAGTCGAAAATGCGAATCTAGCCACCCTAAACGTCGATCCATGTAACTTTTGTCCCAATTCCTACAAAACAATATAAAACATGCATGAATAGACACAAACACATAAAAACAACCTAAAAGACTTGAAAACAACAATAAATTAAGCTCGAATGTATCCAATTCATGTGTATAAAACTCACTCATCACCTCTTTATATTCTGCTTCGAGTCTAGACCACATCTTATCTGGTGCAGCTGATCTTCACTCTTTTCTGCTCATATTCATCTGATGTTAGCTGTGCACCATCACCATTTGGATTTTTTATGTCTATAAGCTTTTAGTAGACTTCTTCTAGGGCTTAGCAATCCCTAAACCCTTCTTGAATTTTTTGCAGACCTGATTCTGCATTTGTTCTTTTTCAGCTTTAGTTCATAGTGATTTGTAGAGTGGTTCTCTTGATCTTCTTTGTACTCTGCGACTTTTATGAATGCTATCTTTTTGTCCTTCCCGGCTCGTAGCTTAGCTTCCACCTTCAGTGGCATTCTCATCTTTGTTGAGTGAAGCTTTTAGTCTATTCGAGTCCTTCTTCAAAGTTGCTTCACTTCCACCTTTATAGTCTTACAGTCATTGAGACTTGTTTTGTTTAGCTCTAGTGGAACTCATAGAGTCAACAATATAGTATTCTAATAACTCAAAGATTATGTAACTTCGGTAACACTTGATCCTTGAAGATCTGGCTTATTTATACTCCTACCAAATCTTCCCGTTGGGATATAGCCGTTGAAAGTCATTTGAATTACTTCGCAGATGTCGGGTTAGTTGGTGAAGACTGCATATGTCACATGACATCACCTTTTTCATCTTTTTGACACTGCAATCTACTGTTTCACCTACCCCGTCAAAGATGTCACTTTGATGCCTCGGGCAGGTACTCTTCTTTATTTCTTCTTTCTGACTTCTCGATTAGAGCATCAGAGATTGTCCTTTTGCATCAATGCTTTCAACTAGCAATGTTAAAATATCAGTCTTTAGATTGAACTGTTGCCAATGCTTTAATCTTCAGATGATAGAACTCTACAATTTTGATGCCTATGTTCTTGGACCTGATCGTAGTGTCATGTTGAATGTTGCTCATCTACTGATTGAGACAACACTACGATCCTGAAGAGTGTTCATTGGATCTTCAATGTAGAACACTTCTTTCTTCATTTGTGTAGTGCTTCAATATTTCTGTTTGCCTTGACTGATATTAAGAATCGATAGCTTGACTCCATGTTCTGGTCTTCTTTTGATTAGTAAGACACCTCAGATTTGTGGCATGCCCAGCTCACTTTCTCCTTGTGATCTCTAGTTCACTTATCATCAATGGACCGACCCATGCTTAATGACTTTAGTCTTGTTCTTTAGAAACTGACTCGTATCTCTGTGTACACTTCATCAGTTCCTTCTTTTCTTTGGCAAAAACTACGATCCTGTTTGACCCCAAGATCTTTTGTCTTCTGTTCATTTGACAGCAACTATACTTGCTGACTTTTCCTTAGTCAATCACTTTTGCTAATGTCTTCTTTTGATCTACTTGAAAAAGACTTTATCTTGAATGGCTTTTCAACTCAATCTGAATGCTAATTGGGTTGGTGCTTAGATCTTCTATTAGCTTGCTAGCCATTCGTTGAGTGCACTCTGGCTCTGTTCAGGTGAAATATTTTTTTGTAGCTCTGAACAGAGGCTTCATCCTTTGGATATTCTGGGAGTGCTCATTTGTTGAGAATCGTGTTTGCTCTATGATTCTGCCTTGGCATTGTGAGCACATCTGTTAAAGCCTTAGTTCTACAATCTATAATTCTGCCTTGGGTTATGTAGACACTACGACTTCGAGATCAGATCTTGACACTCTATAATTTGTCTTTATGCTTGTTGTCTTCATCTAATTTTGCTCGGCTACGATCTCTACCTCTGAATTGATCAGTAGACCCTACGACTCCAAGTCTAGTCTATGATTCTTGACTTGGCATTGGCAGATGCTCGGTTGGCTCATAGATAGGCTGTCTCTATAATTCTGAACATGACATCCTCAACACACTATGGCTTCAAGGATGTTCTTCTCGACACACTATGACCTTTCTTCATCTCTCTTGGCAGTTTACGAACTCCAAGATCTACTATCTTGCAGTCTACGATTCTGCCTTGATAGCTCTCGAGTTTTTCTTGACTCTCCTGGCAGACTATGATTTCTGGTGCAGTGCTCGACGATCAGACAATCCTATCTATTACATTATAAGATCAACCTAACAATCTTTATCTTTATATATTTATATTCCTTGTACATCATTTCTTTTTAAGGACTTTACAAAGGAGTTTAGCTTATGTAGGATAAACCTAACATATTTGATCAATTCATTCTAAGTCTTTGTACATAAGTTCCTATTATCTATCAAAAGATTTTACAGCTTTTCTTAATGCAAGCATATTTGCATATTCATTCATTTATATCATAATCAAATCATACATAAATAGGAATATCATTCACATGCTTATTACTAACAATCTCCCCCTATTTGATTATGACAAAAATAATAAGTGCATATGCATGAGATGAATGAATCTTATATACAGTGAGCAACTGTATTTCTAAAACAGATAATTATGAATGTCATTGATAATAATATGGAATTACATAAACATATCACACTTAACATCCTGGATCCAGAACATACTTAACTAGATAGAGATGTACCTTTTTGGCTTCATATGTGTTTCCAAGATGTCTGTTGATTAGATACTTTTTTGAATGGTTTTTTGCTCCTGCTCCCCTGGGGTGGTGACTTCATTTCTTTTCTCTGCTCCCCCTCAGACTCATGATCTTCTTCTTTATTTTACTCCCCTTAAACTCTCTATTCATAGGATAATCATCCTCTAACTCCCCCTCAGATGATGATTTTGCTGTTGCAACTGCTATCTTCTTCTTTGCCTTTTTCTTAGCCTTCTTGTCCTCTATGTTTCTTTTCTCTGTGCTCCTCCTTGAGTGCTTCTTCCTATATCTCTTTTTCTCCCCCCTTTTTGTCATTAATCACTTGTGAAAGCTGCTCCGTGTTGGACATTAGTTGTTCCATCTGGCAAGATGAGTTACCAACCTCAATCTTAAGTTCTTGTTGGCTCAGCTCAATTTGCAAGGAGAGAGACTGATTCAGATTGTCAATCTTGTAAGAGAGGGATAAAATTTGCTCTTCATTGGCCTTCTGTGCTCGTAAAGCTTCAGCTTTATGATCATACATAGCCTTCAGAGAGATTTGATCTCTCTTTTTGATTTTTAGACATATATCAGATATAGTGGCTTGTAGTTTGTCTTGAGCTGCATTGTCTCCTGCTTTTGTTAACATCTTTGACCTTTCGGTGATGATTGATATCTTCTCAGCTAATGCATCAGAATTCTTCACTAACTCTTACTTCATAGGAGTTTGCTCATTTGATTTTGCAGCTTCTTGTTGAGCACTAGACTGGACTCCACGATTTTCATTCTTGAACATATTTTTGAAAGGAGTGAGAATCTGATAAATTGTTGAGTGCCAATCATTTGTGGAGGATGAAGGAATATCAGACAAATGATTTTGATCAGAGAGAAGCTTCTCAAACTGAACTTGAACATCTTCAATGGTAGAGTGAAGGGACTCTACGATCATCAGCTTAGGCATAATCTTTTTGCCATTATAACTCAGTCTATAATCGTAGGGAATGTAGTGGTTAACAGAATGTCGGTAGACTTTGTAGTGAGGTTGTTCTTTGATCATCTTCGTTGCAAACTTCCATATTCTTGGAAAATTCTGTGACACCAGCTCCAGGTTGGGAAGATGAGAGAATACCCATGTGAGATAGTTTTTATCTTCAGTGAGAGATGCCTTTACCCATGGTATATGAGGGTGAAACCACCTTATTGCATGGTTCTTAACTTCAGGCTCATATATTATAGTTGAGGTGTCTAGCTTCATAGCCTTATGATTATTGAGTCCATTTTCTGCAGTCATCATTACCACATTTAGCCTTTCATTCCCATGATTGATCCATCTGCCAGGGAGTACATGTAGCAGCCCCGAATCTGGGCCCCAAATCGCCGCGGATTCGGTACACTAATTCTTTCACTAATTGCAGAAGATATAAACATAAATTGTTTATACATTACATTACACACTATTCCCCAAGGTCGAGTAACCTTAACTTATACACAATATATAAACTTTCTAACATATAACACATTTATCAAACTATACTATTACAAAATAGTCGCACATTTAACCCAAGTAGAACTTGACTTTAACCTTTTCTTGTATCCGAACGCATTCGCCTTATCTGCAATGTTTATCATGATATAGCAAGGGTGAGCATGAAAGTTGCCCAACAAGTTTATATACAACAATATAATGATGTATCATGATTGAAGAATATGAATAATAAGCTGGCTATAATTCATCAATATAATTGAGAACTAGCACGAACAAACTTTAGACTGATCAAGTTTTATACATGAACAAACATTTCTGAACCAACTGGTAATGAAGGTGATCAGCCTTTCATACCTTACTTATACATGCAAGATGTACAAAGTACAATTTTCATGGAAATCAGCAATGATTAACCATAAACGTGAATAAAACACTCTTATTAGAGTTAAGTACAAAGAAACTTGCCTGAACTGTTGATTACCGCAACACAATTTTTAACGTTTTACCCGAAGTCCTAATATTAATAATATAGATCTCCAATATTAGAATAATATCATCACAGTATAATACTATTATATTTATATCCACAGAATAACCTAAACACATTACCACATAACCCTATCAGTCTATAACACACATAAGACTAGGTATCAAGTCAAACTATTTCAGTCTGACTTGAAACCGACACAATTCTATCATCCCGACGGTCTAGTCGGACTTATATCGAGTTTAAGTTTAATTAAACCCTGACTTAACAGTTAACAATTAATTCAGATAATTTTCTAAGCAGTCAAAATAATTTTCAAGGACTTATAATAAATATTTACAAATAATTATTATCATTTATCAACAATTTCAATCTTTAAAACCGTATTTAAATGAATTAAATACCACATAATTCCTTAATCATTAATATTCATTTAATATAAAATATTAATAAAAATCATTACATAATATTATAATATAATTATAATATATCAAAATATTTTTAATACCTTAAAATAATTTTGTATAATTTTCCAACACTTTAATCCATTATCCGTTAATTGCAATTAATATTAAAATATTAATATTTTCATGCCAAAATATCAAAAATTATATTTTATAACTTAAAATATTTTTATAACACTTAAATCATTTTTATATAATTTATAAAGCATTATTTCCATTTTCCCTTAATTTATTTAATATATCTATTAAATAAACTAATTATCATTAATATTGATTAATTAATGAATTTCATCCCAAAATATTTAAAGTCATCAAAAATAACTTAAAATATTTTCTTATACCATAATATTATTTTTAATGATTATTCATGAATTAAAATCATTGTTAAATCATTTATTTAATTATTATAATTAAATAAATAAATACCATTTATATTCCAAAAATATTAAATATTTTCAAAATATACTTAAAATAGTTAAACACTATTTTTCAGACTTTAAAATAATTTTTCATAATTTAATATGTATTTTTAATAATTAAAAACCATTTTTTTTATTTATTAATCAATTTCCCGAAAAATAAAAATAAAACTGTCGCTAAAGGGCTATAGCGACACTTTCTGTCGCTATAGGTGTTCTTGAGTGTTCTTGAGCTTCATAGACAGAGTTCGGGTGGGTAGGTTTGACCGGATTAAAAACAGTGTTCTTGATGTGTTCTGTGTTATATAATTTGATAATATTGTAGTACTACAACCCTAAACAATTTACAAGATCAATACTTGAACAACCAGCACGATCAGAGCAACAGAAAACATTGTCACACCGTTTTCTTCAAGTTCTTGGTTTACCAGAATCGGGGTACCTAATTTGGTGCTCTTTAATTTTCGATTCTAAAGATTGTTTCTGAGATCCAAAAGGTGCAACATGTAATACACATGACTGGGTACCATTATATTATATTATATCAACCTAAAATCAACACAACTGAGAGATCAAAGCCGGTCAAAGTAGAGGTCAGAAGTTGTTCTTAAACTTTCTGGGTTTTCCAGAAAAGTTCATCCGGCTGATGGTGAACGGTTGTTTGACTGGTTTTATCTTTGATCTTGTAATCGATCTGGTGGTTCTGATGGCTTAGATGTGTAATATAAATGTCAGGCTACAATACCAAAACCACAAGATGACCAAAACAATAAAACAACTGCAAGATCAGAGGCTTGCAAAATCTTGTCAGGGTTACTAAAATTTTTGGGCTGCCCAGAATGCAATTTCTGTGAACGGTCAACGTGGTTTGACCGAGCATAAATGATGATCTAGACTAGATCTAACCCTGATTCCAGTTTCATATCAAAGTCCTCACGTCATAGAACAGATTCAAAACATAAAACACCCTAAAACAATAACACACAAAGATCTAAGGCCTCTGACTTTAGACTGTCAGGCCATTTTTTTTTCATCATTTCCAGATTTCTAAAAAAATTAAATTCGAGTACTTTGATGTTATGGATCTATGATCCAACAACCCAGATCTCTAATTGATACCCTATTACACATATTTAACCAACAAACAACAATATTAAACATCAGAATCATAGATTGCAAAACTTAGAGCTTTTATACCTTTTAAGCAATGATCTTTAATTTCTGCCTTCATGATCTGTTCTTGGCTTGCTATTCCTTGATCATGACTCAACATTTAACTCTCCCTCACTTCCTATTTCAGAATTTCTAGAGAGAAAAGGTGTTTGTTCATATGACAAATAAAGTGAGTCTTTTTCTCTCTCTTTAATCTTATATAATGTAATAATACATTGAATGTGGCTGTCAAATAGCTGAGCTTGCTGGATGTAAATCACATGCTAGTCTAGGTTTTTGTTCAACAACCCACCATAGGTCTAGATTTACAAGCAACCCTTTAATTATCCAACAAAGGGCATTTTAGTCTTTTCCATGCAAATTTAATTTTAAAATGGTCATTTAATACAAACCCTTAGGGTTTAGGGTTTAGAAATTTTAGGGTTTAGGGTTTGGAACATTTAGGGTTTAGGTTTTAACCCTCAACTTTGTAATTTAATTTCTACATTTCCAAATTTCGGTTTTCAAAATAGAAAATTAACATTTCAAAATTATAATTAGGATTTACTAATTATATTAAAATTCCTTAATCATACTTAAATCTTGTTAATTAGGATTAATAATTCCTAATTAAAGCTGCTAATTAAGCAATTATGGTCAAAATAGTCATTAGGGTTTATAACCACTAATTAAGGTTTCTAATAGAAAAATAAATTTTCTAAATTAGAACTTAGATATTCGTAATTAGATTAGGGTTTTCTAATTACTCGTAAAAAAAAATTAGGATTAGGGTTTCGTAATTAACATTGCTAATTTTAGCAATTAAATCCACAATTGTGCATTAGGGTTTCTGACGGAACAATTTGGGTTCTAAAAATTAGAAATTAGGGTTTGCTAATTAATTAACCTTTACCCTAATTAGTAGTATAATTAATACCACATAAGCATTATAATTATCCTTTTTATTCCCAGATTAGGGGGCTTCAATTTATCAGGATCTGAAACTAGGGTTTTCAGATCTGGTATTAGGGTTTTCAAATAATGAATTAAGATTTTAGATAATTCATTAGGGTTTCGAATGGATCATTAGGGTTTTCCCTAATTAATTAAAATTAATGACGTTTAACCTTATATATAGCATTTGCATTCCCAGTCTAGGGTTTTCAATATCCGAATTAGGGTTTTGGATTCTCGGAACTGAAACTAGGGTTTCCAGAACCAGTTCCTAGGATTTCTTATTAATCGCTAGGGTTTTCTAACCAAACATTAAAGTTCTTAATATATAATTAGGGTTTATCACAGATGTAATTTATCTGATCAACCCATGACCCTTAACCACATTCTGAACACATCATTAACCATATACACAGAGCATATTTACATAAATCCTTAATCCTGAATAATTCACCTAAATCCTTCACCAAATTTTGAAATCCTCAAAATTCAATCCCAATAACATCAAACGCATACACTTATTTTCTGTCTAGGTCTATTATTTAACCTTAAATCAATCATTTAAGATTTTAATAAATTGTCTAAATTCTCAGGTTGTCACATTCACCCCTACTTATAAGAATTTCGTCCCCAAAATTAACCTTACACCTTACACTGTGCACCTTACACCGTGTACCTTACACCATTCACACATGTCACATGCTACCCAATACACCTCTCACAAGAGCAAAAGTTTTGAAATTGTGCTGAGGGGTCATATAGACCATGAACACATTTAGTTTTAACGTTAGTGATCATACCGCAAAACAATACATTACTTTGTATGTTTACAATCACAAAGAAGGTAAACTACCGTTGCTAGTACTTTAGGTGATCAGTCCATCGTACAGTTACGTCATGCATAACGTATTAATCATTTTTAACGAATATTTACGCTACTAGATTGGATTATTTATCCAAACATTATCGTTCACCTCAGTCTTATAATTGAATTCCGCACCAAAACAATTTAGTTTGGGAAATTCTTTCAATAAACACTTGGAGTTTTTTATAACATTAGTCTAGCTGAATTAAATAGCATAGACTCATATCAATAATTCAATTCAATCGAATTATTTAGGTGTAGCCAAACCCCGTTGGCAAATTAAAAATTTTGAAAACATTTTCGAGAATGACGTCATGATGCCGCACTGTATTAACAGTCCGTTTAGGATTTCTTCATTTGGTGATTTTGTCATGCTACATCATACCATAGTGGAATAGTGACTTTAGGTCTAATTCACACTAAGTAATACTGCATTGATGACTCCATCATTTTTATCATCTCTGCACCAGGTTACATGGTACATAAGTATTAAATAAAAATAATTTTTGATATTTCAAATCATTTGCGTCTAGCCGAAATAAGTAGCATAGACTGTACTTTAAACCGTTTCAAAAATGATTACGAGTCTACATTTTTTTTAAAAGGCACATAGTCCGTATTTAGCTTGTTGTCAAAAATTTGAAGTTTAGCATAGCTAGGAGTTTAGTAAAACCTAAGTCTCCACTAATGATCATTTGCTTAATAATCTATCTGTTCCTATAATCCTTAACACTCCATTCACACACAACTATACCCAATTCATAAAACAACACTTATGAGTTCATAACCTGGCCACAATTATATGAGTTTACGAACTTACCCTAGTCTGACCTTTGGCGTCCGTTCGCTGAGGGGCTAATAAACATTTCATAAAACTATGAGTCAAGAATGTCACATAAGTATGAGTTCTAAGAACTCGTACTTAATCCTATATTCTCTACCTATGACCTATTTATCTATATATTACAACTAGCGCGACACAACATTTCAATGGTTACCAATGCCAACAACTAAGTAGTTTTTACACCAAGTACAATTCCCCGCCCATACAAGGAATCATACAACTCAGTTGTTGACACGAGTCTTCATTGAAATCCCCACCAAATCTTAACCCCTTTTTCAATACGAATTTCATTCGTATTCATAATCCATAACTCTTTTATGAGTTTTCATAGTACCATTTCATAGTACAACTTACACACAGCATCTTGCTGTAAACTTTTCAATCATAAGATTGATTCTTTCTGACTGTCATAACCTTATCAGATCACGAGGTGATCTTATTGTATATGTTACGATTTATTTCTATGCCTATGATCGTTTTGTTTTACGATCTCCTATCCCTGCACTTCTGTTCACCACTGTTACCAGAGTTAGGGAACTCTATGTCTTTACACTCGCCGAGATTCGTCTTTAAATCTTACCGACACACTAACTCTATGTGAGTTAGATTTTATCCTAATCACTGCGGTTATTGGTCTTAGGTACTCCTACCTAAGCTTCATAACCAACAGCTCTGATACCAACTATAGCAGCCCCGAATCCGGGCCCCAAATCGTCGCGGATTCGGTACACTAGTTCTTTCACTAATTGCGGAAGATATAAACATAAATTGTTTATACATTACATTACACACTATTCCCCAAGGTCGAGTAACCTTAACGTATACACAATATATAAACTTTCTAACATATAACACATTTATCAAACTATACTATTACAAAATAGTGTTAGGTTTGTAATATTCAAGAACGCAATCAAATTGCACAAAATTAGCGGAAACGTGTAAAAATCAGAGTTTAAAATTTTTACAAACCATATACCCGGATCACCCTTTATGCATAATTATTAATTAAACAAAAAGATATGAATAAGAATTATACCCTTGAAGATCTAAGCTTCCTCAGGTACAAGTTCACCTCCAATCCTTTTCACGTTCAACTTGAATCCACCGGATTTGGTTCCTTCCTTTGATCAACGTTAGCCACCCAAGTGTTTGGCCTCTAGAGGTGATCCACCAAGGAAGAAGAAAAATTCAAGAATATAGGTATTTGGCTCAAACCCTAGTTTTCTATCTCTATAGAAAAAGGGGCGTACTCTCCAACAATTGGAATAACGTATGTTATAAAAGTCAACAACCCCTTCACCCATAATAAGACTCCTCTTATTTATAGATGTAGGCAACCCTCCTTAACAATTAAGGAATTGGGTTTTATTTAATTAATTAAATTGTTTTAATTAATTAAACTCCCTAATCTTATTAGGGATAATTAATTAAACTCTTTTAATTAATTTGCCTCCTAATCCTATTAGGATATTTGAGAGTACTTTTATTAATTAATTCCCAAACTCCTTTAGGAATTAAATAATAATAATAGTAATAATAATAATAAGACTCCTCTTATTAATTTATATTTAATATTTCTAAAATACTCCCTCCGTCCCAAATTAACTGCTCAGTTTTGACTTTTTTAAGTCAAATTGACTATTTTTAGAATTAATAATTAAGCATATATAAATATATTTCTAAAATTATAAAAATTAGGATTAGTAATAAATTGTATATACTTTCTTTTGGTTATAATCTCTTCACCTATATTTTAGCAAAAATAGTAAAAAGATTAGTTTTAAAAATGGTCAATTTGACTTTAAAAAGTCAAAACTGAGCAGTTAATTTGGGACGGAGGGAGTATTAAATAATAAATATTAAGCTATTTAATTTATTCTATCACAATAGATTAAATTAAATATACTTAACTTATTATTACGAGTATGCCATTAACTTCTTAAATAATTATTCTTCCTTTTATGGTGTGACCCTTTAGGTTCTCCATATTAAACCGGTTGTGAATAAATCAATTAGAACAATTCTAATCTTATTTAAATAAATAAATTAAACTAATAATTTATTTAAATAAATGATATTTATTCTACAATAGGGATAAGCCTCCCTAGCGATCAACGACTTTCCAGATAATATAGATTTCAACATTAATCATAAAAGAACCTTTGAGTAAATAGTTACCGTACAATTCAATCCTTCTACCAAACAATGTCCCAATTAAATATAAGACATGGAATTTCTGTCAAGTCTTATTTTATTTAATTATATGTATTTCGATCCTTAAATGCACAACTCTAAATAATGCAAATTAGAAACTCCTTTCTAATTTCATTCTGCCTTGGCCAAGGACTACTGAGTTGTCATTTATCGAATCACATAGGACATTTCTCTTCTTTTACTAGAAGCGGTAGATTCTTTATTGATCATACATTATCTCCATGTACAACTTATTATACCCAAGCATACCCTTTGATATACCCTAAGAGTCTTAAGGAATAAGTCAAAGTATAACTCATCATACACAAGATACTATGATGATCTCAAGTCCAAGGATCACTTGTACTACTATCACTATAGGAATTCCTATTGACATGCAAGTAAAACTCCATTAGGTATTCCTTAGCGAGTCACGTTCAGTGAACTTATTCTCTAATAAGCACATACATACTTGCTTTAGTGTCTCCACACAAATGATCATGAGATCAATCATCCTCATCCAATGAGCAAGCAACGTATGTACCAATCTATCCGGATTTACTAATCCCCAATTTAGTAATCCAACGATTGGGAACTATTTTAGTTTTAAGCTTTCTAAGAATTTAGATCTCATTAGAATGATCATCATCATTATTCTAAAAGCATTGCTTAAAACTATGGGTTTATCACATATTATAAAACAGCATCATGTAGATAATTAAAAGCCTTTAATAAATTAATACTTTTTATTAATAAATGAATAAGATTGTTACAAAGTATATGCTTTATCATCAAACATGATTGGCTTGTGTGCATACTACTTTCAAATAGTCGCACATTTAACCCAAATAGAACTTGACTTTAACCTTTTTCTGTATCCGAACGCATTCACCTTATCTGCAATATTTATCATGATATAGCAAGGGTGAGCATGAAAGTTGCCCAACAAGTTTATATAAAACAATATAACGATATATCATGATTGAAGAGTATGAATAATAAGCTGGCTATAATTCATCAATATAATTGAGAACTAACACGAACAAACTTTAGACTGAACAAGTTTTATACATGAACAAATATTTCTGAACCAACTGGTAATGAAGGTGATCAGCCTTTCATACCTTACTTATACATGCAAGATGTACAAAGTACAATTTTCATGGAAATCAGCAATGATTAACCATAAGCTTGAATAAAACACTCTTATTAGAGTTAAGTACAAAAAAACTTTCCTGATCCGTTGATTACCGCAACGCAATTTATAACGCTTTACCCGAAGACCTAATATTAATAATATAGATCTCCAATATTAGAATAATATCATCACAGTATAATACTATTATATTTATATCTACAGAAATAACCTAAACACATTACCACATAACCCTATCAGTCTATAACACACATAAGACTATGTATCAAGTCAAACTATTTCAGTCTGACTTGAAACCGACACAATTCTATCATCCCGACGGTCTAGTCGGACTTATATCGAGTTTAAGTTTAATTAAACTCTGACTTAACAGTTAACAATTAACTCAGATAATTTTCTAAGCAGTCAAAATAATTTTCAAGGACTTATAATAATTTACAAATAATTATTATCATTTATCAACAATTTCAATCTTTAAAATCGTATTTAAATGAATTAAATACCACATAATTGCTTAATCATTAATATTCATTTAATATAAAATATTAATGAAAATCATTACATAATATTATAATATAATTATAATATATCAAAATATTTTTAATACCTTAAAATCATTTTGTATAATTTTCCAACACTTTAATCCATTATCCGTTAATTGCTATTAATATTAAAATATTAATATTTTCATGCCAAAATATCAAAAGTTATATTTTATAACTTAAAATATTTTTATAACACTTAAATCATTTTTATATAATTTATAAAGCATTAATTCCATTTTTCCTTAATTTATTATTATATCTATTAAATAAACTAATTATCATTAATATTGATTAATTAATGAATTTCATCCCAAAATATTAAAAGTCATCAAAAATAACTTAAAATATTTTCTTATACCATAATATTATTTTTCATGAATTAAAATCATTTTTAAATCATTTATTTAATTATTATAATTAAATAAATAAATACCATTTATATTCCAAAAATATTAAATATTTTCAAAATATACTCAAAATAGTTAAAAACTATTTTTCAGACTTTAAAGTAATTTTTCATAATTTAATATGTATTTTTAATAATTAAAAACCATTTTTTCTATTTATTAATTAATTTCCCGGAAAATAATAATAAAACTGTCGCTAAAGGGCTATAGCGACATTTTCTGTCGCTATAGGTGTTCTTGAGTGTTCTTGAGCTTCATAGACAGAGTTCGGGTGGGTAGGTTTGACCGGATTAAAAACAGTGTTCTTGATGTGTTCTGTGTTATATAATTTGATAATATTGTAGTACTAATGTAGTACTACAACCCTAAACAATTTACAAGATCAATACTTGAACAACCAGCACGATCAGAGCAACAGAAAACCTTGTCAGACCGTTTTCTTCAAATTCTGGGTTTACCAGAATTGGGGTACCTAATTTGGTGCTCTTTAATTTTCGATTCTAAGCATTGTTTCTGAGATCCAGAAGGTGCAACATGTAATACACATGACAGGGTACCATTATATTACATTATATCAACCTAAAATCATCACAACTGAGAGATCAAAGCCGGTCAAAGTAGAGGTCAGAAGTTGTTCTTGAACTTTATGGGTTTTCCAAAAAAGTTCATCCGGATGATGGTCAACGGTTGTTTGACTGGTTTTATCTTTGATCTTGTAATCGATCTAGTGGTTCTGATGGCTTAGATGTGTAATATAAATGTCAGTCTACAATACCAAAACCACAACATGACCAAAACAATAAAAAAACTGCAAGATCAGAGGCTTGAAAAATCTTGTCAGGGGTTACTAAAATTTTTGGGCTGCCCAGAATGCAATTTCTGTGAACGGTCAACGTGGTTTGACCGAGCATAAATGATGAACTAGACTAGATCTAACCCTGATTCCAGTTTCAGATCAAAGTCCTCACGTCATAGAACAGATTCAAAACATAAAACACCCTAAAACAATAACACACAAAGATCTAAGGCCTCTAACTTTAGACTGTAAGGTCATTTTTTTTTCATCATTTCCAGATTTCTAAAAAAATTAAATCCGAGTACTTTGATGTTATGGATCTATGATCCAACAACCCAGATCTCTAATTGACACCATATTACACATATTTAACCAACAAACAACAACATTAAACATCAGAATCATAGATTGCAAAACTTAGAGTTTTTATACCTTTTAAGTTATGATCTTTGATTTCTGCCTTCATGATCTGTTCTTGGCTTGCTATTCCTTGATCATGACTCAACATTTAACTCTCCCTCACTTCCTATTTCCGAATTTCTAGAGATAAAAGGTGTTCGTTCATATAATAAATAAAGTGAGTCTTTTTCTCTCCCTTTAATCTTATATAATGTAATAATACATTGAATGTGGTTGTCAAATAGCTGAGCTTGCTGGATGTAAATCACATGCTAGTCTAGGTTTTTGTTCAACAACCCACCATAGGTCTAGATTTACAAGCAACCCTTTAATTATCCAACAAAGGGCATTTTAGTCTTTTCCATGAAAATTTAATTCTAAAATGGTCATTTAATACAAACTCTTAGGGTTTAGGGTTTGGAGCATTTAGGGTTTAGGTTTTAACCCTCAAATTTGTAATTTAATTTCTATATTTCCGAATTTCGGTTTTCAAAATAGAAAATTAACATATTAAAATTATAATTAGGATTTACTAATTATATTAAAATTCTTTAATCATACTTAAATCTTGTTAATTAGGATTAATAATTCCTAATTAAAATTGCTAATTAAGCAATTAAGGTCAAAATAGTTATTAGGGTTTATAACCACTAATTAAGGTTTCTAATAGAAAAATAAATTTTCTAAATTAGAACTTAGATATTCGTAATTAGATTAGGGTTTTCTAATTACTCATAAATAAAAAATATTCAGGATTAGGGTTTCCTAATTAACATTGCTAATTTTAGCAATTAAATCCACAATTGAGCATTAGGGTTTCTGACGGAACAATTTGGGTTCCAAAAATTAGAAATTAGGGTTTGCTAATTAATTAACATTTACCCTAATTAGTAGTATAATTAATACCACATAAGCATTATAATTATCCTTTTTATTCCCAGATTAGGGCTTCAATTTATCAGGATCTGAAACTAGGGTTTTCAGATCTGGTATTAGGGTTTTCAAATAATGAATTAAGATTTTAGATAATTTATTAGGGTTTCGCATGGATCTTAAGGGTTTTCCCTAATTAATTAAAATTAATGACGTTTAACCTTATATATAGCATTTGCACTCCCAGTCTAGGGTTTTCAATATCCGAATTAGGGTTTTGGATTCTCGGAACTGAAACTAGGGTTTCCAGAACCAGTTCCTAGGATTTCTTATTAATCGCTAGGGTTTTCTAACCGAACGTTAAAGTTCTTAATATATAATTAGGGTTTATCACATATGTAATTTATCTGATCAACCCATGACCCTTAACCATATTCTGAACACATCATTAACCTTATACACAGAGCATATTTACATAAATCATTAATCCTGAATAATTCACCTAAATCTTTCACCGAATTTTGAAATCCTCAAAATTCAATCCCAATAACATCAAACACATACACTTATTTTATGTCTAGGTCTATTATTTGACCTTAAATCAATCATTTAAGATTTTAATAAATTGTCTAAATTCTCGGGTTGTCACATTCACCCCTCCTTATAAGAATTTCGTCCCCGAAATTCACCTTAATCCTTACACCGTGCACCTTACACCATTCAGACATGTCACATGCTACCCAATACACCACTCACAAGAGCAAAAGTTTTGAAATTGTGCTGAGGGGTCATATAGACCATGAACACATTTAGTTTTAACGGTAGTGATCATACCGCAAAACAATACATTACTTTGTATGTTTACAATCACAAAGAAGGTAAACTACCATTGCTAGTACTTTAAGTGATCAGCCCATCGTACAGTTACGTCATGCATAACGTATTAATCATTTTTAGCGAATATTTACGCTACTATATCGGATTATTTATCCAATCATTATCGTTCACCTCAGTCTTATAATTGAATTCCGCACCAAAACAATTTGGTTCGGGAAATTCTTTCAATAAACACTTGGAGTTTTTTATAACATTAGTCTAGCTGAATCAAATAGCATAGACTAATATCAATAATTCAATTCAATCAAATTATTTAGATGTAGCCAAACCCCGTTGACAAATTAAAATTTTTGAAAACATTTTCGAGAATGACGTCATGATGTCGCACTGTATTAACAGTCCGTTGAGGATTTCGTCATTTGGTGATTTTGTCATGCTACATCATACCATAGTGGAATAGTGACTTTAGGTCTAATTCACACTAAGTAATACTGCATTGATGACTCCATCATTTTTATCATCTCTGCACCAGGTTACATGGAACATAAGTGATAAATAAAAACAATTTTTGATATTTCAAATCATTTGCGTCTAGCCAAAATAAGTAGCATAGACTATACTTTATACCGTTTCAAAAATGATTACGAGTCTACATTTTTTTTAAAAGGCACATAGTGCGTATTTAGCATGATGTCAAAAATTTGAAGTTTAGCATAGCTAGGAGTTTAGGAAAACCTAAGTCTCCACTAATGATCATTTGTTTAATAATCTATTTGTTCCTATAATCCTTAACACTCCATTCACACACAACTATACCCAATTCATCAAACCACACTTATTAGTTCATAACCTGGCCACAATTATATGAGTTTACGAACTTACCCTAGTCTGACCTTTGGCGTCCGTTCGCTGAGGGGCTAATAAACATTTCATATAACTATAAGTCAAGAATGTCACATAAGTATGAGTTCTAAGAACTCGTACTTAATCCTATATTCTCTACCTATGACCTATTTATCTATATATTACAACTAGCGCGACACAACATTTCAATGGTTACCAATGCCACCAACCACTACTAGAAATTCGACATATAGCGACGAGCTATAGCGACGGTCAGAACGGAACCGTCGCTATAGGGTATCTATAGCGACGGTCAGCACGGAACCCTCGCTATAGGGTATATATAGAGACGGTCATTGTCTGGCCGTCGTTATAGATGTTTTTTAAGAAAAAACATTTTCCCCAAAATCATTTCACTTCTCCCCCAAATCATTCGTGTCCCTCCTCTCTCGTTACTCTTCCTCTATCGCTCGCTCTCTACTCTAACCCAAATAAAATTAGAAGCTTTGTATGCCCCGGACTCATGTCCTGTCGGACAGAGTTCAGACCTTCACAGCCGTTCAAGGGAGCGAAAATCACCTCGACCAGAAAAAACTTCGGATTAGATGTGAGTTCAGACCTTCACAGCCGTTCAAGGGTCGGATCTGATTGTGGATGATGGTGGTGGTTCAACTTTATTGATTTACGATGGAGTGAAGGCCGAGGAGGAGTATGCCAAGACCGGTGCTATTCCCGACCCGCCTTTATGCATATATCATTCACGATTTGGGGCAAATGCCAATTGTTGTTGTTATAGCTGTAAGTAGATTGGGAAAATGTTGTTGAAACTTTCAATTTGAAATATTTATAATAGCAATTAAATAATGGATGTTGTGAATGAACTGTCTTTGGCACTGATTTTGATTATATGCAATTAAATTTTTAGCTTTGGCTAAATTTTTAGGGTATAATAATTGTCTGAATGTTCGTTGTGTTGATTGTCAGTAGGAAGCTTCTTGAGGATGTTTATTGGTCCCAATAATGTCCGTGCTACTCGGAAGGATGTCCAATTGAAAGTGGAAGGGGAATATAATAGTTTTAGAGTATGCTTTCATTGGCTCCTCATTCTTCTTTTTTTATCTAATCTGATCGCATCTTGATAGTACCTGATTAGTTTTTCCTGCTCTGGAATTTACTAACCATTGCTATTGTATTATTGTAATTTTACTCTCACTATTTAATAAATGTTTACCTTCGGAGTTTGGAAGAAGGATTCAAGCTTTTTCTCACTTCTATGCAAATTAAACTACAACAATCTAATTGGGCATTCCAACAAAAGATTTACTTCGGATGGATGTTTACCAGCATTGCCAGTTCAGCTATACCAGGTACTACATATGTGGACATATTTAAACCTTTTCGTCTTAACCAATGTATTTATCATAATGAAGCATACTGAGCATGGCTTTTGCAGGCCTGGTTGCTCTTTCTATACACAGGTTTGGCCTTGCGAGAGAATATTCTAAGAGTAAATGGAAGCGATATTCGTCCATGGTAATTTAACCATAGTGTATAGATTG
The DNA here is from genome assembly GCA_020205505.1 of Panax japonicus. Taxonomy (NCBI): domain Eukaryota; kingdom Viridiplantae; phylum Streptophyta; class Magnoliopsida; order Apiales; family Araliaceae; genus Panax; species Panax japonicus. The sequence goes on along the minus strand of CM035110.1, from coordinate 28,463,452 downwards.
TTCAAGCCAATAGTTTAGTTCCTCATAGTTATTAGTACTTTACTTTTTCAAAAAGAATATGTGGGTAGTTTTTGGTTTGCCGTGGAATAAATTTGAAATGTCTATTAGTTTTTTGTATTTCACCTTGAATGTTGCATCATATATATCTCTGCATTTGTAGGTGAATATATCATCACTATTGTGATATGGCTATGGCGCTCATCAGTCTGACTTGGGAGATAGAAAGGCAATCTGAATGTTCCCAGTGGATAATATCCCTGTAAATGTACCTTTTATCGCAAATTTGTTATTCATGGTGTTTTTCGTCACCTATTCATGGTGTTTGGGGGCCTATGTGGTGTTTTTCGTCACCTATTCATGCTGCCTGCTTATTTGCAGTTCAAAATAAATCTATGGTTTAGACGTTTAGTTCAGGATATTTAACTCTTCAATATGCTGCAATTCAGGTAATATGTCTAACTAGTTGCTTTAGCAGTTATGCCTATACTGTCATGCTTATGTCTCCCCAATTTTGTCTTGGGGAGTTGACTGTTTGGATTTATATCTGTTCTGGACATGGTTGTTTGCTTGCCATGTATTGATAATCTAGTCATATAATCTTTTGGTTTTATTTGCTTCAAAAGTACAACTAATTCTTTACCTTTCTTATATCTCCAATGACCCTAATGATCAGTCCATATTCTAGTGATTATACAACCACAATTTCTGTAATTCTATGTTGCAAGATGAGAGAATGTAATTGCATTTCTATGGGTATATTTTTGTTTGATACTTAAAAATAAATTTTACTTTATACAGGAAAAAGAATATAGAGAAGCCCTTGAGGCTGTCAATAACAAGAACAAGGAAAAAGCTCAACTAATAACCAAACTAATGGAGGTGATAAAGATCTCTATGCTTTTTGTCCACACAACAAAAATAAATTGTCACCATGTTTATTATATTTTCTTTCTCATGTTTATTCTTTTGTATGCATAATTCTCCAGATGGTGAGTGAAAGTGAGAGACTGAGAAACCATTTTTGAATCTATTCCCACTTAACATTTGAGAAACCACAACAAAGGTCCAGATTTCATCTTACTTAATCTAATGGTCAGATCTCATCACAGACAAAAAAAAAAAAAAATCCCGCCCAAATAAGACTCCTTCCCGTGTACTCTACTCTTTCCCTTCAAAATTTCCCCAAATCAGACTCCTTCCCTCACACTTACTGTCTCCTTCCTTCTCCCGTTCTCTTCCAACGCCTCTCTGTGTTCATGCCACTCGGTACTCAAGCGACGGCGCCGGTGATGGCATTCGAAGGTTGACGGCGCCAACTGTTTTTGGTAAGCACTTCGTGTTGGTTCATGTTCGTGTTGCCCTGTAAATTTCGTGTCAGTACAAACAAAATCAAAAGGTTGTTTATGCACACTTTTAGCCACTGAAGTTGTTGGGTGTTCCACCTCTGAATTTCTTGCCTGCAAGCCATTTAAGTGAAATCCAGAAAAATGAACCCCTCATGATAAAAAAAAAAATTCCTTATTTTCTAAACAATCCAAGGCCAGTATAAAAAAACAAAAAACACCCACTGAATTCGAAAAATATGTAGTTCAATGAGAAACCACAGTAAGAAATCAAAGACCCAGATGAGAAAAGGCTGTAAAAATGAGATTTTTGTTGTTGTTTAACCTGTTGTTTGGTGGTGGAGTGAGCGTTCAATTGAAGAGCGATAGCGGCGTTGGAAGCGAGAGAATGAACAACGCTTTCAGTATATGCCACACAGCCTTTAGCCTTAATTAGAGGACACCATATATATTAAATTAATATATATATTGTATTACTTGGTATATATATAAAGTATCATCTGATATTTGGTATATATGAAATAAGACCACATTAAATTAATATATATATAAACAAGACCACATTACTCGGTATTACTTGGTATATATTAAATTAATATATATATAAAGTATCATCTGATATTTGGTATATGAAATTTGGTATATGAAACAAGACTCGTTGACTTGCCAGTATTGATCACATATCATATTAGAGATTATCTCCCTGCCAATTAAGAAATGATGTCCACATACCAAGTCTATCGCAATTCCCATCTTCCCCAATCGGCAAAGTAGCAATTTTTCCCAAAACATTAATACATTCCTCCTCAAAGAATTTATGAAATTTTAAAATTTAGTGTGATACTGCAAGTTTTGAACATAATAAATTATGTAATTAGTATAAATTTTAAATAATTTACATTATGTACAATTGTTTTGACTAAATCACTTGAGATAATGGAGTATTATTTTTAATTTTTAAGTAATATTTACATTGTGTTGATTGCTTCATTTTTAATGATTTGAAATTAGTTGCCATTAAACTTCAGTGGGTGCTTTCATCTCTGGGTTTTAAGAATTTTTGGTTTCTTTTGATTTGAATACAGAAACTTCAGTGGGTGCTTTCTTCTCCGATAACTCCTCTTCTCTCTCTCATCTCACAAACCCACCTTCAAAAGACTCTCACTCTGCATCCCCAAAGTTTATGCCAAACAGGCTGCTGCTACTGCTGGAGATGTAGAGGACTCGCCTGACAATGTAAAACAATCTTGGGTGTGTTTTCTTTCCCCTTTATTCTCTTTGTTGGCATGTTGGGAGTTCCATTTTTAGTGATGGTTAATTTGTTGTGGCCCATTTGGTTGAATTAATTCTTAGTGGTTGTATTGGTTCCTTCTATCAAAGAAATCTATCAAAGAAATAAAAGACCATTTTTAAATCCCATTTTGTAGTGCAGTTTCTTTTATGGATAAAGGCATAGAATTTGTTGGGTTTTATATATTTGAAGTCAGCATTGAGTTGCGACTGAGCTCAAGTTAAAAATACTGGATTGGTGAATTGTTCTTGGTATTGAATTAAATTTGAATGTGAATTTGTCTCCCAAATTAAGTGTTCCTCTTCCCTTTCTGGGACTGAATATTAAAAGAATCTACTTTTGAAGCTATAGTTAAATCTCTTGGTATTGAATTAAATTTGAATGTGACTGATGGTAATGATATAGTTAAGACTTCGGTAAAAAGTTTGATGTCTAAATGGGAAATCTTTTTCCGGGAAGGATGTAGTTATTTTTAAGAGGGAATGGTCCCTTAAGAAACCAAATGTATAAAGTCTCTTTTAGTTTCACAATCTTTTCATTATTGTTTTTGCCAGAGGAGACATCTAACTATTTATGTAGACCTGAAGTGCACTCTAATTGATAAAATTATTTTTGTTTTTCTGCCTTTTGCAGAGAGAGCCTTAACTTTTCATGTTTTAAAAAAGGTGATAATCCAGATCATGTAACTGATAAAATCATTGAGTAGTATCATTGATAAGCCTATTAACAATTATTTTATTTTATTTTGTTAAAATTAAGATTACTTCCGAATTATATTTAGTTTTCCAATATGAGTATCTATAAATATTACTGTCTCCTTCCTTAAAAAATAATTCTATTTTTGTACTATATATATACTCCTATAATTAATTATTTATTTGTTATGTTAGTGTGTCATTTCATCTTATTTAGTGTGCCATTTCAGATTAACTTATTGTTAAAATAATGAATAATTATCTTTTATTTTGCATGTTTATTCAGTATGGACTTAGTTGAAGATTTATCTACATTTTTTTCTTCCTTTTTCTCTTCTCGATTTGATAATTGTTAAATTGAAGTGATGTTATTGTTATATTGGAAAAAAATATAGTTTATCGCTAATAATTTTAATCATGATAATGATGTTTGTTATGCTAATTATGATAACGTCATTTATTGCAGCTTATATGCTTAAGATTATAGCTCATCTATATAATATCTATAAATATTACTGTCTCCTTCCTTAAAAATTAATTCTATTTTTGTACTATATATATACTCCTATAATTAATTATTTATTTGTTATGTTAGTGTGTCATTTCATCTTATGTTAGTGAGTATAGTAACATGAAATTTTTCGATGATTTCAGTATCTGTTACTCAGATTAACTTATTGTTAAAATAATGAATAATTATATTTTATTTTATTTTGCATGTTTATCTTGAGGTAAATTTCTCCACAACTATATATATGATCATTTCATCTTATTTTATTTTTATACACCATGTTATCATGTTAGGACACATTTAAGCTGTTCTGGAATTTAGAATTTAGATTAGATCTCTGTTCTTTATTATAAACTCACATTTTAGCTATTTTTTAAACTGCACTTGCTGAAATTTATGTGAGTTTAGAGGGGGAGACTGTGCTACAGTTTAATGTTCGTGGAGGTTACGATATCCTCTACTGTTCCTCTGTTGTTCTGAAAATTTAGTGGGTTTTCTCTATTTTTGGGTGATTGATTTGTATGCCCATTTGTTAATCTCTTTATTTGATACTCATGGTTTATTCATCTTCTCAAACAGAAAAATCAATGGCTTTAATCTTTGGTCTTTGAAGCTCTCTCACTTTCAAAGTTATTTTTTCCTTGCAATGGCGGTGGATTCAAGGGAAAAGGTGAGATTTATTTCTCTAATTCTAAGCTGCATTTTAGTGTTTCTTCGTACCCATCAAAACTTCATAAAGGAATTTTAATTACTGATTACCAAAATCTTATTACCCATTCCAAACTTCATAATTACTGATTACCAAAATCTTTATAATTACTGATTTGGAAGGAATGGGGGGAGTAATAATGGTTGTTTTACCAAGGGTTATCAGGTTTGAAACGTTCACTTTTTTAACCTCACTCCCATAATCTCTCTTCCTTTTTGCGGTCTTTGTTGAGAGATACCTTTACTGTTTTTGGTTGAATTTGTCCTCCATTAAAAAAACGACAACAGGGAAAGAAATCCTTAATATATATTACATTTGAATGTATACAAAAGCATACCTCCCAAACAAATTAAATGCTTATTACATTTGTTCTGGTATATATCTTCTGTTTGGTTGATGAGAATCTATAGTAAAGATGGAAGATGTTTTTATTAGAGTTAGATATAATAAAACAGGACTTCTGTTTGGTTCATTATATATAATTGTTTTTATTAGAGTTATATATATTTGTAGTATATGATTTGATCTTTTTTGATTAGTTAGCATCATGTTAACTTCCTGAACCACCACATGGTGTCCTTGAATCCTGAAGTAGTAAGCAAATGCATGTACTTTTTAAAATACATAACAAAATGTGAACTTTATTGTGTAGGTACAACCGTTTCAACAACACAATCATCGGCCAATGGATGATGTTGTTATATTTGGTAGTGTAAGTTTATTATCTGATTAACTCTCTCTAAATATATCTTAATGATTTTTTAATAACTTATTTATTTTAATTTATTTTCATTAATGTCATGACAGATGGATGACCACCTAGAAAACACTGTATGATAATAATTTCTTACTCATCATTTTCTTACTTTGTATCTTATCTTTTTACCAGCTTATTTACTATTCAACGTTCTTTTGTCTACAGGTTCGAATACTTCGTCATAATAATGTTGGAGTAATAATTCGAAATGAGTATGAATTAAATTGTCTCCGTTTACGTGAGGTAGTGTATACTCACACCTATTTCTCATTTATTTTCCCTTTTTCTGCTTTTAATTAGCGTTTTCTTACACAGAAAGAGAAAAAAAAGTCTGATGCTTTGGCGAATGCCGAATTTAAGGGGAAACAAAAAGCAACTTCTTCTACCCAAGGAAGAAAAAATACACATTGTCAACTGGTATCACTTTTAATCATATTTTTTTCTCATATTCATTTTATGTAGATCGTTTGATTTGTCAACATGTTTTTGGTTTGTCTCATTTAATATTACTTATTTTTTTTATCGTGTTCTTACCCAGAAGGAAAAAAAAAAGTTTGATGCTTTGGCGAATGCTAAATTTAAGGGGAAACACAAATCAACCTCTTCTACCCAAGGAACAAAAAATACAAATTGCAAACTGGTATCACTTTTAATCCTATTATTTTTCTTTATTTTACAATGGATTTGGATGTTATTAAATTTAAAATATTTGAAGTTTTGTGTTATTTTGTGTTATCGTGTTCTTACCAGTGAACTTTTAATCCTATTATTTTTTCTTTATCTTTACTTTTGTTGGGTCCAATTTTTTTAAACTCTAAATTTGTTTAAACATTCCATAATTTCAAGCATCGAACAATGTGTTGGATGCAGGGATATGACATTTTATTTCTGCATCAAACAAAAACTTTATGATAATTATAATGTTGATAAATGGTTGGGTAGATAGTTCTGTGAATGTAACACTTTATTGTCATGATATATCACGTTGTTATATATACAAAGTGCAAAACAATACGATATACGTTAAATCAACAAAATAATAATTAATTTTTTATGAGTTTGTGGTTTAGGCACCAAACTATAATGTTGTATCAAAATCAACATTGCCGCAATGTGGAATACTTGCTCCAAAAATGTGTTATACTGGGAAAGAAAATGAGTGCTCTAAACGTCAATTGGGACAACTTGCACGTTACGAAAGAGAGCGATCAAAACATTGTGCCCCCGTCCAACCTAGATTTTTTCCTTCTTTACCACCAAGCCGTCGTCGCCGAGCATGCCTTGAACGAGAATCAAATAAAAGGTCCCGCCTTCAACCAATGACTTTGTCTACCAAAATTTCACATCCTGTAATAGACAGTATAGTGACAACAAATGTTTTAGAGTCATCGTCAACCACTTTGCTTCAAAATCTTAATGAAGATACTACAACAATTGTTGAGCGGTGGTTGTCTGTGGCCATCATGAATCAAGAAAATCCTCCTCAAAATCTTGAAGAAGGCCCTTCAACAAATATCTCAAGGTTGTCGCCTGTGCTCCAAGACTTGCCACCTCAAAACCTATACAAAAGCACAACAACAAACTTGGAACCATTCTCCCCACGTTCCCCAGTGGCATCGTATATGACAAACATGTTCAAACAAATGCGTAATCCGAATGAAGGCACCAGGTGTTCGATATAAGTTCTAATTTTCTATTCTCACACTTGCTGTCTTATTCATGTTCTCCTTTTAAAAATTGTATGACATCTATAATTTTATCTGTAGTGCCTACACAGTAGAAGGTGTTACTATGGATGTTGCATTTAATCCTCGAAACCATGAAATTCCAGATCGTCATTCCCTCGGCTTGATGAATCGAACATGTCCTCATTGTTCTGCCTTACACTGGCTTGCTGAAAAACTAACAAAATCATCTGTATCAAATCCAGCCTTTGGTAAATGTTGTTTACAAGGAAAAATTAGACTACCGCCACTTATTACACCTCCTTTAATGCTTAAAGCATTGTATGACGGCAATGATGAACAATCAAAATCGTTTCGTCAGCACACACGAGAGTATAATGTAGCTAATGCGTTTACAAGTCTTGGTGCTACATTGGATGACAGATTAATTGCCGGGCGGGGGCCTAGAACATTCACCATCCATGGGGAATTACGCCATCGAACAGGATCGCTTATGCCACAACCAGGGTGTGAACCAATTTACTCTCAACTGTACATTTATGATCCTAATTCAGCTTTAGATGTTCGCAGCAACAAAAATCCTAACTTGAGAAGAGATGTTTTGAAAACCATACAAGATTGTTTATTGCAAGTAAATCCATTTCCTGTAAAATTTCGTCAGGCTCACACAATTTTAAGTGAATTGGAATTGACGGGGGTGAATTTACCGGCCTATCTCCACTACAGTTCAGTAACAGACCGGCGTCGATATAATCTTCCAACAACCGATGAGATTGCGATAATATTGCCGGGAGATGGAGCTGAATCAAGTGGAATGAGAGATATTATGTTACATTTGAGAGGGGATAATGGTTTGATGCAAATTAATGAGTGTCATCCGGCCTATTTGCCATTGCATTATGTGGTATTGTTCCCTTATGGTGAGCTAGGATGGAATCCAGATTTGATACAGTGGAACGCTTCCCAAGGTGGACCTTCATCTACTCGACTGACACAATTGCAATATTACAGTTATCGTATGTTCCAACGTGATACTGAGTATTCAACAATTTTAAGAGCCGGTAAACTATTTCAAGAATTTGTAGTAGATGCTTGGGCCGCTACTGAACAAAATCGGTTGACATACTACAAGTTGAATCAATCGAAGCTTCGTGCAGAACTTTACCAAGGTCTTACAGATGTTTGTGCAGATGAGCTTGGTCCTGAACAAGTTGGTCAACGAATGATTTTGCCATCTTCATTCACTGGTAGTGCAAGACATATGTTTGAAAATTTTCAAGATTCAATGGCTATCACGCGGTATAATCAACACCCAGATATTTTTCTAACTATGACTGCAAATCCCAAATGGCCTGAAATTACTAAATCACTATTGCCAAATCAGATCCCTACTGACCGTCCCGATTTAGTGGCCCGTGTTTTTGAGTTGAAGCGGAATTTTTTGATGAAGGAGATAGAAACAAACAACGTCTTTGGTAGAAAAGTGGCGCATGTTTTTACAATTGAATTCCAAAAAAGGGGGTTACCGCACATGCATGCACTTTTGTTCCTTCATGGTTCTGATAAAATTCAAACATGTGCTCAAGTGGACAGAGTAGTGTGTGCTGAATTTCCAGATTGCCAAACTGACCCATTACTTTTTGAAACAATTATAGGTTGTATGGTACACGAACCATGTGGTGCTCGAAATCCACAAGCAGCATGTATGGAAAATGGGGTGTGTACCAAGCGGTACCCTCGATCATTTGCTGAATCAACAAGTATGGACTCTGATGGATATCCTGTCTATCGTCGTCGTAATACTGGTCCGAAGTACATCGTGAGGGGGCAAGAAATTGATAATAGAGACGTTGTGCCACATAATCCGTATTTATCAAGAATGTTCAATTGTCATATCAATGTTGAAGTTTGTGCAGGAGTTAGATGTGTTAAATACATTCACAAGTATATTTATAAAGGACATGATCGCGCAACAATGGTACTTGGAGGAATTAATGAGATCCAACAATATCTTGATGCTAGGTATATTGGACCTCCAGAAGCCGCGTGGCGATTGTTTGGTAATCCTTTACATGAAGAGATTCCTTCAGTTGTAAGATTGGCACTTCATTTGCCTGGGATGTATCGTGTAGTCTTTAACCCTGCTGAATCTTTTGATATGATCCTTTCTAGAGGTGCACATCAAAAAACAACTCTAACTGGCTTTTTTGATTGTTGCGCTACAAATGAATCTGCCCGTGTATTAACTTATCAGGAATTTCCAGAAAAATTTGTTTGGAACAAGTCTATCAATAAATGGATTCCAAGACAAAGGGGTTATGCAATTGGTAGAATGTACTTTGCTAGCCCTAATTCAGGTGAGCGGTTTTATTTGCGTTTGCTTCTAACTGTTGTTAGAGGACCTACTTCATTTGACTGGCTACGCACGGTAAATAATGTTATGCATGATACATTCAAGTCAGCATGTGTTGCAAGAGGACTGCTTGAAGATGATGAAGAATGGATACAATGTCTCCAAGAGGCTGCACTTATGAGAACGGGATACCAATTAAGGAGACTATTTGTTATAATTCTAACGGAATGCTTTCCATTGCATCCATTTGAATTGTGGAAGCAATTCTCAGCACATATATGTGATGATTTAACACATAGGATTCGTACTATATTTGGTATTTTGAATCCAACTGATGATCATATTGAAGATTATGGCTTATATTTGATAAATCAATTGCTCCATGATTCGGGAAAGAGTTTAGTTGACTTTCCACCCATGCCACAACCAACTGGAAATTGGAATGCAATAGTTGGAAATAGATTACTGTCTGAGCACCAACAACTTGAGAATGAAGCACAACAGTCTGATGCACAAATTAATGTTGACAAACTTAATGATGAACAACTTGCTGCTTATACTGCTGTCACAACGTCAGTATGTGAAAACATAGCAACTACTTTCTTTTTGAGTGGAGGTGCTGGGACGGGAAAAACGTTTTTGTACAATACCATTGCAACCAAATTGCGTAGCTATGGACATGTTGTTGTTACTGTGGCTTCATCTGGTATTGCATCGTTGTTATTGGTAGGGGGCGCACTGCACATTCTACATTTTGTATTCCTTTGGAAACCCTAGATAATTCAATATGTGGGTTCACTAAACAATCAATGCATGCTGAGTTGTTTAGAAAAACAAAGCTAATAATATGGGATGAAGTTCCTATGCAACATCGATACTGTGTTGAGGCAGTCGATCGCACCCTTCAAGATATCAGAGACGATAAAAGACCTTTTGGAGGTATCACTGTTGTCCTAGGTGGAGACTTTCGACAAATATTGCCTGTTATTCCTAAAGGCGTTCGCGAGCAAATTGTGGGTGTATCATTGAGACGGTCTTTGCTATGGAAAGATATAAATGTTTTGACTCTGGGTTCAAACATGCGATTAACTCGCACAGACGTTCAAAATATTAATTTTGCTCAATTCTTGATGGAGGTAATATTTCATTCAACCTTACTTTGAATTTTTATAACATGATACTTTGAATTAAATCTCATTTTGTGAATAATTATACTTTCATTTTTTAGATTGGGACCAACCCACAAGAAATTGTGCAACTTCCATCTACGATAAATCGATGTCATAATCTAAATGAATTGATATTTAAAATCTATCCACAATTGGATGTGATTGGTATAGTGACTCCTACCTTTCTCACTGAACGAACAATTCTATCTGCTCGCAATGACGACGTCAGTGATATAAATGCTGCAGCACTGAATATTACTCCGGGAGAAACAATTACTTTTTTAGCTGCAGATAAAATGTCTGAAGGTGATGAGCTTGATCATACCATTAGGAATCGATATCCTAACGAGTACTTAAACTCCTTGAATCCTTCAGGGTTGCCACCGTTTAAATTGGAGTTGAAAGTTGGATGCCCAATAATGTTGTTACGAAATATTGCACCGAAGGATGGACTTTGTAATGGCACGCGATTGATGGTTGTTAGATGTGCCTCAAGGGTAATCGAAGCTCAGATATTAAATGGAGATAAAACTGGCAATTTAGTCTTCATTCCGAGAATATCATTGACACCAACATCTTTGGACTTACCTTTTCGAATGACAAGACGTCAGTTTCCTATCCGATTAACTTATGCTATGACAATCAATAAAGCCCAAGGACAATCTGTCAAATTCGTTGGGATTGATTTGCGAACACCTGTTTTTAGTCATGGACACCTTTATGTGGCACTATCTAGATGCACATCTGCGGATCGTATTACTGTCCTCCTTCCGGAAGATGGGTCAAATTGCACCACAAATATTGTTTACCCAGAAGTTTTATTATGATATATTCTTACGACAGTTAAATGGTATATTTTAAACAAGTTTATTTCTACTAAATTATGTAATCTTTTCAACATTTCAACTTTTAATTTTACAATGACGTTCATTCTTTGTAGGATTGGAGTGAATTTGTCAACGAGAACAATAAACTATATACAATGGACCTTTGTGGATGGGGTCGACGTAATCAGGTATATCTACTTTTATGTCACTGCATCAAAATAACTATACTATTCCTATAATATAAATAGTGTTTGTTTTATTGTTTATGTAAATAACAAATTTTAATTTAATATAGGTGGTTGTGCACTCTCCTCATTGGGCAAAATGCATTCGTATTGATACGAGGACATTAATGATATTGATGAAGAGAAGGTTTAAAAGGATGAAAAAGACATTTAAGAGAGTTAAATGATATGTAATCCAGTACTGACATGTCCACCTTTGACGATTACTAACCTACCACTGACCAAACAATTGTTTAGGTGCGAAAATCTCTCTTACCAAGACTACATTTCTCTACTTCTCATGCAGACACACAACACACATAATTCATGCATAAAAACACACAGAAATCAAACTCGCACACCATTATACTGCCACCAATACAAATTTATGATTTAAATCATTAAGCAAATGAACCATTCCTTGAGATAGTACTAAGAAAACTTAATTTGATTGTAAGTCCGTATCTTTTCCTTAAAAAATTGACTATTTCTTACAATCTCTCTAAATTCGAGCTTATATCAATCTAAATCATGCCCCCTACATACAAATATGTGTGCTCATTTGTTTTTTAGATAATTCAGGGTAAAGTAAGGGGTCTTATGTTTCAGATTTATAATTGTTTTATTTTAACTAACATATTTTGATAATTTTTAAATTTGAAATATTTTCAGGTATATATTGAAGGATACATGATGAAAGCTGTAAAGAATATACTTGCTGTAAGTTGTAAAGTAGAGGGTCTTATGCTCAACATATTGTTTCTCTATTTTCTGCATGTATGTATTTTTTGTATTCTGCCTTTTGTAAAGTTAGCTAATTATACTTGGTTATGTTGATTTTGGGTATGGAATGACGGTTTTTTTTGGTGGTTTGGATATGTATGGATGATTGTAAGTTTTGTAAACAGGTTTAGATTTTTCTGGATATCTATTTTTAAAGGAAACTCTGCCGAAATTTCTTGAAATTAGTAGCGATTAGCTTGATGTTTTGGTGGTTGGATATGTTGATGATTGAGTATGTATTAATTTCTTCATGTATGTATTTTTTTGTTCCGCATTTTGTAAAGTTAACTAATTATACATGGTTATGATGATTTTGGGTATGAAATGATTGTTTTTTTGGAGGTTTGGATATGAATGGATTATTGTAAGTATTATACACAGGTTTATATTTGTCTAGATATCTATTTTTAAAGGAAATTTTGTCAAAATTTTTAAAATTAATAGCGACTAGCTTGATATTTTGGTGGTTAAATATGTTTGGATATGTATTGATGATTGTAGACAATTTTAGAAAATTTCATCATTTTTTTTTGGAAATTAGTACCAACTAGCTTGATGTTTTGGTAGTTGAACATGTGCTGATGATTGAGTATGTATTAATTATTGTGGTGGTATAGTGAATTATGATAGTATAGTGAATTGTGGTGGTATAGTGAATTATCTATATATATTTTTAAATTTTAATTTAATTTTTTTTATGCCGTGCCTTTAGGCACGGGCATATACTAGTTTATCTATATATTACAACTAGCGCGACACAACATTTCAATGGTTACCAATGCCACCAACCACTACTAGAAATTCGACATATAGCGACGAGCTATAGCGACGGTCAGAACGGAACCGTCGCTATAGGGTATCTATAGCGACGGTCAGCACGGAACCCTCGCTATAGGGTATATATAGAGACGGTCATTGTCTGGCCGTCGTTATAGATGTTTTTTAAGAAAAAACATTTTCCCCAAAATCATTTCACTTCTCCCCCAAATCATTCGTGTCCCTCCTCTCTCGTTACTCTTCCTCTACCGCTCGCTCTCTACTCTAAACCAAATAAAATTAGAAGCTTTGTATGCCCCGGACTCATGTCCTGTCGGACAGAGTTCAGACCTTCACAGCCGTTCAAGGGAGCGAAAATCACCTCGACCAGAAAAAACTTCGGATTAGATGTGAGTTCAGACCTTCACAGCCGTTCAAGGGTCGGATCTGATTGTGGATGATGGTGGTGGTTCAACTTTATTGATTTACGATGGAGTGAAGGCCGAGGAGGAGTATGCCAAGACCGGTGCTATTCCCGACCCGCCTTTATGCATATATCATTCACGATTTGGGGCAAATGCCAATTGTTGTTGTTATAGCTGTAAGTAGATTGGGAAAATGTTGTTGAAACTTTCAATTTGAAATATTTATAATAGCAATTAAATAATGGATGTTGTGAATGAACTGTCTTTGGCACTGATTTTGATTATATGCAATTAAATTTTTAGCTTTGGCTAAATTTTTAGGGTATAATAATTGTCTGAATGTTCGTTGTGTTGATTGTCAGTAGGAAGCTTCTTGAGGATGTTTATTGGTCCCAATAATGTCCGTGCTACTCGGAAGGATGTCCAATTGAAAGTGGAAGGGGAATATAATAGTTTTAGAGTATGCTTTCATTGGCTCCTCATTCTTCTTTTTTTATCTAATCTGATCGCATCTTGATAGTACCTGATTAGTTTTTCCTGCTCTGGAATTTACTAACCATTGCTATTGTATTATTGTAATTTTACTCTCACTATTTAATAAATGTTTACCTTCGGAGTTTGGAAGAAGGATTCAAGCTTTTTCTCAGTTCTATGCAAATTAAACTACAACAATCTAATTGGGCATTCCAACAAAAGATTTACTTCGGATGGATGTTTACCAGCATTGCCAGTTCAGCTATACCAGGTACTACATATGTGGACATATTTAAACCTTTTCGTCTTAACCAATGTATTTATCATAATGAAGCATACTGAGCATGGCTTTTGCAGGCCTGGTTGCTCTTTCTATACACAGGTTTGGCCTTGCGAGAGAATATTCTGAGAGTAAATGGAAGCGATATTCGTCCATGGTAATTTAACCATAGTGTATAGATTGTTCAAGCCAATAGTTTAGTTCCTCATAGTTATTAGTACTTTACTTTTTCAAAAAGAATATGTGGGTAGTTTTTGGTTTGCCGTGGAATAAATCTGAAATGTCTATTAGTTTTTTGTATTTCACCTTGAATGTTGCATCATATATATCTCTGCATTTGCAGGTGAATATATCATCACTATTGTGATATGGCTATGGCGCTCATCAGTCTGACTTGGGAGATAGAAAGGCAATCTGAATGTTCCCAGTGGATAATATCGCTGTAAATGTACCTTTTATCGCAAATTTGTTATTCATGGTGTTTTTTGTCACTTATTCATGGTGTTTGGGGGCCTATGTGGTGTTTTTCGTCACCTATTCATGCTGCCTGCTTATTTGCAGTTCAAAATAAATCTATTGTTTAGACGTTTAGTTCAGGATATTTAACTCTTCAATATGCTACAATTCAGGTAATATGTCTAACTAGTTGCTTTAGCAGTTATGCCTATACTGTCATGCTTATGTCTCCCCAATTTTGTCTTGGGGAGTTGACTGTTTGGATTTATATCTGTTCTGGACATGGTTGTTTGCTTGCCATGTATTGATAATCTAGTCATATAATCTTTTGGTTTTATTTGCCTCAAAAGTACAACTAATTCTTTACCTTTCTTATATCTCCAATGACCCTAATGATCAGTCCATATTCTAGTGATTATACAACCACAATTTCTGTAATTCTATGTTGCAAGATGAGAGAATGTAATTGCATTTCTATGGGTATATTTTTGTTTGATACTTAAAAATAAATTTTACTTTATACAGGAAAAAGAATACAGAGAAGCCCTTGAGGCTGTCAATAACAAGAACAAGGAAAAAGCTCAACTAATAACCAAGCTAATGGAGGTGATAAAGATCTCTATGCTTTTTGTCCACACAACAAAAATAAATTGTCACCATGTTTATTATATTTTCTTTCTCATGTTTATTCTTTTGTATGCATAATTCTCCAGATGGTGAGTGAAAGTGAGAGACTGAGAATGAAAAAGTTGGAGGAGCTGAGCAAGAACATAGATTCCATGCGCTGAGCAGTTAATCAAGTACTCTTTGCACTATAAATATTAGGATTGTTTTCTTGGATTTTATTATGACATATGATGGTTTCTTTATTTGTATTGCACTGTGTGATATGCCTTTGAGGTGCTGCTTAAACCATTATTTTTTACTCCCAAATTTTCCTTACTTTGTTCTAATATTCTTGTATTTATTTTTGAGTTAAGCGTGCAAATATGTAGAGCATCCTTTCATGTAGTATTATTATTAATTTCTGAATTCATCAAAAGAAATGGCACATTATCTTTTCATATTTAACTAGCTCACTATATTCAAATTAATTCAGTTAGTCATCTGCCAACCATAAATTATGCTTTCAATGCTCCAAAAATATGACATTACGCAAATTTGACAGTAATTTTCTATTTTTTTTAGTTTTGTGCATCTTAAAATTTTGTGCATCTGGACAGACTGTGAAAGTGGATTTAGAGGCAGGAAAAATTCTGCAGTTAAGTCATTGTTTTGGCAAACAAGGAAAGGTCAATACTTTGACATTCTGGTCAATAATCTTCACTGTGTACTCAAATTCATTGTTTTCGTGCCAACAGCTGTGTGGATTTAGAGGAGATATGCTCTTGATTGCAATGTAAATAGATGCTAAAAGAACATTTCTATTCTAGCTTATTTAGTATGTATGTATATCACTCGTCAATTTCGAAAATGGTATGACAATGATTTTTTTCTTATGGAAATTACATTATAAGTGGTTATATTTTCAATATTTTTAAGTTTGTTAATTTTATATGTAGTGGTACAAGTACAACTAAACAAGTGGGAGTATTGAAGCAGTTCATGATGGGTCTACAAGTACAGCTAAACAAGCTGGGGAACCCACTGCTTCGGTTTCAAATGGAGGAGTATCTGTTTGTCATGTCAGCCTTGTTGCACTAATTTTTTGATTAAACAAAACATTGGGTGGTTGGTAGTTGCTAATTTTTCAATCAATATATGTAGTCACTGTAATGTTGGTTGGTTGGTAGTTCATTCAATTATTATATTGTAATATTGTAATGTGAATGATTTTAAATAATGTATATAATATTTTTTATATTTTATTTTATATTGTATTTGGGTTTGTTGAATAAATTTGCATTATTAATTTTTTTTAAGTATAAAAAAGCTATAGCGACGGTCATCGACCGTAGCTATAGTGTTCTATAAAGCACAGGCCTATAGCGACGGTCGTCGAGCGTCGCTATAGACATATATACACGATTTTTCCATGACCTATAGCTAGGGTCGACGACCGTCGCTATACGCCAAAAGACCGTCGCTATAGGCTTTAGCGACGGGTTCTATGGCGACGGTCGGCGACCGTCGCTATAACCTATAGTGACGATCTTTTGGCCTATAGCGACGGTCGGCGACCGTCGCTATAGGTCAATTTTGTAGTAGTGAACTAAGTAGTTTTTACACCAAGTACAATTCCCCGCCCGTACAAGGAATCATACAACTCAGTTGCTGACACGAGTCCTCATTGAAATCCCCACCTAATCTTAACCCCCTTTTTCAATACGAATTTCATTCGTATTCATAATCCATAACTCTTTTATGAGTTTTCGTAGTACACCAGTACAAAGTACCTAATAGACAACGCTTAATAGACAACGTTTTTTATAAAAACGTTGTGGTTTTTTTTACAACGTTTTTAGAAAAAATGTTGTAGATATATATGCAAAAACGTTATCTATTTGAAAGAGCATTTTTTTAGTTTTAATTAGATAACGTTTTTTTGAAAAACATTGTCTATGAAGAAAAACACGGAGCTAAATAAAAAAGGCGGTGCTCTCTTTTGCATTTGTCACCGAGTATCTTCTTTTCTCTCCTATCCTATCTCTGTACTCTGTATGATGGAGGTACTTTCTGTGTGAACGAACGCCTCATCGGCGACGCTCAAGTTGTGTCTCCGTTCGATTTGATGACGACCTGTCCAGTTCGTCGAAGTCTGGTGTGTCGATGACGCCGTCGCTGGCGATGTTTGTAGAGAATCGGGAGTTGCTAATGATGCTCACAACTTCGGTTTCTCCTCAAAATCTCGCCATTTTTGAAGCTTCAGAATCATTAAGGAGCATTAATTCTGTTTGTTTCACGGTTTCAAGCATGGAATTCGAGGTTTTGGTTTGAGAAATTTGGATAAATCTAGGGCTTTTATGAGCGTCTCAATTGGATCTCAAACTGCAGCTAATGATGCCTTTTTCTCGGATAAATCTAGGGCTTTTACGGTGTTGGCTGGCGATCTCCGGTCAGTGTTAGGGCTACTGCAACTTATGGGCTCGAACGTTTCCATCGAAAGATCGTGACTATGGGTATAGTCAGCTCTTTTGTATTCAATTGTTGTATATTTCATGTTTTTTTTATTGTGAAAATGGATAACATTTTTTTTATTTGCTCCGGTGACAAATGTTGAGAAAACATGATGTTGTTGGCAAATTTGTTGAGTTCTATGGTAATTTCATGTTCATGAAATTGAGTGACTAAGTTCACTTGAAGTTCAGTTCTTTATATATCTATCTGTCATCTTTAAGGTTTAATTATCTTTCTATGTGCATACAGGTGAAGGTATGGACGAATTGTCACTGGCTGATAGGGCTACTATTGCAAATATGATTTCTCTTTGTGGTTTATGTTTATTTAATTCTGAACAAATGTTTTGCTATGAAACAGATTGGTGCAGTTCTCTTCTTATCTGCTTAGTACTCCATATTGTATAACTTGGAAGATTTAATTCATATTATTTTTACATGAAGTGTTAGTTCTACAAAAGTCTGTCTTGATGTAGCTTCATTTGGTTACCTGGTTTTGCAGTCATATTTTTCACTGCTTACTTCCACTTGGTGATTGTCGGCTGTAGTCGTTTGATATTTATCTATCAGTGCCATCAACAGTTTTTTAGGTTGCTATGGTGATGTTCTTATCTCTGTCACTTCTGTATTCTTATAATTATTTCTAATCAAACTGAGAATCGAAATGTGGAACTGCAATAGATTACTTTTCCCTTTTTAGCCATTGAAAACCATGTCAATTTCTCATATTTATTGATTCACAATGAATTGGAGAAAAGTCATACACATTATAGAATTGCAGACTGCCATCGCCAAGAGCAAGTAAACATATTTTTTTTTCTTCTCTTTCAGGCATTTTATATGGTATTGCAGATTTCTATTTTTCTGTTTTATTTTATTGTATTTAATAAAAGTTTAAGTTTTAGTTTCTTCAAACTTTAACCACTCTAAAAATCTTATTTATTTTAGATAAATGACAGTGTTTTCCTGTTGATGCTGTTATGGAGCTTATTTCGGTCTCTGCTCTTCCAGTTTCTCTGTTCCCTCAACTTATCTTCACAAAAGCTGGAAAGATCTTATACTGTGAAAGGTACATTTTTAAGAGAATCATCTTAACTAATATTCACCTGTTGCCTCATTCTTGGATCTTAAATGGAACTATTTTATTTTCTATTCTTGGGTATTCAGCAATCCCACCGAACAGGAGCTTAGTTTTGTCAAAATAATGGCATTCTTTTAAAATGGAGCAGCGAAGCCATCTTATCTGAATAGCTAGGGAAATATAAAGAAGCAATCCTTACCATTGCAACTAGTAACAGACAGAGCCAGGGGCAGATTCACTGCTTGGCCAGTGTAGGCAATACCCTACACTGACTTTTTGAAAATTAATTTTTTTAGAGATAATTATATATGTGTGTGTTTTTAGAGATGATTAGATAGAGCTTAGTTTTTATTAGAGATAATATGTCTGAAGGCCCTTGCCCTAGGGGCTGACATTATTCTGCTCTCTGCAACGAAGTATTTTGGAGGCCACAATGATGTATGGCAGTTCCTATTGGTGCATTTATAGTTGGATCAGTTCTGCACGATCAGTTAATAAATCACAGTTAAATGTTAAACAATCAAATTTACTGTTTCAGGAAGACACCTATGGTGTACTTGAATAACATTGCAAAGGGTTTTGCTGCAAATATAGCCGCCAAGCTTGAGATGATGGAGCCATGTTACAGTGTAAAGGACAGGTGAGGAATACAAAATTGTTATGCCTTGATGATATGTTTCTAAGTTTTAAAGCTGTATTTTGTTTTGCTGTTTCTATCTTAAGCTCTACCATTTTGAGTTTTCTGAATTTGTTTTAGTTGATTGTTTATGCTCTTATAAACTCAATGTGCTGTTGTTAGAGATCTGTTTCTATGCATACTCTGGTGTTATAGAGTACATGATATGGATTTTTAACACTTTGGTCCATTTCTCATAGAGGATTTTAGTTGGTGGACTGTGGGGGTAGATGGCCCATCCAGGGGACTGCACTTGTTTGGAAGGTTCCTGCTGCAGTTTGGGTTGCTCGCCAACTTCAGTGTGGTTTTTTACTCTAGCCTATGGGTGGATCTTGCTACTTTGGGAATGCTTGGGCATTGGCATGGGCATGGGCTGGGGCTGGGGATAAGCTTGTATGTTCAGTTTCATTTACTCTGTTGCCATAGAGGTTTTGGTTTGGGTTATTTTTGTTGTAATGTAGTGTAGCTTTTGTGCTGTAGCTACAGCTGTAAACCGGTTATGCAGGCTTGCTATTGTTAGTTTGCAGTAGTTATTTGTCGTCGACAGTTGCATGGTGTATGGTATGTATGTTGAAGCTGCTGGTGTTAGGCTTGCTTCCTTCTGCTACAGTTTCTCGGCGGATGCTGTGTTGCTGCTTCTTATAGAATGGGCACTGCTGCTGTTTCGTAGTAGTTTCTGTTGCTGCCCATTTCTCATGGAGGATTACAACCTTTGAATGACTTGGGATTTCCCAGAAGATATGTACGTTACTTTCAGGTAGATTCCTAAATTTGGTTCTGCTTTTGAGTAAAAATTTGACCTACTGTTTTGTTACAATATTATTTTACATGTTGAACTGCTTATTATTTCATTGTCATAATATTTTGATGTGTTTCCTATATTTGTAGGCATCATGGATTACAGAAGAAGAATTTGGTATGTGACATCTTGATTTAAAGCCTGTACCCTCAGTTTCGTTGAAGTCGTTAAGTGGTAATATAGCTCCTTCACAAAATGGTTCAGACTGCATTGGCAATTTAAGCATTGTAAATATAAAATCATTTGATCCTAGGTTTTTTTGCACATGCTTAGGTATAGTAACTTAATTTTATGGATAGTTTGGTTTATTTTGTGGATTGAAAAGTGAATTTGAGATGTATATATGGATAGTTTGGTATATATTTTGTGGATGTAGTAATTTGAATTTGTAAATGAATGGTATTATTTGTATGTATTTTGAATGGTTGATATATTTTGGCTCATTTGAATTTTAATTTGAAATTATAAATGAATGGTATTATATTTAATATTAATTTATTAATATTTTTTTCTTTTTTTTCTTTATCTACAACATTTTAAAATCGTTGTATAAATTGGTTAAAAACGTTGTCTTATATACTAAATAACAACGTTTTTAACCAAAAAACGTTGTGGAATCATACTTTCTACAACGTTTTTAAGCATCTGTTAATTTTTTGAAAACAAATACACAACGTTTTTTCCTAAAAGAACGGTGTGTATTGTGCTTAACTACAACGTTTTTAAAACGTTGTGTAAGGGTGTCAAATAGACAACACCCTTAATCACAACGTTTTTCTGACAGAAACCACAACGTTTTTTCCGCGTTGTCTATTTACTGTTTTGTAGTAGTGGTACCATTTCATAGTACAACTTACACACAGCATCTTGCTGTTAACTTTTCAATCATAAGATTTATTCTTTCTGACTGTCATAACCTTATCAGATCACGGGGTGATCTTATCGTATATGTTACGATTTATTTCTATGCCTATGATCGTTTTGTTTTACGATCTCCTATCCCTGCACTTCTGTTCACTACTATTACCAGAGTTAGGGAACTCTGTGTCTTTATACTCGCCGAGATTAGTCTTTAAATCTTACCGACACACTAACTCTATGTGAGTTAGATCTTATCCTAATCACTGCGGTTATTGGTCTCAGGTATTCCTCCCTAAGCTTCATAACCAACAGCTCTGATACCAACTGTAGCAGCCCCGAATCCGGGCCCCAAATCGCCGTGGATTCGGTACACTAATTCTTTCACTAATTACGGAAGATATAAACATAAATTGTTTATACATTACATTACACACTATTCCCCAAGGTCGAGTAACCTTAACTTATACACAATATAAAAACTTTCTAAATATAACACATTTATCAAACTATACTATTACAAAATAGTCGCACATTTAACCCAAGTAGAACTTGACTTTAACCTTTTTCTGTATCCGAACGCATTCGCCTTATCTGCAATGTTTATCATGATATAGCAAGGGTGAGCATGAAAGTTTCCCAGCAAGTTTATATACAACAATATAACGATATATCATGATTGAAGAGTATGAATAATAAGCTGGCTATAATTCATCAATATAATTGAGAACTAGCACGAACAAACTTTAGACTGAACAAGTTTTATACATGAACAAACATTTCTGAACCAACTGGTAATGAAGGTGATCAGCCTTTCATACCTGACTTAAGATGTACAGAGTACAATTTTCATGGAAATCAGCAATGATTAACCATAAGCTTGAATAAAACACTCTTATTAGAGTTAAGTACAAAGAAACTTGCCTGAACCGTTGATTACCGCAACGCAATTTATAACGCTTTACCCGAAGACCTAATATTAATAATATAGATCTCCAATATTAGAATAATATCATCACAATATAATACTGTTATATTTATATCCATAGAATAACCTAAACACATTACCACATAACCCTATCAGTCTATAACACACATAATACTAGGTATCAAGTCAAACTATTTCAGTCTGACTTGAAATCGACACAATTCTATCATTCCGACGGTCTAGTCGGACTTATATCGAGTTTAAGTTTAATTAAACTCTGACTTAACCGTTAACAATTAACTCAGATAATTTTCTAAGCAGTCAAAATAATTTTCAAGGACTTATAATAATTTACAAATAATTATTATCATTTATCAACAATTTCAATCATTAAAACCGTATTTAAATGAATTAAATACCACATAATTCATTAATCATTAATATTCATTTAATATAAAATATTAATGAAAATCATTACATAATATTATAATATATCAAAATATTTTAAATACCTTAAAATCATTTTGTATAATTTTCCAACACTTTAATCCATTATCCGTTTATTGCTATTAATATTAAAATATTAATATTTCCATGCCAAAATATCAAAAGTTATATTTTATAACTTAAAATATTTTTATAACACTTAAATCATTTTTATATAATTTATAAAGCATTAATTCCATTTTTCCTTAATTTATTTAATATATCTATTAAATAAACTAATTATCATTAATATTGATTAATTAATGAATTTCATCCCAAAATATTAAAAGTCATCAAAAATAACTTAAAATATTTTCTTATACCATAATATTATTTTTCATGATTTTTCATGAATTAAAATAATTTTAAATCATTTATTTAATTATTATAATTAAATAAATAAATACCATTTATATTCCAAAAATATTAAATATTTTCAAAATATACTCAAAATAGTTAAAAACTATTTTTCAAACTTTAAAGTAATTTTTCATAATTTAATATGTATTTTTAATAATTAAAAATCATTTTTTCTATTTATTAATTAATTTCCCAGAAAATAGTAATAAAACTGTCGCTAAAGGGCTATAGCGACACTTTCTGTCGCTATAGGTGTTTTTGAGTGTTCTTGAGCTTCATAGACAGAGTTCGGGTGGGTAGGTTTGACCGGATTAAAAACAGTGTTCTTGATGTGTTCTGTGTTATATAATTTGATAATATTGTAGTACTAATGTAGTACTACAACCCTAAACAATTTACAAGATCAATACTTGAACAACCAGCACGATCAAAGCAACAAAAAACCTTGTCAGACCGTTTTCTTCAAATTATGGGTTTACCAGAATCGGGGTACCTAATTTGGTGCTCTCTAATTTTCGATTCTAAGCATTGTTTCTGAGATCCAAAAGGTGCAACATGTAATACACATGACAGGGTACCATTATATTACATTATATCAACCTAAATTCATCACAACTGAGAGATCAAAGCCGGTCAAAGTAGAGGTCAGAAGTTGTTCTTGAACTTTATGGGTTTTCCAGAAAAGTTCATCCGGATGATGGTCAACGGTTAATTGACCGGTTTTATCTTTGATCTTGTAATCGATCTAGTGGTTCTGATGGCTTAGATGTGTAATATAAATGTCAGTCTACAATACCAAAACCACAACATGACCAAAACAATAAAACAACTTCAAGATTAGAGGCTTGCAAAATCTTGTCAGGGTTAATAAAATTTCTTGGCTGCCCAGAATGCAATTTCTGTGAACGGTCAACGTGGTTTGACCGAGCATAAATGATGATCTAGACTAGATCTAACCCTGATTACATTTTCAGATCAAAGTCCTCACGTCATAGAACATATTCAAAACATAAAACACCCTAAAACAATAACACACAAAGATCTAAGGCCTCTGACTTTAGACTGTCAGGCCATTTTTTTTCATCATTTCCAGATTTCTAAAAAAATTAAATCCGAGTACTTTGATGTTATGGATCTATGATCCAACAACCCAGATCTCTAATTGACACCCTATTACACATATTTAACCAACAAACAACAACATTAAACATCAGAATCATAGATCGCAAAACTTAGAGCTTTTATACCTTTTAAGCTATGATCTTTGATTTCTGCCTTCATGATCTGTTCTTGGCTAGCTATTCCTTGATCATGACTCAACATTTAACTCTCCGTCACTTCCTATTTCCGAATTTCTAGAAAGAAAAGGTGTTCGTTCATATGATAAATAAAGTGAGTCTTTTTCTCTCTCTTTAATCTTATATAATGTAATAATACATTGAATGTGGCTGTCAAATAGCTGAGCTTGCTGGATGTAAATCACATGCTAGTCTAGGTTTTTGTTCAACAACCCACCATAGGTCTAGATTTACAAGCAACCCTTTAATTATCCAACAAAGGGCATTTTAGTCTTTTCCATGCAAATTTAATTCTAAAATGGTCATTTAATACAAATCCTTAGGGTTTAGGGTTTGGAAATTTTAGGGTTTAGGATTTGGAGCATTTAGGGTTTTGGTTTTAACCCTCAACTTTGTAATTTAATTTTTACATTTTCGAATTTCGGTTTTCAAAATAGAAAATTAACATTTCAAAATTATAATTATGATTTATTAATTATATTAAAATTCCTTAATCAGACTTAAATCTTGTTAATTGGGATTAATAATTCTTAATTAAAATTGCTAATTAAGCAATTATGGTCAAAATAGTCATTAGGGTTTATAACCACTAATTTAGGTTTCTAATAGAAAAATAAATTTTCTAAATTAGAACTTAGATATTCGTAATTAGATTAGGGTTTTCTAATTACTCATAAATAAAAAAAATTAGGATTAGGGTTTCCTAATTAACACTGCTAATTTTAGTAATTAAATCCACAATTGAGCATTAGGGTTTCTGACGGAACAATTTGGGGGGTTCCAAAAATTAGAAATTAGAGTTTGCTAATTAATGAACCTTTACCCTAATTAGTAGTATAATTAATAC
This sequence comes from Panax japonicus, assembly GCA_020205505.1. Taxonomy (NCBI): domain Eukaryota; kingdom Viridiplantae; phylum Streptophyta; class Magnoliopsida; order Apiales; family Araliaceae; genus Panax; species Panax japonicus. The sequence goes on along the minus strand of CM035110.1, from coordinate 28,438,265 downwards.
CACATAAGCATTATAATTATCATTTTTATTCCCAGATTAGGGCTTCAATTTATCAGGATCTGAAACTAGGGTTTTCAGATCTGGTATTAGGGTTTTCAAATAATGAATTAAGATTTTAGATAATTCATTAGGGTTTCAAATGGATCATTAGGGGTTTCCCTAATTAATTAAAATTAATGACGTTTAACCTTATATATAGCATTTGCATTCCCAGTCTAGGGTTTTCAATATCCGAATTAGGGTTTCAGATTCTCAGAACTGAAACTAGGGTTTCCATAACCAGTTCCTAGGATTTCTTATTAATCGCTAGGGTTTTCTAACTGAACGTTAAAGTTCTTAATAAATAATTAGGGTTTATCACAGATGTAGTTTATCTGATCAACCCATGACCCTTAACCACATTCTGAACACATCATTAACCATATACACAGAGCATATTTACATAAATCCTTAATCCCGAATAATTCACCTAAATCCTTCACCGAATTTTGAAATCCTCAAAATTCAATCCAAATAACATCAGACGTAAACACTTATTTTCTGTCTAGGTCTATTATTTGACCTTAAATCAATCATTTAAGATTTTAATAAATTTTCTAAATTCTCGGGTTGTCACATTCACCCCTCCTTATAAGAATTTCGTCCCCGAAATTCACCTTACTCCTTACACCGTGCACCTTACACCATTCAGACATGTCACATGCTACCCATTACACCACTCACAAGAGCAAAAGTTTTGAAATTGTGCTGAGGGGTCATATAGACCATGAACACATTTAGTTTTAACGGTAGTGATCATACCACAAAATAATACATTACTTTGTATGTTTACAATCACAAAGAAGGTAAACTACCATTGCTAGTACTTTAGGTGATTAGCCCATCGTACAGTTACGTCATGCATAACGTATTAATCATTTTAGCGAATATTTACGCTACTAGATTGGATTATTTATCCAAACATTATCGTTCACCTCAGTCTTATCATTGGATTCCGCACCAAAACAATTTGGTTCGGGAAATTCTTTCAATAAACACTTGGAGTTTTTTATAACATTAGTCTAGCTGAATCAAATAGCATTGACTTATATCAATAATTCAATTCAATCGAATTATTTAGGTGTAGCCAGACCCCGTTGGCAAATTAAAATTTTTGAAAACATTTTTGAGAATGACGTCATGATGCCGAACTGTATTAACAGTCCGTTGAGGATTTCGTCATTTGGTGATTTTGTCATGCTAAATCATACCATAGTGGAATAGTGACTTTACGTCTAATTCACACTAAGTAATACTGCATTGATGACTCCATCATTTTTATCATCTCTGTACCATGTTACATGGTGCATAAGTGATAAATAAAAACAATTTTTGATTTTTCAAATCATTTGCGTCTAGCCGAAATAAGTAGCATAGACTGTACTTTAAACCGTTTCAAAAATGATTACGAGTCTACATTTTATTAAAAGGCACATAGTGCGTATTTAGCTTGATGTCAAAAATTTGAAGTTTAGCATAGCTAAGAGTTTAGGAAAACCTAAGTCTCCACTAATGATCATTTGCTTAATAATCTATTTGTTCCTATAATACTTAACACTCCATTCACACACAACTATACCCAATTCATAAAACCACACTTATGAGTTCATAACCTGACCACAATTATATGAGTTTACGAACTTACCCTAGTCTGACCTTTGGCGTCCGTTGGTTGAGGGGCTCATAAACATTTCATATAACTATGAGTCAAGAATGTCACATAAGTATGAATTCTATGAACTCGTACTTAATCCTATATTCTCTACCTATGACCTATTTATCTATATATTACAACTAGCGCGACACAACATTTCAATGGTTACCAATGCCAACAACTAAGTAGTTTTTACACCAAGTACAATTCTCCGCCCATACAAGGAATCATACAACTCAGTTGCTGACACGAGTCCTCATTGAAATTACCCACCTAATCTTAACCCCCTTTTTCAATACGAATTTCATTCGTATTCATAATCCATAACTCTTTTATAAGTTTTCGTAGTACACCAGTACAAAGTACCTAATAGACAACGCTTAATAGACAACGTTTTTTATAAAAACGTTGTGGTTTTTTTTACAACGTTTTTAGAAAAAATGTTGTAGATATATATGCAAAAACGTTATCTATTTGAAAGAGCATTTTTTTAGTTTTAATTAGATAACGTTTTTTTAAAAAACATTGTCTATGAAGAAAAACACGGAGCTAAATAAAAAAGGCGGTGCTCTCTTTTGCATTTATCACCGAGTATCTTCTTTTCTCTCCTATCCTATCTCTGTACTCTGTATGATGGAGGTACTTTCTGTGTGAACGAACGCCTCATCGGCGACGCTCAAGTTGTGTCTCCGTTCGATTTGATGACGACCTGTCCAGTTCGTCGAAGTCTGGTGTGTCGATGACGCCGTCGCTGGCGATGTTTGTAGAGAATCGGGAGTTGCTAATGATGCTCACAACTTCGGTTTCTCCTCAAAATCTCGCCATTTTTGAAGCTTCAGAATCATTAAGGAGCATTAATTCTGTTTGTTTCACGGTTTCAAGCATGGAATTCGAGGTTTTGGTTTGAGAAATTTGGATAAATCTAGGGCTTTTATGAGCGTCTCAATTGGATCTCAAACTGCAGCTAATGATGCCTTTTTCTCGGATAAATCTAGGGCTTTTACGGTGTTGGTTGGCGATCTCCGGTCAGTGTTAGGGCTACTGCGACTTATGGGCTCGAACGTTTCCATCGAAAGATCGTGACTATGGGTATAGTCAGCTCTTTTGTATTCAATTGTTGTATATTTCATGTTTTTTTTATTGTGAAAACGGATAACATTTTTTTTATTTGCTCCGGTGACAAATGTTGAGAAAACATGATGTTGTTGGCAAATTTGTTGAGTTCTATGGTAATTTCATGTTCATGAAATTGAGTGACTAAGTTCACTTGAAGTTCAGTTCTTTATATATCTATCTGTCATCTTTAAGGTTTAATTATCTTTCTATGTGCATACAGGTGAAGGTATGGACGAATTGTCACTGGCTGATAGGGCTACTATTGCAAATATGATTTCTCTTTGTGGTTTATGTTTATTTAATTCTGAACAAATGTTTTGCTATGAAACAGACTGGTGCAGTTCTCTTCTTATCTGCTTAGTACTCCATATTGTATAACTTGGAAGATTTAATTCATATTATTTTTACATGAAGTGTTAGTTCTACAAAAGTCTGTCTTGATGTAGCTTCATTTGGTTACCTGGTTTTGCAGTCATATTTTTCACTGCTTACTTCCACTTGGTGATTGTCGGCTGTAGTCGTTTGATATTTATCTATCAGTGCCATCAACAGTTTTTTAGGTTGCTATGGTGATGTTCTTATCTCTGTCACTTCTGTATTCTTATAATTATTTCTAATCAAACTGAGAATCGAAATGTGGAACTGCAATAGATTACTTTTCCCTTTTTAGCCATTGAAAACCATGTCAATTTCTCATATTTATTGATTCACAATGAATTGGAGAAAAGTCATACACATTATAGAATTGCAGACTGCCATCGCCAAGAGCAAGTAAATAAATTTTTTTTTCTTCGCTTTCAGGCATTTTATATGGTATTGCAGATTTCTATTTTTCTGTTTTATTTTATTGTATTTAATAAAAGTTTAAGTTTTAGTTTCTTCAAACTTTAACCACTCTAAAAATATTATTTATTTTAGATAAATGACAGTGTGTTCCTGTTGATGCTGTTATGGAGCTTGTTTCGGTCTCTGCTCTTCCAGTTTCTCTGTTCCCTCAACTTATCTTCACAAAAGCTGGAAAGATCTTATACTGTGAAAGGTACATTTTTAAGAGAATCATCTTAACTAATATTCACCTGTTGCCTCATTCTTGGATCTTAAATGGAACTATTTTATTTTCTATTCTTGGGTATTCAGCAATCCCACCGAACAGGAGCTTAGTTTTGTCAAAATAATGGCATTCTTTTAAAATGGAGCAGCGAAGCCATCTTATCTGAATAGCTAGGGAAATATAAAGAAGCAATCCTTACCATTGCAACTAGTAACAGACAGAGCCAGGGGCGGATTCACTGCTTGGCCAGTGTAGGCAATACCCTACACTGACTTTTTGAAAATTAATTTTTTTAGAGATAATTATATATGTGTGTGTTTTTAGAGATGATTAGATAGAGCTTAGTTTTTATTAGAGATAATATGTCTGAAGGCCCTTGCCCTAGGGGCTGACATTATTCTGCTCTCTGCAACGAAGTATATTGGAGGCCACAATGATATATGGCAGTTCCTATTGGTGCATTTATAGTTGGATCAGTTCTGCACGATCAGTTAATAAATCATAGTTAAATGTTAAACAATCAAATTTACTGTTTCAGGAAGACACCTATGGTGTACTTGAATAACATTGCAAAGGGTTTTGCTGCAAATATAGCCGCCAAGCTTGAGATGATGGAGCCATGTTACAGTGTAAAGGACAGGTGAGGAATACAAAATTGTTATGCCTTGATGATATGTTTCTAAGTTTTAAAGTTGTATTTTGTTTTGCTGTTTCTATCTTAAGCTCTACCATTTTGAGTTTTCTGAATTTGTTTTAGTTGATTGTTTATGCTCTTATAAACTCAATGTGCTGTTGTTAGAGAGCTGTTTCTATGCATACTCTGGTGTTATAGAGTACATGATATGGATTTTTAACACTTTGGTCCATTTCTCATAGAGGATTTTAGTTGGTGGACTGTGGGGGTAGATGGCCCATCTAGGGGACTGCACTTGTTTGGAAGGTTCCTGCTGCAGTTTGGGTTGCTCGCCAACTTCAGTGTGGTTTTTTACTCTAGCCTATGGGTGGATCTTGCTACTTTGGGAATGCTTGGGCATTGGCATGGGCATGGGCTGGGGCTGGGGATAAGCTTGTATGTTCAGTTTCATTTACTCTGTTGCCATAGAGGTTTTGGTTTGGGTTATTTTTGTTGTAATGTAGTGTAGCTTTTGTGCTATAGCTACAGCTGTAAACCGGTTATGCAGGCTTGCTATTGTTGGTCTGCAGTAGTTATTTGTCGTCGACAGTTGCATGGTGTATGGTATGTATGTTGAAGCTGCTGGTGTTAGGCTTGCTTCCTTCTGCTGCAGTTTCTCGGCGGATGCTGTGTTGCTGCTTCTTATAGAATGGGCACTGCTGCTGTTTCGTAGTAGTTTCTGTTGCTGCCCATTTCTCATGGAGGATTACAACCTTTGAATGACTTGGGATTTCCCAGAAGATATGTACGTTACTTTCAGGTAGATTCCTAAATTTGGTTCTGCTTTTGAGTAAAAATTTGACCTACTGTTTTGTTACAATATTATTTTACATGTTGAACTGCTTATTATTTCATTGTCACAATATTTTGATGTGTTTCCTATATTTGTAGGCATCATGGATTACAGAAGAAGAATTTGGTATGTGACATCTTGATTTAAAGCCTGTACCCTCAGTTTCGTTGAAGTCGTTAAGTGGTAATATAGCTCCTTCACAAAATGGTTCAGACTGCATTGGCAATTTAAGCATTGTAAATATAAAATCATTTGATCCTAGGTTTTTTTGCACATGCTTAGGTATAGTAACTTAATTTTATGGATAGTTTGGTTTATTTTGTGGATTGAAAAGTGAATTTGAGATGTATATATGGATAGTTTGGTATATATTTTGTGGATGTAGTAATTTGAAATTATAAATGAATGGTATTATTTGTATGTATTTTGAATGGTTGATATATTTTGGCTCATTTGAATTTTAATTTGAAATTATAAATGAATGGTATTATATTTAATATTAATTTATTAATATTTTTTTCTTTTTTTTCTTTATCTACAAAATTTTAAAATCGTTGTATAAATTGGTTAAAAACATTGTCTTATATACTAAATAACAACGTTTTTAACCAAAAAACGTTGTGGAATCATACTTTCTACAACGTTTTTAAGCATCTGTTAATTTTTTGAAAACAAATACACAACGTTTTTTCCTAAAAGAACGGTGTGTATTGTGCTTAACTACAACGTTTTTAAAACGTTGTGTAAGGGTGTCAAATAGACAACACCCTTAATCACAACGTTTTTCTGACAGAAACCACAACGTTTTTTCCGCGTTGTCTATTTACTGTTTTGTAGTAGTGGTACCATTTCATAGTACAACTTACACACAGCATCTTGCTGTAAACTTTTCAATCATAAGATTTATTCTTTCTGACTGTCATAACCTTATCAGATCACGGGGTGATCTTATCGTATATGTTACGATTTATTTCTATGCCTATGATCGTTTTGTTTTACGATCTCCTATCCCTGCACTTCTGTTCACTACTATTACCAGAGTTAGGGAACTCTGTGTCTTTATACTCGCCGAGATTAGTCTTTAAATCTTACCGACACACTAACTCTATGTGAGTTAGATCTTATCCTAATCACTGCGGTTATTGGTCTCAGGTATTCCTCCCTAAGCTTCATAACCAACAGCTCTGATACCAACTGTAGCAGCCCCGAATCCGGGCCCCAAATCGCCGTGGATTCGGTACACTAATTCTTTCACTAATTACGGAAGATATAAACATAAATTGTTTATACATTACATTACACACTATTCCCCAAGGTCGAGTAACCTTAACTTATACACAATATAAAAACTTTCTAAATATAACACATTTATCAAACTATACTATTACAAAATAGTCGCACATTTAACCCAAGTAGAACTTGACTTTAACCTTTTTCTGTATCCGAACGCATTCGCCTTATCTGCAATGTTTATCATGATATAGCAAGGGTGAGCATGAAAGTTTCCCAGCAAGTTTATATACAACAATATAACGATATATCATGATTGAAGAGTATGAATAATAAGCTGGCTATAATTCATCAATATAATTGAGAACTAGCACGAACAAACTTTAGACTGAACAAGTTTTATACATGAACAAACATTTCTGAACCAACTGGTAATGAAGGTGATCAGCCTTTCATACCTGACTTAAGATGTACAGAGTACAATTTTCATGGAAATCAGTAATGATTAACCATAAGCTTGAATAAAACACTCTTATTAGAGTTAAGTACAAAGAAACTTGCCTGAACCGTTGATTACCGCAACGCAATTTATAACGCTTTACCCGAAGACCTAATATTAATAATATAGATCTCCAATATTAGAATAATATCATCACAATATAATACTGTTATATTTATATCCATAGAATAACCTAAACACATTACCACATAACCCTATCAGTCTATAACACACATAATACTAGGTATCAAGTCAAACTATTTCAGTCTGACTTGAAATCGACACAATTCTATCATTCCGACGGTCTAATCGGACTTATATCGAGTTTAAGTTTAATTAAACTCTGACTTAACCGTTAACAATTAACTCAGATAATTTTCTAAGCAGTCAAAATAATTTTCAAGGACTTATAATAATTTACAAATAATTATTATCATTTATCAACAATTTCAATCATTAAAACCGTATTTAAATGAATTAAATACCACATAATTCATTAATCATTAATATTCATTTAATATAAAATATTAATGAAAATCATTACATAATATTATAATATATCAAAATATTTTAAATACCTTAAAATCATTTTGTATAATTTTCCAACACTTTAATCCATTATCCGTTTATTGCTATTAATATTAAAATATTAATATTTCCATGCCAAAATATCAAAAGTTATATTTTATAACTTAAAATATTTTTATAACACTTAAATCATTTTTATATAATTTATAAAGCATTAATTCCATTTTTCCTTAATTTATTTAATATATCTATTAAATAAACTAATTATCATTAATATTGATTAATTAATGAATTTCATCCCAAAATATTAAAAGTCATCAAAAATAACTTAAAATATTTTCTTATACCATAATATTATTTTTCATAATTTTTCATGAATTAAAATAATTTTAAATCATTTATTTAATTATTATAATTAAATAAATAAATACCATTTATATTCCAAAAATATTAAATATTTTCAAAATATCCTCAAAATAGTTAAAAACTATTTTTCAAACTTTAAAGTAATTTTTCATAATTTAATATGTATTTTTAATAATTAAAAATCATTTTTTCTATTTATTAATTAATTTCCCAGAAAATAGTAATAAAACTGTCGCTAAAGGGCTATAGCGACACTTTCTGTCGCTATAGGTGTTCTTGAGTGTTCTTGAGCTTCATAGACAGAGTTCGGGTGGGTAGGTTTGACCGGATTAAAAACAGTGTTCTTGATGTGTTCTGTGTTATATAATTTGATAATATTGTAGTACTAATGTAGTACTACAACCCTAAACAATTTACAAATCAATACTTGAACAACCAGCACGATCAAAGCAACAAAAAACCTTGTCAGACCGTTTTCTTCAAATTATGGGTTTACCAGAATCGGGGTACCTAATTTGGTGCTCTCTAATTTTCGATTCTAAGCATTGTTTCTGAGATCCAAAAGGTGCAACATGTAATACACATGACAGGGTACCATTATATTACATTATATCAACCTAAATTCATCACAACTGAGAGATCAAAGCCGGTCAAAGTAGAGGTCAGAAGTTGTTCTTAAACTTTATGGGTTTTCCAGAAAAGTTCATCCGGATGATGGTCAACGGTTAATTGACCGGTTTTATCTTTGATCTTGTAATCGATCTAGTGGTTCTGATGGCTTAGATGTGTAATATAAATGTCAGTCTACAATACCAAAACCACAACATGACCAAAACAATAAAACAACTTCAAGATTAGAGGCTTGCAAAATCTTGTCAGGGGTTAATAAAATTTCTTGGCTGCCCAGAATGTAATTTCTGTGAACGGTCAACGTGGTTTGACCGAGCATAAATGATGATCTAGACTAGATCTAACCCTGATTACATTTTCAGATCAAAGTCCTCACGTCATAGAACATATTCAAAACATAAAACACCCTAAAACAATAACACACAAAGATCTAAGGCCTCTGACTTTAGACTGTCAAGCCATTTTTTTTTCATCATTTCCAGATTTCTAAAAAAATTAAATCCGAGTACTTTGATGTTATGGATCTATGATCCAACAACCCAGATCTCTAATTGACACCCTATTACACATATTTAACCAACAAACAACAACATTAAACATCAGAATCATAGATCACAAAACTTAGAGCTTTTATACCTTTTAAGCTATGATCTTTGATTTCTGCCTTCATGATCTGTTCTTGGCTAGCTATTCCTTGATCATGACTCAACATTTAACTCTCCGTCACTTCCTATTTCCGAATTTCTAGAAAGAAAAGGTGTTCGTTCATATGATAAATAAAGTGAGTCTTTTTCTCTCTCTTTAATCTTATATAATGTAATAATACATTGAATGTGGCTGTCAAATAGCTGAGCTTGCTGGATGTAAATCACATGCTAGTCTAGGTTTTTGTTCAACAACCCACCATAGGTCTAGATTTACAAGCAACCCTTTAATTATCCAACAAAGGGCATTTTAGTCTTTTCCATGCAAATTTAATTCTAAAATGGTCATTTAATACAAATCCTTAGGGTTTAGGGTTTGGAAATTTTAGGGTTTAGGATTTGGAGCATTTAGGGTTTTGGTTTTAACCCTCAACTTTGTAATTTAATTTTTACATTTTCGAATTTCGGTTTTCAAAATAGAAAATTAACATTTCAAAATTATAATTATGATTTATTAATTATATTAAAATTCCTTAATCAGACTTAAATCTTGTTAATTGGGATTAATAATTCTTAATTAAAATTGCTAATTAAGCAATTATGGTCAAAATAGTCATTAGGGTTTATAACCACTAATTAAGGTTTCTAATAGAAAAATAAATTTTCTAAATTAGAACTTAGATATTCGTAATTAGATTAGGGTTTTCTAATTACTCAAAAATAAAAAAAATTAGGATTAGGGTTTCCTAATTAACACTGCTAATTTTAGTAATTAAATCCACAATTGAGCATTAGGGTTTCTGACGGAACAATTTGGGGGGTTTCAAAAATTAGAAATTAGAGTTTGCTAATTAATGAACCTTTACCCTAATTAGTAGTATAATTAATACCACATAAGCATTATAATTATCATTTTTATTCCCAGATTAGGGCTTCAATTTATCAGGATCTGAAACTAGGGTTTTCAGATCTGGTATTAGGGTTTTCAAATAATGAATTAAGATTTTAGATAATTCATTAGGGTTTCAAATGGATCATTAGGGGTTTCCCTAATTAATTAAAATTAATGACGTTTAACCTTATATATAGCATTTGCATTCCCAGTCTAGGGTTTTCAATATCCGAATTAGGGTTTCAAATTCTCAGAACTGAAACTAGGGTTTCCATAACCAGTTCCTAGGATTTCTTATTAATCGCTAGGGTTTTCTAACTGAACGTTAAAGTTCTTAATATATAATTAGGGTTTATCACAGATGTAGTTTATCTGATCAACCCATGACCCTTAACCACATTCTGAACACATCATTAACCATATACACAGAGCATATTTACATAAATCCTTAATCCCGAATAATTCACCTAAATCCTTCACCGAATTTTGAAATCCTCAAAATTCAATCCCAATAACATCAGACGTAAACACTTATTTTCTGTCTAGGTCTATTATTTGACCTTAAATCAATCATTTAAGATTTTAATAAATTTTCTAAATTCTCGGGTTGTCACATTCACCCCTCCTTATAAGAATTTCGTCCCCGAAATTCACCTTACTCCTTACACCGTGCACCTTACACCATTCAGACATGTCACATGCTACCCATTACACCACTCATAAGAGCAAAAGTTTTGAAATTGTGCTGAGGGGTCATATAGACCATGAACACATTTAGTTTTAACGGTAGTGATCATACCACAAAACAATACATTACTTTGTATGTTTACAATCACAAAGAAGGTAAACTACCATTGCTAGTACTTTAGGTGATTAGCCCATCGTACAGTTACGTCATGCATAACGTATTAATCATTTTAGAGAATATTTACGCTACTAGATTGGATTATTTATCCAAACATTATCGTTCACCTCAGTCTTATCATTGGATTCCGCACCAAAACAATTTGGTTCGGGAAATTCTTTCAATAAACACTTGGAGTTTTTTTATAACATTAGTCTAGCTGAATCAAATAGCATTGACTTATATCAATAATTCAATTCAATCGAATTATTTAGGTGTAGCCAGACCCCGTTGGCAAATTAAAATTTTTGAAAACATTTTTGAGAATGACGTCATGATGCCGAACTGTATTAACAGTCCGTTGAGGATTTCGTCATTTGGTGATTTTGTCATGCTAAATCATACCATAGTGGAATAGTGACTTTACGTCTAATTCACACTAAGTAATACTGCATTGATGACTCCATCATTTTTATCATCTTTGTACCAGGTTACATGGTGCATAAGTGATAAATAAAAACAATTTTTGATTTTTCAAATCATTTGCGTCTAGCCGAAATAAGTAGCATAGACTGTACTTTAAACCGTTTCAAAAATGATTACGAGTCTACATTTTATTAAAAGGCACATAGTGCGTATTTAGCTTGATGTCAAAAATTTGAAGTTTAGCATAGCTAAGAGTTTAGGAAAACCTAAGTCTCCACTAATGATCATTTGCTTAATAATCTATTTGTTCCTATAATCCTTAACACTCCATTCACACACAACTATACCCAATTCATAAAACCACACTTATGAGTTCATAACCTGACCACAATTATATGAGTTTACGAACTTACCCTAGTCTGACTTTTGGCGTCCGTTGGTTGAGGGGCTCATAAACATTTCATATAACTATGAGTCAAGAATGTCACATAAGTATGAATTCTATGAACTCGTACTTAATCCTATATTCTCTACCTATGACCTATTTATCTATATATTACAACTAGCGCGACACAACATTTCAATGGTTACCAATGCCAACAACTAAGTAGTTTTTACACCAAGTACAATTCTCCGCCCATACAAGGAATCATACAACTCAGTTGCTGACACGAGTCCTCATTGAAATCCCCACCTAATCTTAACCCCCTTTTTCAATACGAATTTCATTCGTATTCATAATCCATAACTCTTTTATGAGTTTTCATAGTAGCATTTCATAGTACAACTTACACACAGCATCTTACTGTAAACTTTTCAATCATAAGATTGATTCTTTCTGACTGTCATAACCTTATCAAATCATGGGGTGATCTTATCGTATATGTTACGATTTATTTCTATGTATATGATCGTTTTGTTTTACAATCTCCTATCCCTGCACTTCTGTTCACCACTATTACCAGAGTTAGGGAACTCTGTGTCTTTACACTCGCCGAGATTAGTCTTTGAATCTTACCGACACACTAACTCTATGTGAGTTAGATCTTATCCTAATCACTGCAGTTATTGGTCTCAGGTATTCCTACCTAAGCTTCATAACCAACAGCTCTGATACCAACTGTAGCAGCCCCGAATCCGGGCTCTAAATCGTCGAGGATTCGGTACACTAATTCTTTCACTAATTGCGGAAGATATAAACATAAATTATTTATATATTACATTACACACTATTCCCCAAGGTCGAGTAACCTTAACTTATACACAATATATAAACTTTCTAAATATAACACATTTATCAAACTATACTATTACAAAATAGTCGCACATTTAACCCAAGTAGAACTTGGCTTTAACCTTTTCCTGTATCCGAACGCATTCTCCTTATCTGCAATGTTTATCATGATATAGCAAGGGTGAGCATGAAAGTTGCCCAGCAAGTTTATATACAACAATATAACGATATATCATGATTGAAGAGTATGAATAATAAGCTGGCTATAATTCATCAATATAATTGAGAAATAGAACGAACAAACTTTAGACTGAACAAGTTTTATACATGAACAAACATTTCTGAACCAACTGGTAAAGAAGGTTATCAGCCTTTCATACCTGACTTATACATGCAAGATGTACAGAGTACAATTTTCATGGAAATAAGCAATGATTAACCATAAACTTGAATAAAACACTCTTATTAGAGTTAAGTACAAAGAAACTTGCCTGAACGTTGATTACTGCAATGCATTTTATAACGCTTTACCCGAAGACCTAATATTAATAATATAGATCTCCAATATTAGAATAACATCATCACAGTATAATATTGTTATATTTATCCACAGAATAACCTAAACACATTACCACATAACCCTATCAGTCTATAACACACATAAGACTAGGTATCAAGTCAAACTATTTCAGTCTGACTTGAAATCGACACAATTCTATCATCCCGACGGTCTAGTCGGACTTATATCGAGTTTAAGTTTAATTAAACTCTGACTTAACAGTAAACAATTAACTCAGATAATTTTCTAAGTAGTCAAAATAATTTTCAAGGACTTATAATAATTTACAAATAATTATTATCATTTATCAACAATTTCAATCATTAAAACCGTATTTAAATGAATTAAATACCACATAATTCCTTAATCATTAATATTCATTTAATATAAAATATTAATGAAAATGATTACATAATATTATAATATATCAAAATATTTTAAATACCTTAAAATCATTTTGTATAATTTTCCAACACTTTAATCCATTATCCGTTTATTGCTATTAATATTAAAATATTAATATTTTCATGCCAAAATATCAAAAGTTATTTTTTATAACTTAAAATATTTTTATAACACTTAAATCATTTTTATATAATTTATAAAGCATTAATTCCATTTTTCCTTAATTTATTTAATATATCTATTAAATAAACTAATTATCATTAATATTGATTAATTAATGAATTTCATCCCAAAATATTAAAAGTCTTCAAAAATAACTTAAAATATTTTCTTATACCATAATATTATTTTTCATGATTTTTCATGAATTAAAATCATTTAAAATCATTTATTTAATTATTATAATTAAATAAATAAATACCATTTATATTCCAAAAATATTAAATATTTTCAAAATATACTCAAAATAGTTAAAAACTATTTTTCAGACTTTAAAATAATTTTTCATAATTTAATATGTATTTTTAATAATTAAAAACCATTTATTCTATTTATTAATTAATTTCCTGGAAAATAGTAATAAAACTGTCGCTAAAGGGCTATAGCAACACTTTCTGTCGCTATAGGTGTTCTTGAGTGTTCTTGAGCTTCATAGACAGAGTTCGGGTGGGTAGGTTTGACCGGATTAAAAATAGTGTTCTTGATGTGTTCTGTGTTATACAATTTCATAATATTGTAGTACTAATGTAGTACTACAACCCTAAACAATTTACAAGATCAATACTTGAACAACCAGCACGATCAGAGCAACGGAAAACCTTGTCAGACCGTTTTCTTCAAATTCTGGGTTTACCAGAATCGGGGTACCTAATTTGGTGCTCTTTAATTTTCGATTCTAAGCATTGTTTCTGAGATCCAAAAGGTGCAACATGTAATACACATGACAGGGTACCATTATATTACATTATATCAACCTAAAATCATCACAACGGAGAGATCAAAGCCAGTCAGAAGTTGTTCTTGAACTTTATGGGGTTTCCAGAAAAGTTCATCCGGATGATGGTCAACGGTTGTTTGACCGGTTTTATCTTTGATCTTGTAATCGATCTAGTGGTTCTGATGGCTTAGATGTGTAATATAAATTTCAGTCTACAATACCAAAACCACAACATGACCAAAAAAATAAAACAACTGCAAGATCAGAGGCTTGCAAAATCTTGTCAGGGGTTACTAAAATTTTTGGGCTGCCCAGAATGCAATTTTTGTGAACGGTCAACGTGGTTTGACCGAGCATAAATGATGATCTAGACTAGATATAAACCTGATTCCAGTTTCAGATCAAAGTCCTCACGTCATATAACAGATTCAAAACATAAAACACCCTAAAACAATAACACACAAAGATCTAAGGCCTCTGACTTTAGACTGTCAGGCCATTTTTTTCCATCATTTCCAGATTTCTAAAAAAATTAAATCCGAGTACTTTGATGTTATGGATCTATGATCCAACAACCCAGATTTCTAATTGACACCTTATTACACATATTTAACCAACAAACAACAACATTAAACATCAGAATCATAGATTGCAAAACTTAGAGCTTTTATACCTTTTAAACTTAGATCTTTGCTATTCCTTGATCATGACACAACATTTAACTCTCCCTCACTTCCTATTTCAAAATTTCTAGAGAGAAAAGGTGTTTATTCATATGACAAATAAAGTGAGTCTTTTTCTCTCTCTTTAATCTTATATAATGTAATAATACATTGAATGTGTTTGTCAAATAGCTGAGCTTGCTGGATGTAAATCACATGCTAGTCTAGGTTTTTGTTCAACAACCCACCATAGGTCTAGATTTACATGCAACCCTTTAATTATCCAACAAAAGGCATTTTAGTCTTTTCTATGCAAATTTAATTCTAAAATGGTCATTTAATACAAACCCTTAGGGTTTAAGGCTTGAAAATTTTAGGGTTTAGGGTTTGGAGCATTTAGGATTTAGGTTTTAACCCTCAACTTTGTAATTTAATTTTTACATTTTCGAATTTCGGTTTTCAAAATAGAAAATTAACATTTCAAAATTATACTTAGGATTTACTACTTATATTAAAATTCCTTAATCATACTTAAATCTTGTTAATTAGGATTAATAATTCCTAATTAAAATTGCTAATTAAGCAATTATGGTCAAAATAGTCATTAGGGTTTATAACCACTAATTAAGGTTTCTAATAGAAAAATAAAATTTCTAAATTAGAACTTAGATATTCGTAATTAGATTAGGGTTTCTAATTACTCATAAATAAAAAAAATTAGGATTAGGGTTTCCTAATTAACACAGCTAATTTTAGCAATTAAATCCACAATTGATCATTAGGGTTTCTGACTAAACAATTTGGGGGGTTCCAAAAATTAGAAATTAGGGTTTTCTAATTAATTAACCTTTACCCTAATTAGTAGTATAATTAATACCATATAAGCATTATAATTATCATTTTTATTCCCAGATTAGGGCTTCAATTTATCAGGATCTGAAACTAGGGTTTTCAGATCTGGTATTAGGGTTTTCAAATAATGAATTAAGATTTTAGATAATTCATTAGGGTTACGAATGGATCATTAGGGTTTTCCCTAATTAATTAAAATTAATGACGTTTAACCTTATATATAGCATTTGCATTCCCAGTCTAGGGTTTTCAATATCCGAATTAGGGTTTCAGATTCTCAGAACTGAAACTAGGGTTTCCATAACCAGTTCCTAGGATTTCTTATTAATCGCTAGGGTTTTCTAACTGAACGTTAAAGTTCTTAATATATAATTAGGGTTTATCACAGCTGTAATTTATCTGATCAACCCATAACCCTTAACCATATTCTGAACACATCATTAACCATATACACAGAGCATATTTACATAAATCCTTAATCCTGAATAATTCACCTAAATCCTTCACCGAATTTTGAAATCCTCAAAATTCAATCCCAATAACATCAAACGCATACACTTATTTTCTTTCTAGGTCTATTATTTGACCTTAAATCAATCATTTAAGATTTTAATAAATTGTTCAAATTCTCGGGTTGTCACAGCACATCAAGTGATTCATCAATTTTGACTACAATCATTCTCTTGCGATTTACAGGATTAGGAATGTGAAAACTCTTTGGTTCTTCTTCTGCAGAACTGGAGTTTCTTTCATCTTCTCTATGTTCTGAATTGGAGTTAGACCTTTGTAGATTTCCCTCATTGGACACATCAGTTTGTTCCTTCATTTTATCATCATTCTCCATTTCTTCACCTTCTAAGCTTGAATCATGCTGACTCCTTTCATCTGATTCATCAAAGAATTCTTCATACTGGGTTTCATCATTAGCTCCTTCTTCAGTATCTTCTCCCTTGGAGTCAGGCTCATCATCACTGACTTCAATGATTGCAGTAGAGTGTTCACATTGCTTCCTTGTGATAGATTTAGCCAGCAGTCTATTGCTCTTTCTTCTCCTTAGAGGTTCAGCTATTGGAGAGAAAGACATTTCTTCTTCTTAAGAATGTGAAACCTCTGAATCATCAGATAAGCTTTCTTGATATTTATCATTAGTAGGACAATGTCCTTCTTTTTCAGAATCAACATCTTTGGAGCTTATTGGACCATTTTTAGTAGGAGATGTTGTTGTGTCAACTTGCAACCTTTCTTCATCATCACAGTGGATGCTCTGAGAGTTAGCCATAGGGCTTGTATATTCTTCTTCACCATCGGAGTTGGCTATTTCTTTCATAGACTAAACTTTTTCTTCATTGTTGGACTTTCTTTTAGAAGGTTCAATCTTAGAACTTTTAGTTCCCTTCCCATCTTCCGACTCTACGTCCTCTTCTGTGTTGGATGGACTTTCTTGGGGAACTAAAACTGATTTCTTCATCACCTTTGCTTTCTTCTTGGGTGGCTCTTAGAGTAATCTGTTACTCCTCCTTCTTTTTGGGGTATCAGCAGTTGATGCTGGTTCTTCTCCCGCGCCTTGTTTCTTTTTGTCAGTGGAGAAATGGCTTGATGGAGCCTCTGTATTCTTCACATTCTTAAACTTCTTCATTGCTGGTGTGGCAGAAACTGATGCTGAGTCATTAGATTGAGAGATTTCCACTTCTTGTGCATTCCTCCTCTAAACAGAGACCTTTCTGCTGCTCCCAGTTGTTATTAGCCTCTTGTTCTCCTTGGGATTTTTCTTCCAATTTATAAACAGATGTGGAGATATTACTTTATGAACATTAAGAATTTCGCCATCATCATCCTTAATTTTATTCTTTAACTTTTTCTTCAAGATAATACTTCAAAACCTTCCATGAAAAACCTTTGTGAGTGGTTTTTTAGTTAACGTTTTCTTTTCTTCCTTATCCAGCCAATTAGACATTTGATCAAGCAGAATAGCTCCAAAATTGATGTGTTCCTTCAAGACTATAGCTGACATAATTTTCAGCTGTTGGTCAATCACAGTATCATGTGCAGTGTCTTTGCATAAGATACATTTACCCACTATTTCAGCAAGGAACCCGAATTCTTTAGAATACTCCTTTTTCATCATATCCTTCAGACTAGGGTTTATTCTGTACTGCATAATCTTCTTATCTTTTTCAGTGTCGATCTCTTCCAGGCTTTTCAGATCTCGGTCAAGAAGGCCTAAGCATTGATTGATGTCAGAAGAATTTAGCTTACAGAATCTGACCCTTAACCTTGGTGGAGAGGATTCCAGAATTTATGGTTGCGTTTGAGTGAAACTCCATAACCAGGTCACCATATATTCATGTGTTTGCCTTAAGACATTCAGTGAATCCAACCTTCTTCACAACTTCAAGAATATCTCTGAACTTCTTCTCAAATTTCTCAAACGTCTTGGTTCCGAGATGAATGCCAGTGATTACTCGCCAATCTTCCATTTGAAGAGTTCGAAGGATTTGAGTATTTGTTTTAGGAAGTCTTATGAGAGATAGTTGAATACACTTAAGGCGAAGCTTGAGGTTTGATAGATTTAGGCTTTGAAGAGAGTTTTAGGGTTTCGGACAAGAGAGGTAGAGAAAGGTTAGATAGCTTTTGATAACTTGTTCAGAGATTTTGGCTGTTTAGTGGTAGCTAGGTTTTTCCTTAGGTTTAGATTTGACAATTTTGCAAACTTTGACAAGACCGTTAATATGAAACTGCCATTTATTTGAATTTCCCTCTCATATTTGTTCCTTCCACGTTTCTTAGTGGGACAGTTGAAAGTCGTTGATAAGTCATCATCTATAAGTCATCCATCGTGTCCATCCTTTAGTTTTAACTTTTCTGCTATTGACTATTTCAGTACGTAGAGTAGCTTGTAGAGGTAGCTGTGGACTCTACGATTTTCTTTATCGACTCAACGATCGTCTTCTGAGAGATGCTTCAGTGGATGATTTGACACTGATCCTCATCTTTTAAGTTTCATGGCTTAACTACTGATGCACCTCATTATAGTTTGGGTACTAAACATCTGAGGTGAGTCTGCAAGGAATCTTCCCAATCTTATCTCCACAAAATCTGAGTAGTTGAGCATGTGTCTAGTTCTTTCGAGCTCCCCATAAGCCAGTGTATCCTCTAGTAAGACTGCGATAGTCGAGCCTACTCTTTGATCATTGAGGTTTCACAACGATCGTTGAGTTCACTTCAGAATCTATTCCACAATCGTTGTCTGTCCTAGTCCTTGAGATGAAATAGACTAAGCATTCCTTCTGGGTTAAGGTAGCTCAGTAAGGGCCAACCTCTTAGAGTGAACTACGGGTTAGGTTTGTCTTTGAGGCGCTTTCCAGATGAAAGACTTTAAAAGTGATTAGCACTGATATCTCATTTAACCTTTTCTGCTCGGGAGTTCATCAGCCAACTCCAGACATTTGCATTGGCTGTAATCGTGCTGTCTTTCTGGTGTCACACTGCAATCAGATGGTTGATCGTAGGCACTCCACGATTTTAAGTTGGGTGGCTGACAAGATTATCAGTAGTACATTTTAAGACATTTCTGATGACTATGGATCTTCATTTGGTTCATCAGCTACAAAGTTTTGGGACTTTGTGACTGGTAGATTGTTTCATAGTATATCTCTAATATCTTTAGCGTTGTTGTTCTTTAGCAGATCACTGCTTCCCATAGTTGATACTATTTTCTCAGTGAGGTGTGATTTCTTCTTCTTCATGTACATGAAGAAGATATGCACAATCACATGAAGAAGTGGATATCTTCAGAACTGATCTCTTTACGATCATTTGATAGCACTACGAACGTAGTCTCCTTTGACAGTTTGTACTTGTGAAGTCCTTCTTCTATGAGTTCCTTGAGGGTTCTTCTCAGCTGATTTGCTTTTGACGATTGAGCATATAAGACCCTTTTCCTCTTCGCATGAATGATCTTCTGTTGGTTGAATCTTCTTGACTGAAGTCTTCTGCTTCGGCATTCCTTAGTGTGGTCAGATAGACCAAGTACCTGCATGTTAGATAAATTTCTATTTTTGGTACCCATGGTTAAATGGTTTTTGCCAGGTTAGCCTTTAAAATCCTCGTTCCTCATATGTTTGAATTTTCATCATAATGATCACCACCAATTATATTCATGCATGTATCCAATTTAGATATTACATTTTAAGATGCATGATGATGAGTGTGCATAAGATTAACCATTTTAACAAGACACTTTTTTTCTTTGATGGTTTTATCATTTGCTTGGTTATGTTCACAGAGTGAGAATCAACCCTAACATTTATTTGTATCTGGTTGATTCATGGAGGTGATCAGTTTCTACGAATCATTAAAATGCTCTTATAGAACTGATCATACTCTATTTGTTATCAAAAACTTAGAACATATATTTGTACATACATACTAACCCATCAACAAAGATTTCTCCAGTTAAAATTAATTCAACCTTGGTATGCTTATGACCTATTTTAAACTTCTTTCAAGATGTTATCTTCAACCTAAAACTTGGATGGAGAGAAATTCTTTTAGCATTTGAGTTTCCAACTTCAGTGTACTTTCTCTCTTCTCCGTTTTAGGTAGAGTACGGCCTCTTGATAGAATACAGTTATAATGCATAAGATGATGCAATATGATGCACACATTTATGCTGATGAGGAACCGTACCTTTACATTGTAAATTTCTTGACAATCATTTATCTCTATATACTAAGGTTAGGCATTGATGTGTATACTTTTTCCTTTACTTGTGACAACTTGATGCTCCAGTTGTCCTTTGACCAATCAGTCATAGTCTTGAAGATGTAGGCTCAGAGAATCTTTAAATCTTTAGTTCTTTGACAACCTTAAGTCCTCAAGGTTCACATCCAACTATTGGTTGGCAAAATTTAGATTTGACAGATTCTTCTTTCTTCTCTAAATGAGTACTTCTTAGCATATATGGCCTTTTCATCTTCCAGTCTGGTGGATGTTTGACTCTTTGCTGTTGATGCCTCATGAGCTCCTATATCTGCTTTTCGAACTACAAGATTGACTATGGGCAACGATTGGTCTTGTTGTTATGGCATTTAAGAACATGGACCAGTCTTTGTAGCTTCAGGTGTATATACACATTTACCTCTACACAATATTTCCAACTTGTGAGCTCATCTGCATTTACAAGTGACTTACAACTAAACTAAGTTTAGAACAATGTTTGTGCCTAGGATCAGACTCAAAGCGATTAGCTTTTGAATATAGCATGAGAACCTGCTTTAATACCAATTGTTAGTTCCCAGTAGGCACAATATAGTTCTAGAAGGGGGGTTGAATAGATCCTTTTTCATTTCAAATGCTTTTCAAATTTATTTTGTATTGCTAATGACTCAGCATATGACAATCATAAGTGTGAGACCTTAGATTTTATGCATAAAGAATTAAATTTCTCAAAATATTTTTTAAAAAAAGTTATGGTGTGGATTTGAGATAATGTTATAGTTGTGGGTAATATTTATAAATTTTACTAAGTACGCAAGTTGTTATATAATATTCGATTGGTCGGGCAATATTCATTTTAACAGGGAATATTCGTACAACGGTACAATCTTTGGTGGATCCCACAACAGAATTATTGTCGGATTGAGAAAACGACAAAAATACTTTATGAAAATAACGGCGGAAGCTTTACTGTTAACTATTGAAACACTCGGTGTTAAAAGTACAGTAATATGCGTGGTTGCATAGTAGTACACGATATTGATTATTGATGATTACGTGAGAAGTCACTCAATTGTATTCAATTATTGTCGATATTTTATATATTGTGATGACAGAGTTATTAATATTATTATTTGCAATATTAACGATGTCTAGACGTTCTGCCAAGGGGAGCTTTGGTCACCTAATTGTGCGCCAATAGGGAGAAATCCTTATTGGAAAGCCCCCTCTTTCCTGGGAACGACCTGGTCGATTAATAGCGTGAATTATAATAATGATGATGAGTTTTGTTTTATTAGTATTATTAATGTAATAAAACAGAAAAGCTTTTTATATAAAACATAAAACTTTTATAAAGTTATTTATTTTATTCGACTATAAAGAGAATATATAATATTTTATTATGCATAGTTTTGTGCAAAGTAAAATCTTTTTATATAAAATAAAATACTTTTATAAAGTTATTAGTTTTATTAGACAATAATTAGAATATATTATATTTTATTATGCATAGTATTGCATAGTGACTGCATAGTATTTTGCATAAAAAAAATCTTTTTATTAGATTATATATATATTTTGAATATATTATATTTTATTGCATAGTGCAGCATAGTATCCTTTCTATTTTCATATAATAGGATGCTTAGTTAGAATTGAAAACCATACCCAAACATCAGAGAATTCTTCTATAATCTTGAGCGTATTTTTTTTGAGTTTTAAGAAGCTTTGAGCGTAGTGCAAGTTTTCTTCAAGAATATCCTCGCACTACCAGTCGGAATAATCTTCTTTTACAGTAAGGGGTATTATTCTTTCGAATTCATGGAGAGAATTATTTTCTTTCAATACTCGTAAAAGCTGTTATTCCATTCTTTATTATTATGTTGGAATAACCTATTTATGTGAAGTACTGCATACATGGTGAAATTCTTATATTATTCCGTTCTTTATTATCCTGTCGGAATATCCTATCTGTGCGTTTACGCCGGACCTTGTTCCATCATTTATTATTCTGTCGGAATATCATGTCTGTTCGTTTACACTGGACATGGTTCCGTTATTTATTATTCTATTGGAACATCCTGTCCATACGTTTACGCATGACCTGGTTCTGTTGTTTATTATTTTGTTGGAATATCATGTATGTGCGTTTATGCATGATCTAGTTCCATTATTTATTATTCTGTTGGAATAGCCTGTCTATGTGGTCTATCGCATGCCTGGTGATTTCTTTTGTTATTCCATTCTTTATTATACTCAGTTGGTTAAAGCTTTGACTTCTATACTCCATAAAATTAGTGGAATATCCTTGATATTTGCGCTTCATCCAGTATCTTTTCATGGAAATATTCTTCTGAGCATTCTTGAATTTTACTTTACAAAGAAGTATCATGTTGACAATTTGGACATTATTAGTTCCTGGATAAATTAATTCTTGAACTTGTTTTATTGAGTTATTATGTCATTGTCATCATCCTCATGTTTATATTATGTTGAAAGTCATCTGTGGCCTGTAGTGCATAGATGGACTTGGTATGATTATTACCAGGGATTATTCGATATAATCATGCCCGTAGTGCATTGATGGACAGTTTTTGGAATGATTGTGGCTATGGATTCTCTTCGGCCAAGGGTGCAAAGATGAATTGTTTTATGGCATGATCAGGACCGTTGATGAAAACATGATTATCTTTAGCCCATAGTGCATGGATAATTCGTGGTCGTGATACTAAAGAATATCCTTGGCCTGTAGTGCATAAATGATTTGATGATGTGAATTATTTATTAAGCTGAGTGTCAATGATAAAAGTGATGAAAACCCTTTTAAATCATAGAAGATAGTAGATTTTATTCTCTACATGACTCTTTTAATAGATTGCTTGTTCTTCTGCCGTTAAATTTGATGTTTGTTATATTGTATTAGTTTAACACTGTTGAAGGCAAACGATAATTTATTCTGCATTATCTTAGTCATAATATTTCTTATTGGGCTAGTTGAGCTCACCCTTTTTGCTTTCATTGTTCTCTTCAGAAAATGAGAACGTAGCTGGGACTAGTCGGGGAACGGAGTGACGGTCCAGATGATAGTATTAGTAGTCCTCACTATTTTAGTAAATAGTGTGAAAATAAATGTAATGAGGACTCTTTTGAGTGTGGATATTGTCTAGATGACAATATTCTTATTAAAACTCTCAGTTTACGTTCTGTCGTGTTTTACACGATAGTTGTATTATTAAGTTGTATTTGAATTTTGTATCATGTATTTGGCGACTCAAGATGGGTGATGTATACCTATTTTGAGGGCGTCACAATAAGAATATTTTCAAGCACAGTGGAATAAGTAAAATATCCCCTTCATTGAAACAATCATGATCATACATACATTGTTCGTAGAGTTAGTTTAGTTGTAAGTAGTTAATACATACATAACAAATATAGCAGTTAGGTACATAATGTAAATGACATAAAGTAAATGACACAAGGGATTTTAAGTGGTTCAGAGACTTAAGCTCCTAATCCACTCTTCTGCCTTAAATTAGCAGGATTTCCACTAGGAAAGGCAGCACCCTGAATCACTAAGATTCCTTCAAGGCCAGCAGCCTTGGAACTTCAATTCACTAAGAACTCTTCAATCCCAGCAGGCTTGGAACTCCTCTAGTTCCCTTGGAACTCTTCAAGCCCAACAGGCTTGGAGCTTCATTTAGTCCTTCCGGACAAGGATCCTTCACGCCCTTACTACTTGTTGTAATTGTAGTAGTTGTTGGTGGTGGTGGTGGTGAGCCGCTAAGATGTCTTTAAGCTTGAACATCTTTTGTGCTTAGTAGCTTGGCATGGTCCTCTTTATATTCTGCTTTGAGTCTGGACCACATCTTCTCTGGTGCAGCTGATCTTCAATCTTTTCTGCTCATCTTAATCTGATGTCAGCTGTGAACCATTACCATCTGGATTTGCTAAGTCTTTGAGCTTTTGGTAGACTTCGTCTGGCACTTAGAAATCCCTGAACCCTTCTTGAATGTTTTGTAGACATGATTCTTCATTTGTTCTTTTTCAGCTTTTGGTTCATGGTGATCTTTAGAGTGGCTCTCTTGATTTTCTTTGTACTCTGCCACTTTTCTGAATGCTATCTTCTTGGCCTTATTGGCTCTTAGCTTAGCTTCCATCTTCAGTGGAATTCTCATCTTTGTTGAGTGAAGCTTTTAGTCTATTCGAGTCCTTCTTCAAGGTTGCTTCACTTCCACCTTTGTAGTCTCACAGTCACTAAGACTTGTTCTGTTTAGCTCTGGTGGAACTCGTAGAGTCAACAATATAACATTCTAACAACTCAACAATTCTGCATCATCAGCAAAACTTGATCCTTGAAGCTCTGGCTTATTTAAACTCTTACCCAATCTTCCCTTTGGGATATAGCCGTTGAAAGCCATATAAATTACTTTGCAGATCTCGAGTTATTTGGTGCAGACTACAGATGTGGCATGACATCCCCTTTTTCATCTTCCTGACACTGCAGTCTACTGTTTCACCTACCCCATCAGAGATGTCACTTTGATGCCTCGGATAGGTAATCTTCTTTATTTCTTCTTTTTGACTTCTTGATTATAGCATCAAAGATTGTCCTTTTGCACCGATCCTCTCAACTAGCAATGTTCGAATATCAGTCTTCAGATTGAACCATTGCCAATGCTTCAATCTTCAGATGGCAGAACTCTACGATTCTGATGCCTATGTTCTTGGACCTGATCGTAGTGTAATGTTGAATGTTATTCATCTATCGATTGAGACAACACTACGATCTTGAAGAGTGTTCATTGGATCTTCAATGTATAACACTTCTTTCTTCATTTGTGTGGTGCTTCAATACTTCTGTTTGCCTTGACTGATCTTAAGAACTGATAGCTTGACTCCATGTTCTGGTTTTCTTCTGATTAGCAAGACACCTCAGATTTGTGGCATGCCCAGCTCGCTTTCTCCTTGTGATCTCCCATTCACTTATCATCAATGTACCTACCCATGCTTAATCACTTTAACCATGTTCTTTAGAAACCGACTAGTATCTCTGTGTATACTTCATCAGTTCCTTATTTGCTTTGGCAGACACTACGATCCTGAATGACCCCAAGATCGTGTGTCTTCTGTTCATTTGACAGCAACTACACTTGCTGACTTTTCCTTAGTTACTTTTGCTAAAGTCTTCTTTTGATCTACTTGTAGAACACTTCATCTTGAATGGATTTTCAACTCAATCTGAATGCTGATTGGGTTGGTGCTTAGATCTTCTGTTAGCTTGCTAGCCATTTGTTGAGTGCACTTTGGCTCCCTTCAGGTGAAATATATCTTTGCAGCTCTGACCAGAGGCATCATCCTTTGGATATTCTAGGAGTACTCATTCATTGAGAATCGTGTTTGCTCTACGATTCTGCCTTGGCGTGATGAACACATCTGTTGAAGCCTTAGTTCTGCAATCTACAATTTTGCCTTGAGTTGTGCAGACACTACGACTCCGAGATCAGATTTTGACACTCTATGATTTCTGTCTTTATGCTCGTTGTCTTCATCTGATCTTGCTCGACTACGATCTCTGCCTCTGAATAGATCAGTAGACTCTACGACTCCAAGTGTAGTCTACCATTCCTGACTTTTCTTTGGTAGATGCTCGGTCGGCTCGTAGATAGGCTGTCTCTACGATTCTGAACATGACATCCTCAACAGACTATGGTTTCGAGTATGTTCTTCTTGACACACTACGATCATTCCTCATCTCTCCTGGCAGTCTACGAACTCCGAGATCTACTATCTTGCAGTCTATGATTTTGCCTTGATAGCTCTCGAGTTTTCCTTGACTCTCCTGGAAGACTATGATTTCTGGTGCAGTGCTCGACGATCAGACAAGCCTATCTATTACATTATAAGATGAACCTAAAAAGCTTGATCTTTCTATATTTTGTGGCGCCCC
This sequence comes from Panax japonicus, assembly GCA_020205505.1. Lineage (NCBI taxonomy): Eukaryota > Viridiplantae > Streptophyta > Magnoliopsida > Apiales > Araliaceae > Panax > Panax japonicus. The sequence goes on along the minus strand of CM035110.1, from coordinate 28,411,562 downwards.
CAAATCCGGTTATCATCCAACCCGACAGATGGTGCTACAGGGTACTCATAACTATACATTAATTCTATTGAAACGACATCAAAATGTGTGCATCAACGACATTCTTATTACAGTAATAATATTACATCCCGATCCCAGGTTTTATAACCATTACATTCTTGTTCATCATACTATAATATATACAACTTACTAGTTTATTACAAGGTAAACTAATCGTTCATCTTCGTCTTACCTTTATCCTTGTCAGATCCCTTGGTTCAATCAGTCTTAGCTGCATTCATATGGTTCAAGAAAGAGTGAGCATATCAAGCTCAGCAAGTACAACAATTTCTTTTAAACGACGTGCTTGAAACATAGGAATCATATATCTTCAATAACTGGATAATAGTTATGAAGTACTATCGATAATTTAAAATAGCACTTCTTTTCCTTTAAAACATTTTACAACAACAATATTCAGTAAAACGTCAATTCTAGTCCAAGACCATGAGCATTTCATAATTTCTTTGAAAAGGACAACCTGACACTAATTCCGTAAGTCCGATATATCTTACGAGCACTTCTGGGTGATCAGTCCAAAGTACTCTATGTTGATCAACACTACATCCTTTAAACATATGTATGTTTAAGTTTTGGCAACCTCGCGTACCCATCGAATAATCGATGAAAAGTACATTTTTTTATTCATACTCAGGCTTACCTTGAATCCATACCAAACAATTGGCATAGGATAGCGTTATCAATTCTATATTGAAAGACTTGTAAATAAATCAATCAATCTTCAAGATTTGTCTAGCCGAGGTAAAACTGACATCAACATTTTCGTAAAAAAATTCATGCGTCTTATAACATGAACCACTGAAAACCTGGCTAACACGAAGGTTAGACAAGCATTTAAGAAAACTTGTCTTCAGTGTCTACTACAGTAAAATAAATTTTCTTTTCAGTCTTTACGGTCTCAACAATACATAACCACATAACATACCACATTAGGTCATGAATGAACATACATGGTTCATAATGAATCTTACCCTTCTTCTTAATCTAATCATGTATTTAGATTTGTTACTATTGGTTCCAGCTTGCCATTATATTTTACATCATTCTTACCAACTTCTTTCTCTTCTATGTCTTACGTGGATTTACTTCATTAATCCAACTCGTTACGAGTTGATCATCCCTCCTCACGGCTTACTAACTTCCTTACGTTATTAATTGAAACTCGATCGTCATTTGTTAAGTACACTTTAATGCATACCGTTTACGTTCATGCATTACTTAACAACTTTTAGTTGTAACTCTTAACGTTATAGTCATTATCATTATTGAATACGGTTCACGTTATTTATACTTTACATTCTTCGTTTAATTATTCATTAAACAACATTAAATTCCTAAAGTCATCACTATAAAAGTTATTTAGGAAAGGTCTTATTATGTTCATTAACCAATTATATGACCCATACTTGTCTTGCAACCCATTGGGTTCACAAACAACGTGGTCAACAAAAATCCATTTCCGGCGCCGCGGCGCGGCATCCCTTTGTACTAGTGGCGCTACGGCGCCACTTTCCAGTACCTAGCTCTACTATGCATGGCGTTGCGGCGTGAGCGTTCTGCCTTCGAGTGGTGCTGCAGTGCAACTCTGCAGTGTCTACTCCTTCACCCAAGCGCTGCAGCACGGTTCATAAAGCTCTGTCTGGCGCTGCGGCGCCAGACTTCAGTCCCAGAAAAATTTGCCAGTCAAATTTTTATGTGAGATACCGGGGCTCATAACTTCTTCGATATAAGTCTGAATTGGCTCGTTGAAGAGCCTACGGTTCATAAATTACATACTCTACGTGTTCATGCAAGAATTTTACAATTTTGAATCCATTAACTCAAAATTCACCTTTTAGTTCATTTTAACAAAAATGATAAACGTTCGTGAACGTTCAATGCTCGTTTCTTCGTTCTAAGTCAGAATTTAGTCATTCTCGAGTCCGCAACTCTATAATGCCAAACATGACTTGCCTCCATTGAAAACCAATATTTCCAAGCTCAATATCAAAATTCGACTTCCATTCCGAGAATTTTACGAATTCGACGATTATCGTCCAAACTCGTGAATTTCGTCTTAACTTCATTTCTTAAGACTTGTTCTTCGCTTCAAATGGTTTCAATCCATCATATTAACATCTTTACATACATACATCATTAACTTATAAACATGATAAATTATTACTTATTCTTTGTGAGTTTATAACTTATAAAAGTATAAACTACTTATGACTTCCTTTCTCATGACTTATTATAGATTAAGTCTTTTAACCACCATTCTTGCTTCTTATTATCATACAATCTTATTAAAGTAAACATATGAATAGTTCATATAAGCTCTACATAATTCATAACTTAATTAAGTTTGAATTACTTATTCATGACTTATACGGCTTAAGTCCAGTAATTAATCATTCTTATCATTCCTTAGCATACATGTTCTACCACTACCCACTTCTCTAACAATGGAAGAGAAAGAGATTCATGGTTTAAGTTCTTACCCTTGATAATCACTTGGGTAATCTTTAATCTCCTTCTTGCTTCTTGAATTCTCCAAGGCTAACTTGTTCTAGCTTTTGTAGCTTTTTCTCTCTAACCAATAAGCTATAAGTTATTGGATGAAAATCTAACAACTAGCAAATTAGCTAGCAAGCTTCCTATTTATTGGAAAGTCTAAATTAGGGTATAATTGTCATAAGACCACTCCACCTCCTTACTAAACCTCCATACTATTCATTACTTAAACCCTAAATTTACCTGCTCACCAAATAAGTTACTTGGTCATCACAATACTTAGCCATTAATTTAACTTGTTAATCACATAAAAGAACTTTGCTTGCTCATCACACATAAGCACTTTACTTAGCCTTTAAGTTACTTAACTTATCTTTTGCTTAACCCTTAAGTCTATTTGCTCATCACACTTAATAAGTTAATTAACTTATCTTATACATTAGGCTTGTAATTAAACAAACACTTCGGCTTGTTCAAAAATTTACATTGCACATAACATTACAAATATTTGAGCTTTAACATTAATTTGTATTGGGCTTTATTATTATCCAAATTGGACATTACAATCTCCTACACATTCCTACAAATTCAATACATTTGGCTTAAAGTCTTATAACGTATTATCTACATATTAATCTCGTATTCCAACTCGTGTACTTATTTAATATACGACATTTCATCACTCATACATGCTCGTATAATACCTCGTATTATACTCGTATTCATTACCTCGTACAATACTTATGTATCATACAATCATTGCTTTACTTTAATATACGCATTTAAATTCCGTCTCGAAATTCATTTTCCCTAACCGTTAAATTTTAAGTCCGTAGGCGAAAAACTGTGTTTGCCATAACTGAAATATTATTGGATATTCCATCTCACCTCGATATTCTGTCATTACGTATTTCTTGGAAGTTCAAAAATAATTTCCGAGCTGAAATGCGTGAATAGTGTTTTTTAGAAAATTTCTCATAAAGCATTTATTTTCATCTTGGAAATTCAAACACTTTAATTCTATCACGTAGCCAAAATAGTACAACATTCCGATATATCTAGGTTATAGAACGACCTTCAATTAGCTTACTCCCATAAATAATCAATTAAATTCATTTAATCCACATAATCAAATAAAAATTTAATTCTCATAAAATCAAATTTTTCTTGGGCGTTACACTCTTCCCCTCTTATAAGGATTATGTCCCCAAAATCTCGATAATAATACATACACCTTAAAAGAAGGTATTATCTTATTTTCCATGACTCGTCACTTCCTATCAATAATTTGAGTTGGAAGTTTAAATACTTATTAACATATTACATTATCTTCCTCTAGGTAATTCTTCTTTTAACTTTAAAATTATTTGAAACTCAAATTCCTCCTTCAAAACAAGATTATACTTGATCTTCTCTTCATCCTGCATCCTCTTTTTCATTTGCTTGCATTCCTCATTACCTAGTTGTACTTAATTAATGCGTTCCATTATCGTGGATTAAGTCTACGTTGTGGATAACATTTCTACCACTTCATTCCATAAATTAACTTCTAACTCTATTCTCGCCATCTCCGTTATTAACTCATTACAAGTCGCTAACATTGGTAGCTTTTCCCTACCCTTTCAACACAATGCGTCGGCTTCTACGTCTACCTTCCCTGTATGATATAAGATATCACAGTCATAATCTTTTATCAATACTAATCACCTTCTCTACCTTATATTCAACTTCTTTTGTGTGAAGATATATTTTAAACTCTTAAAGTCCGTGTATATCTCACATTTCTCCAAGAAAAATACTATCTTTTAAGCAAAAATTCACACTTAGTGAATTCCGTATCCAACTTCTCCCTCCGTAATGTTTCCCACACTATCTTTAAATGTTCAGCGTGATCTTCTAGCGTCTTAGAACAGACTAGAATATCACCAATGATCCTTACGACACACTCGTCGAAATATTATTTGAACACTCTGTGATGCTAATGGTACTTTCAACCATAACACTTCACAAGAGTACCTAATTGTTTTACCACCGACTTGCTCAGTGCCCCTTATGAAAAGTATAACTTCCGTACACTAGTCAACACAAATGACATAACTAGAAACTCGTAATAACTATTTCGAGTTCTGAACGTCGTCCTAGATACATCATCCTTCCTCCTTACTTTTATCTTATAATACCCCGTACACAAATCTATCTTAGAAAAATACTTTGCCCCTTTCAACTGATCAAAATAGATCATCGATCCTGGGCCATGGATACTTACTCTTAACCACTAACTTACTCCTCTTACGATAGTTGATACTTAGATGTAACAACTCATCCTCTTCCTTAACATTCTCCTAACTTGCGTCAAGATTAGAAAACATGAAAGTTGAGATGCTTTATTATCGTAAATTACTACCTTGGGTTTTCTTAGAAAACTGACAATTCATACTTTTATTCTAACAATTAATTAAAGTTCTATGGTTACTTAACCCATTCATACCGAGAATTACTTCAAAGTCTCTTAGCTTCATCAGTACTTATCTACCGATACTTTATTACCTCCTTTATCCATGAAATAATTCTAATGAATATACTAAACAAGAGCTAATTCTTCATTCTCTACCTTAACGTTTAAAGGTATTTATAATCCCTTTCGGGAATGAACTTAATCACTTAGCACACTCTCATACTATATAAGAACAAGTAACACTCAAATCAAACAACACATAAGCGTTCATTATATTAACTGTAATGATACATGTTACTACATCCGCTGATGTAACTGCATCTTGGACCGTCATATTAAAAGTACGGGTTATAAGTCTACCCGACGATAGTGGTCCAGTAATGGCTAACTTACTACTACTAACACCTTTCCTTTCCTCCGACCCCTTCTTTGGGTAATTTCTTGCCATGTGGTCCAACGACCCACATACAAAACATCTATGGTTTTTCTTAGGATTAGACAATTGGGTAATATATTACCCTCCTGCCCATAATTATAACAAAACGATTTCCCTTTCAGATGGACTTCTAGATGAGTGTTTCCACATGCCTTACATGCTTCCATCCTACTTTTAGGATCCCCTTATTCCTCCTCCAGTATTCCCGGAGTTAAAATTCTTTCTTTTTGGCATACTATCACTACCACTGGAACTCTCTGCCTTAGTTCCTCCCTCTCCCTTGCTCTTATTCTTTCTCTCTTTGTGGTATTAGGTCAACGCCTCACTACCACCTTCTGCTACAATCGCCATCTCCAGAATGGTCCTATAGGATGCACTCTAGAACACAGAAATTCCACTATAGAGCCATGGTTTTAGGACCTGCTCAAACCTACGAGCCTTCCTCTCCTCAGTGTCCACTTGATGTAGAACAAATCTTGCCAATTTATTGAATTTGGTTGCGTACTTGGGAACCGTCATGTCCCCTTTCTTTAGTTCTAAGAACTTAATCTCCATCCTCCTTTGCATACTTGTAGGGAAATAATTCTCGAAGAAAACCTTCTTGAATTGTTCCCACGTTACCCTATCTGTTCTAGACCCACCCTGGTAAGCCTCCAACCAAAAGTTGGCTTCTACTTTCATTATGTAAGTCGCAAAAGAAATCTTTTGTGCCTCACCTATGTTTGTAATAACAAACGCCTTCTCTATTTCCTTTACCCATGTCTGGGCTTCTAATGGGTTTGTTATTCCTTTGAACTCCAGCGGACCTACGCTTTTAAATTCTTTAAAGGTAGTCGTTCTGGCTAACCTAGGTTCTGCAGGTATTCTACCCCCGCTTTAGTTAAATGTAGTCATTAATAAATTAACGAACTATTGTATAGGGTTAATTTAACCCCCCCTTGATTATCATTACTTGATTCCGCTTCCAGATTGCGTTGTCTTCTCCGTGACTTCATTTTCTGTTTAAATAAATAAAATTTTATTATTATCTATTTACTTTCTTGATTATCCTTCCATACTAATAACTCTTACCACATCAAAGCACATTAAATAAAAACTTCATTATATTAATATGCTTCTTCATAGTTCGAAACTATTTACAATTTTCTTTATATAGCCAAAAGTTATTACATTTCTATCCCGCAATTGATCTTTACAAAAGTTAGGATTTACAAAAAGACTACCCTTTTATACAAAAGAGGGTTTTACGATACTACACATATATTTATTTACTCTATACTTCTAATAATTCATAATAGCGTCCTCATGTTTTTCATTCGCAATCCTTGCTACAGTATCTCAACTAATAGTATGTCGAGTTTGTTCTGACTCCATGGGATGACAAGCAACATTCAGCTTGAAATCCATATGAGCACTCTTATGGATGTAAGACATCCGTGCTATCTTTTGGTCCTTCCCCCCCCCCCCCAATTCTTTACGAAGCTTATCGGCCTCCTTTTTAAAATCCCCAGCCCTATTTATCTTGAGCACCTTCTCGTCATGCTCGGTCTCAAAATCTGCTTCTGCAAACACCTTAGCTTCATGGAGATAATTAATCTCTTCACTCTGATTCTGCATAACTGTACTCAGTTGCACATTCCTGTAAAGCACTTATAGATACAATGCTCTCATGGCATCTGGAGGTATTGACTCTAGTGTAGGTACCACCGTATTAATCGATATTACCTCAATTTCCTCCTCCTCATAGACCATCATATTAAGATATGACGTTATATCCATATCTCTCTAGGAGAAGTCCTCCTTAGAAAAATACTCCACTATCTCTGACTCCTCTAGAATCACTAATGGTACCTCCGCCACTGGCATGGGTACATGCTCTACTCTGTTCACAGTTTCTTCAATCATCGCATGTATATCTCTATACATCAAGCTATTGATCGACATCCTACAATAACACATAACATGTTGATTAGTACATAACACGCCATAGTATAAGCACAAATCACATTTAATTTATTTAGGGTTACTTTCCATCTTTTAAATCTTTCGGTACTAAGTTTCCTAAATACCTTATTAACTCATTCGACTGAAGTAAAGCTTGAGTTTACTTCCTTCGGGCTTTTCTTCCTTAAGGAGGTTATTAGCCTAAGGTTCTTCCCCCCCTTAAGTTTTATAACCTAATGCTTTGATACCAACCTGTGATGCCCCCAAATCTGGGTATCTTCCAACCCGTTAGATTGTGCTATATGGTACTCATAACTGTACATTCATTCTATTGAAACGACATCAAAATGTGTGCATCAACGACATTCTTATTACATTAATAATATTACATCCCGTTCCCAGGTTCTATAACCATTACATTATTTGTTCATCATATTATAATATATAAAAATTACTAGTTTATTACAAGGTAAACTAATCGTTCATCTTCGTCTTGCCTTTATCCTTATCAGATCCCTTGGTAGAATCGGTCTTAGATGCATTCATATGGTTCAAGCAAGAGTGAGCATATCAAGCTCAACAAGTACAACGATTTCTTTTAAACTACATGCTCAAAACATAGGAATCGTATATCATCAATATATGGGTAATAGTTATGAAGTACTACCGATAATTTAAAATAGCACTTCTTTTCCATCAAAATATTTTACAACAACAATATTCAGTAAAACGTTAATTCTGGTCCAAGACCATGAGCATTTCATAATTTCATTGAAAAGGACAACCCGACACTAAGTTCGTAAGTTTGGCATATCTTACGAGCACTTCTGGGTGATCAGCTCATAGTACTTTATGTTGATCAACACTACATCCTTTAAACGTATGTACGTTTAAGTTTTTGCAACCTCGCGTACCCATCGAATAATCAATGAAAAATACATTTGTTTATTTATACTCAGGCTTACTTTGAATCTATACCAAACAATTGGAATAAGATAGCATTATTAATTGTATATTGAAAGTCTTGTAAATAAGTAAATCAATCTTCAAGATTTGTCTAGCCGAGGTAAAACTGGCATCGACATTTTCGCAAAACAACTCATGCGTCTTATAACATGAAACACTGAAAACCTGGCTAACACGAAGGTTAGACAAGTGTTTAAGAAAACTTGCCTTCAGCGTATGCTGTAGTAAAATAACTTTTCCTTTCAGTCTTTACGGTCTCTACAATACATAACCACATAACATACCACATTAGGTCATGAATGAACATATATGGTTCATAATGAATCTTACCCTTCTTCTTAATCTAATCATGTATTTAGATTTGTTACTATTGGTTCCGGCTTGCCATTATATTTTACATCATTCTTACCAAACTTCTTTCTCTTCTATGTCTTACGCGGATTTACTTCGTTAATCCAACTCGTTTCGAGTTGATCATCCCTCCTCATGGCTTACTAACATCCTTACGTTATTAATCGAAACTCGATTAACATTTGTTAAGTAGACTTTAATGCACACCGTTTACGTTCACGTATTACTTAACAACTTTTAGTTGTAACTCTTAACGTTATAGTCATTATCATTATTGAATATGGTTCACGTTCTTTATACTTTACGTTCTTCGTTTAATTATTCATTAAACAACATTAAATTCCTAAAGTCATCACTATAAAAGTGATTTAGGAAAGGTATTATTATGTTCATTAACCAATTATATGACCCATACTTGTCTTGCAACCCATTGGGTTCACAAACAACTTGGTCAACAAAAATCCACTGCCGACGTCGTGGCGTGGCATCCCTTTGTACTAGTGGCGCTGCGGCACCACTTTCCAATACCTAACTCTACTGTGCATGGCGCTGCGGTGCGAGCGTTATGCCTTCGACTGGCGCAGTGTTTACTCCTTCGCCCCGGTGCTGCGGCGCTGTTCATAAAGCTTTGTCTAGCGCATAGTGTTGCGTAGTGCCTGCATAGTGTTTTGCATAGTAAAATCTTTTTATATATAACATAATACTTTTATAAAGTTATTCATTTTATTTGATTATAAATAGAATATATTATATTTTATTTAAAAGATTTTTCTTTAAATATGGACCGTCCGATTAAAAGTAAATCAATCTGGACCGTTCATGAATTAGTTACTATGCAGTCCATTCTTCAATAAATAGAAGCTCATTCCTTCATTATTTCTTACGAATTCACTGAAACTCTAGAGAGAGAAACTTTAGAGAGAATTCTTCTTCTATAATCTTGAGCGTATTTCTTTGGAGTTTAAGATAGCTTTGAGCGTAGTGCAAGTTTTCCTCGAGTATATCATCGCCCTACCAGTTGGAGTACTCTTCTGTTAATGGTAAGGGATATTATTTGTTGTACTCGTAAGGGGTATTATTTTTTTCATATTCATGAGGAGAACTTCTGTTATTCCATTCTTTATTATTCTATTGGAATAACCTGTATACGCGGTCTACCCTATACTTGGTGAAATTCTTCTATTATTCTGTTGGAATATCATGCCGGTGCGTTTACGCCGGACCTGGTTCCATTAATTATTCTTTGGTCTGAATATCTTGTTTGTGCGTTTACGCTGGACCTGGTTCCATTATTTATTATTATGTTGGAATAACCTATTTGTACGGTCTATCGTATGCATGGTGATTTCTGTTGTTGTTCCATTCTTTAATATTCTGTTGAAATATCCGGTCTGTGCGTTTACGCAGGACCTGGTTCCATTGTTTATTATTCTGTTAGGAATAACCTGTATGTGCAGTCTATCGCACGCATGGTGAATCCTTTTGTTATTCCATTCTTTATTATTCTGTTGGAATAACTTGTCTATGTGGATTCCCACATGCATGGTGAATGATCCTTTGTAATCATTCCTTATTAAATTATGGAAATGATCTGTATACGTGAATTACCGCATGACGGGTGAAAATCCATTTGCAGTTTCATATATTTTATTATACCCAGTTGGTTAAAGCTTTGGCTTCTATATTCCTTAAATTTAGTGGAATATCCTGGATATTTCCATTTCATCCAATATCTTTTCGTGAAAATATTCTTCTGAGCATTCTTGAATTTTACTCTACAAAGCAGTATCATGTTGACAATTTAGACATTATTGGTTCTTGGATAAATTAATTCTTGAAGTTTTTTTATTGAATTATTATGTCATTGTCATCATCCTCATGTTTATATTTTGTTGAAAGTCATCTGTGGCCTGTAGTGCATAGATGGACTTGGTATGATTATGACCAGGGATTATTCGATATAATCATGACCGTAATGTTACAAATGATGAGGAAAAAGTCCTCATTGGCCTATAGTGCATTGATGGATAGTTTTTGGTATGATTATGGCTATGGATTCTCTTCGGCCAAGGGAGCAAAGATGAATTGTTTTATGGCATGATCAGGACTGTTGATGAAAACATGATTATCTTTGGCCCGTAGTGTACAGATAATTCATGGTCGTGACATTAAATAATATCATTGGCCTATAGTGCAGGGATGATTTGATGATGTAGATTATTTATTAAGCTGAGTCTCGGCGATAAAAGTGATGACTTTTTTTAAATCATAAAAGATAGTATCTTTTATTCTCTACTTGACTCTTTTAATGGATTGTTTGTTCCGCTGCAGTTAAACTTGATGTCTATTGTAATTTATCAGTTTAACACTGTTGAAGACTAATGATAATTTATTATGCATTATCTTAGTCATAATATTTCTTACTGGGCTAGTTGAGCTTACCCTTTCCTTCACTGTTCTCTTCAGGAAATGAGAATATAGCTGGGACGAGTCGGGGAACGGATTGACAGTCTAGATGATAGCATTAGTAGTCTTCATTATTCTGTTAAATAGTGTGACAATAATTATAATGAGGACTTCATTGAGTTTGTATACTGTCTAGATGACAATATACGTATTAAAACTCTTATATTATGTCTTGTCGTATTGTTTACACGATATTTGTATAATTAAGTTGTATTTGTATTTTATACCATGTATTTGGTGACCCAAGATGGGTGATGTATACCTATATTTTGGGGGCGTCACAGTTAGTATAAAAGATTAGGGATATGATCCCTTACTGAGATGTGAGATAAGAACTAGGCGGGGAGAGACAGGGTATTCCTTCGCTAGTATGACCTACCTAAGTTTATTTGGTATTTAATTTGTCGGTTAGAGTATATTGATAATATTTGACATGTTAATTAACCCTTGTTTTGTGGAAGTGTTTAAAAATGATAGCTGAAAATGTTCACAACAGAGTGAATGAGAACGTTGTGACACCTTTAATCACTAATCAGGTTAATGTGGTGCGAGACGAAGAAGAAATTAGAGATATCTACGTGGTGAGTGAAGTGCTAATAGTTGCACCCGAGCTAGTTGCAGAGGTAGCAGCTGAGAGTGAGGAAGAAGAGGAAGAAGAGGAACGTGAGGATAATTTATTAGAAGAATTTTATGATCAAATTTTAGAATTACAAAATCGTATTCATGATTTAGAAGAGCAGGCTGAAGAATGACAAGCGGTCGTGGAGCAAAGAGATGTAACAATTCAAAATTGTGTTTCCCGATGTGCAATGCTTGAACAGAAGCACTCTTTGGTAGAGTATAAGATATTAGAGCTGGAATCTGAGAATGTTATGATCAAAGTTCTGATGAAAGAAGAAACAACTGAACGAAGGAGAATAGATGATGCATGGGTAAAAGTCGCACGATGCGTAGATATTGTAGAAAAAGACGTCTGGTCCATTAAGGCCAAAATAGATGAAATGGATTTTATTTTTTGGACAATGATTGGGAGAATCCAACAACGAATTTGGAATTACCCTGTGCAGAGTGGTCAACCCCAATTCGATATGGATCGGAGAATAATGATTCAAATCATGGACCAGGAATGTGAAGAAACACTTAAGGGTGGAATGTACCCTATAGGAAAGTCAAATTCGGTAGTTTAAGTTAGAGCGTTTGTCAAGGAACCTGAACGAGGTCATCACGGGTAAGCTTATCATAATCTCTAGCGAAGTATATACTTTATTTGATACCGGTTCTACACATTATTTTATCTCTCTTTCTTGCGTTCAATGTTTAAATTTGACTCCAGAGAAGTTAGACTTTGACTTATTGGTTGAAACTTCGTTAGTAGAAACCTTCGTTACCTCCACTATTTATTAATCTTGTTGATTCAAGTTGACACTTTCACGTTACCTGTCGATCTTATCTCTTTGAAAATACTTGCCTTTGATGTGATTTTAGAAATCGGTTGATTAACTACTCATCATGCTTTTCGTAAGGTTTTTAGTTTTCATATTCCTAATCAACCTGTTTTACAAATTCAAGCAACCAAACCACTAAATTCCATCATTGTCATATCAAGTCATAAGTTAAGAACCTCGAGCCTTTCGCTGGTGACTTCCTTGTGTGGAATGCACCGAAGCTAGAATTTCGGTAGGCGACGTCGTGAATGACGATGACAAGTTCTTAGGTATCAATGTGACGTGCTATCCAAGTCTTGGATGAGGGTCACAATTTTGAATGATATTTTTATCGTTAATAAATTTCTTGACGTATTTATGAAGACTTCTTGGCATACCCCAGAGCATGAAATCGAATTTTGTACTGACCACGGTACAAACCCCATTTCTAAAACCCTTAAATATTTCTTCAACTAAAACGAACTTAAAATGCGCCAAAGACGTTGACTCGAGCTGTTGAAGATTACAATCGTACCATTCAATACCCTCTTGGGAAAACGAATGTGGTAGCTGACACGTTGGGTAGAAGATCGTATACGTTTATGAGTGTAAATATACAAACCTACGTGAAGATAGCGAATATATGAGTAGAATCTACTTTAATCGATACAGTTAAAGCTGCTCAAGCTAAATACTCAGAGCTGATGAATATGAAAAAGAAGGTTCAAGAAGGCGTTATTCAAGAAGCAAGAATCGATGAAGAGAAGAAATCTCAACCCTCAATTTTATTGACTCATTTGAAATCCTTGATCGAGTAGGAACTGTGGCCTATAGACTCATTTTACCACCAAGTATGTCGCGTGTTCATAATGTGTTTCATATATCGATGTTATGTAAATATGTGGACGACCCGAACCACATTATTGATTTAGAATCGGACGAGATAGCGAATAATTTAATGTATGAAGATGTACATGTTAAATTCCCGGAATATATTCAACACTCAAAGGTTATACCTCAAGAGTTAGAATCGGACAAACTGTCCTCATCTGTTCGGCATGCCAGGTACGTACGTAAATTTCGAGGGCGAAATTTCATAAGGAGGGGAGATTGTAAAATCCCAAATTTTACGAATAAAGATTTAAATTTCTCGATTTATTTTTTAATATTATGGTGTGAATTTAATATAATGTTATAGTTGTGGGTAATATTTATAAATTTTGGAAAGTATGCTAGTTGTTATATTATATTCGATTGGTCGGGGAATATTCTTTTTGTCGAAAAATATTCATACGACGGCACAATCATTGGTCGACCCCACAACGGAATTATTATTTGATTGAGAAAACAACAAAAATATTTTTATAAAAATAACGACGGAAGTTTTATCGTTAATACTGTTGAAACACTCGGTGTTAAAAGTACAGTAATACGCGTGATTGCATAGTAGCACACGGTATTGATTATTGATGTTTACGTGATAGGTCACTTAGTTTGGCTTTATTGATATTATTAATGTAACAAAATAAAAAAGCTTTTTATATAAAACAGAATACTTTTATAAAGTTATTCTATAAATAGAATATATTATATTCTATTATGCATAGTGTTTTGTATAGTAAAATCTTTTTATATAAATAGAATACTTTTATAAAGTTATTCTATAAATAGAATATATTATATTTTATTATGCATAGTGTTGCATAGTGCTTGTATAGTGTTTTGCATAGTAAAATTGATGAGTAGGTTTTATACATATGAATCTGATATTATTAAACTTAATTATTGTTATATTTAATTGTTTTTTAGGATCTTTTTATGTGTTTTGTGTTTATTTGTTGTAGGTTGGAGCTGGAGGGACAAATTGGTCATTTCGGAGAAGAAAAAGGTCTAAAATCATGAAAATTAAAGCTGAGTGGCATTTCTGTAAATATGAGGTCCTGGCCAAGCGCCTAGGCGCTTGGAATTAGCCTATGTTGAGCGCCTAGGCGCTCTAGTGCGTAGAATGGTGCATTTTGCAGCTGTCAAGTGGGTTTTTGAAGCCAAAGAGGAGTCTGAATGAGGGCTGAGACCAATACAAATAGGAGAGGACTCTAGAAAAGCTAAGAGAACGAATTGTGCAAGAAATCAATCAAGTTTTCAAGAGATTTGCAGAGAGAACAAGGAAGAAAAACACGAAGGAGAATTGCAAAGGCTGAAGATCTAAGAGAGAGTATTGGAGCAAATTCAGAGTTTCTTCTTCTCTTCTCTAGCTTTATCTTTTGTAACTATCTGGGATGTTTGGATTATTTATCTGGATGATGTTTTTCTTTATTATTATCATGAACTAAATTTTAATTAAGATTGCAACGGAACTTGGTATGTAGTTTAAATTGCAAGCTTCCCATTGAATGAAAGTTAGTTTTTATTGAATTGTTTATTATATCTTATGCTTATTGATTAATTGCCTGATCAACAATTACTGTGATAATCTATATAAAATTAGAAGATGGAGTATAGATTGAGATCTGGATATGATAACATCTGTTCAAATAATCTGAATAGGGTTAATATGATTAGCGTATAGGATAGGAATATACCTATGTGTCTTTTGTATCCATTGAAAGAATTTGTGCGTAAACCCTAATTAACTTGATTCACATAGGAATATAGTGAGTTGATTAATTGGGGTGTTCCTTGTAATTCTGCATCTTAAAGATTGGATTTAGGAGGATTTGTTCATGTGTCTTTGGAAGAAGAGCATGAATATTTATAGAGCATTCTTGGATAACAATTCATATTAATTGATTTATTTTAAATGGGAAGTAAGTTAGTTTGAATGAAATACCAAGGGAAGTTGTAATCTTAACCTGTTAAATCTGCAGTTATACTTGAGAAATTTTGATTTTAATTAATTAGTTTGTTAAGTTTAAATTTCAAATCACAAACAAAATTTTCTTAGTTTAAAATAGGATTAATTGCATTAGAGTTAGTAATTGATAAATATTAGTCTATTTCCTCGTGGGAACGATATCCTTGCTTGCTGAATATTACAATTGAACGCGTATACTTGCGTGGTAAAGTGCTATTAAAAATTTAGGCAACAAGTTTTTGGCGCCGCTGCCGGGGAGATTAGTTTAATATTTTGTCATTATTGATTTTTATAGCGTTAATCTTAATTTAAACTTTTTTCTATTCTGTTCTATTTAGGTGCTTTTGACTAGTTTATGCAAATGCGATCGAAGAAGCCAGATTTATTGCCTCACGAGGATGACATCGAGAAAAGATTTCAGCGGTTGCGTAAGTGGGTTAAGGAAACCAAAGAAGCATTTGATAAGGAAGATACTATGGCTGAAGAAGAGCAAAAAGCACTGCGGGATTATGCTACGCCGCGGGTTACTGAAATTCAGTCGAGTATTACAAGACCTGCCATTACTGCTACAAGTTTTGAGATAAAACCGGGGACAATACAGATGATTCAAAATTCATGCCAGTTCGGAGGGTTACCAAACGATGATCCGAACGATCACATAGTCAGCTTTATAGAAATCTGCGATACTTTCAAGTACAATAATGTGTCAGAGGATGCAATAAGGCTACGGCTATTTCCATTTACTCTCAGAGATAAGGCTAAGAGTTGGCTCCATTCACTACCACCAGGCTCGATCACTACATGGAATGATTTAGCCCAGAAATTTCTTGCAAAGTTTTTCCCGCCTGCAAAAACAGCAAAGTTGCGGAACGATATCTTCTCTTTCGTTCAGCACGATTCAGAATCACTATATGAAGCTTGGGAGAGATTCAAAGATTCATTGCGAAAATGTCCACACCATGGGATTCCTAAATGGCTTCAGGTGCAAACTTTTTATAACGGTTTATTCAGCACAGTGAGATCGAGTATAGATGCTGCAGCAGGAGGAGCTATTATGGCCAAGAATTGTGATGAGGGGTATGAGTTGCTTGAAACCATGGCAGCTAATAATTATCAATGGCCAACAGCAAGAACAACTCCGCCAAGGACAGTCGGAGTGTATGAAGTGGATGCGATAACAGCATTGTCAGCTCAAATGACAGCTCAGATTTCTGTTCTTACAAAGAAGATAGATTCACTTGGGGTACAACCAGTTCAGAAAATAGAAACGATATGTGAAATATGTGTGGGTAATCACTCAAGTGATCAATGTGCAATAAATCCTGAATCAGTCCATTTTGTTTCCAATTATAACAGGCAGCAGGGCAGTTATTCAAACAACTACAATTCAGGAGTGAGAAACCACCCGAATTTTTCTTGGAGTAATAATCAGTCACATGCTCAAGCTCCAAGGCAAACATATCCACCTGGATTTCAGTCACAGCAACAAACTCAACAACCTGATAAGTTTTCACAAATGGAAGAATTGCTGGCAAGATTTGCAACTCAGTTGGAAACCACAACGAAAAACCAATCAGCTGCAATAAAGAATCTTGAGAATCAAATGGGGCAAATGGCTAATGCTTTGAATACTAGAATTCCAGGTTCTTTACCTAGTGATATGGAGAAAAATCCAAGGAATGATGGAAATGAGCACTGTAAGGCAGTTACACTCAGAAGAAGGGAAGGAGTTGACTACAGATTTGGACGGACACAAGAAAATAATTTCTGCTGAGGATGGTGAACAAGAGAGTGGAGACTCGAAAAGTAAATCTGAGGAAAAAGTTGTGACAAAACAACAAGAAGATAAGCAAACAACAGTTGTACCACCTGTGCCGTTTCCTCAAAGATTTCAAAAGCAGAAATTAAATCGACAATTTTCAAATTTTTTAGAAGTGTTCAAAAAGCTGCAAATCAACATTCCATTCGCAGATGCTTTAGAACAAATGCCTAGTTATGCAAAATTTATGAAAGATATTTTAGCAAGAAAGAGGAAACTAGGGGAGTTCGAAACTGTAGCATTGACAGAAGAATGTAGCGCAATTCTGCAAAGAAAGTTACCACCGAAGTTGAAGGATCCGGGTAGCTTTACAATACCGTGCACGATTGGGCCCCAGTTCTTTAACAAATGTTTGTGTGATTTGGGGGCAAGTATTAACTTGATGCCACTTTCGATCTACACTCAGTTGGGATTACCAGCCCCAAAGCCAACAAATATATCTCTTCAGCTCGCAGATAGATCAGTGACATACCCTAGGGGCATTGTGGAAGACATATTAGTGAAGGTGGACAAATTCATATTTCCAGCAGACTTCATTGTGTTGGACTACGAAGAGGATAAAGACATACCCATTATCCTTGGAAGACCGTTTTTAGCCACTGGAAGGACATTAATTGATGTACAGAAGGGAGATTTAACAATGAGAGTTCAAGATGAAGAAGTAACTTTTAATGTTTTCAAGGCTATGAAATTTCCGAAGGAAGAGGAAGAGTGCTTAAGAGTTGATCTAATTGAAGAAGCAACTGAAGAGGTATTTGGTGAATCTATGATTGAAAACCCTCTTGAAACCGCATTGGTTAGTGAAAAATTATTTGATGATTCAATGGTGATAGAATGGGTCCAAATGCTAGATTCAACTCCAAAGTTCACACGATATCTACAAAAATTTGAACCTCTGGATTATCGGGCAAAGCTAGATGAAAAGGTGACACCATCCGTAGAAGAACCGCCTACCTTGGAACTTAAGCCATTGCCTAACCACCTCCGGTACACCTACCTTGGTTCTTCTTTTTCCTTGCCAGTCATTATTTCTGCATCACTTGATAAGGTTCAAGAAGAAAAGCTACTAAGGGTACTTCGACAATACAAGACTGCTCTTGGATGGACTATTGCAGATATCAAGGGGATAAGCCCATCAATTTGTATGCATAAGATTTTGTTGGAAGACGAAGCGAAACCAACTATTGAACAACAACGAAGACTCAATCCCATCATGAAGGAAGTTGTTAAAAAGAAAATCATTAAATGGTTGGATGCTGGAATTATCTACCCTATCTCAGATAGCTAATGGGTAAGTCCGGTTCAATGCGTGCCAAAGAAAGGGGGAATGACAGTAGTTGCGAATGAGCAGAATGAATTGATCCCAACGCGAACAGTTACTGGTTGGCGAGTGTGTATGGATTACAGGAAGTTGAATAAGGCCACTCGTAAAGACCATTTTCCTCTACCATTCATAGATCAGATGTTGAACAGGCTTGCAGGGCACGAGTATTATTGCCTCTTGGATGGATATTCGGGCTATAACCAAATTGCCATTGCACCCGAGGATCAGGAGAAAACAACATTCACATGCCCATATGGCACCTTTGCTTTTCGCAGAATGTCTTTTGGGTTATGTAATGCGCCAGCGACGTTTCAACGGTGTATGATGGCTATTTTTTCAGATATGGTTGAACAAAATCTTGAGGTATTTATGGATGATTTTTCAGTTTTTGGGGATTCGTTTGATTATTGTTTGGAAAATCTCACACTCGTGCTCAAACGCTGCATGGAAACGAATTTGGTTTTGAACTGGGAGAAATGTCATTTTATGGTGCAAGAAGGGATAATCTTGGGTCACCGAGTATCATCAAAAGGAATTGAGGTTGATAGAGCAAAAATTGAAACCATTGAGAACCTGCCACCACCAATTTCTGTAAAGGGTATTCGAAGTTTCTTGGGACACGCTGGTTTCTATAGACGATTTATAAAAGACTTCTCCAAAATCACAAAACCACTTTGCAATCTTTTGGAGAAGGATGTCTCATTCAAATTTGATCAAGCATGCCTGGAAGCTTTTGATGTGTTAAAGAAGAAATTAGTTACCGCACCTGTAATCATAGCACCAGATTGGACTATACCGTTCGAATTAATGTGTGATGCTAGCGACTATGCGATTGGTGCAGTTCTTCGCCAACGAAAGGATAAAATTTTTCATGCTATTTACTATGCTAGTAAAACATTGACAGATGCTCAACTGAATTATACCACTACCGAGAAGGAGCTATTAGCAGTTGTTTATGCATTTGATAAATTTCGCTCATATTTGATTGGGACAAAGGTGATTGTGTTTACAGATCATTCGGCAATTAAGTACTTAATAGCAAAGAAAGACGCGAAGCCGAGATTAATTAGATGGGTATTATTGCTACAAGAGTTTGACTTGGAGATCCGGGACCGAAAAGGAACAGAAAATCAGGTTGCTGATCATTTATCACAGTTAGAGAATTCAGAACTAAAGAAAAATGACACAACAGTGATCAACGAATTTTTTTCGGATGAACATCTATTTGCGGTAAGGATGGATACACCATGGTATGCAGATTATGTAAATTTCATTGTCAGTAAGGTGTTTCCGCCTGATTTGACAAGCCAGCAGAAGAAGAAATTTCTCCATGACGTGAAACAGTATTTATGGGATGAGCCATTCTTATTTAAACAATGTGGCGATCAAGTAATAAGAAGGTGCATCCCGGAAGTTGAAATGGAGAGTATTCTACACCAATGTCATGCATCTGACTATGGTGGACATTTTGGGGGAGAAAGAACGGCAGCTAAAGTGCTTCAATGTGGATTTTTCTGGCCAACACTATTCAAAGATGCCCGTGTGTTTTCATTAAAATGTGACAGATGCCAAAGAGTTGGTAATATATCAAAGCGGCACTAGATGCCACTTAATATGATCCTGGAAGTCAAATTATTTGATGTTTGGGGAATTGACTTCATGGGACCATTTCCACCGTCTTTCTGTAACTCCTATATACTTCTAGCGGTGGACTACGTTTCGAAGTGGGTAGAATCTATAACATCACCTACCAATGACGCGAAGGTTGTGATTAAGTTCATTCGGAAGAACATTTTCTCTAGATTCGGCACTCCTCGCGCAATCATTAGTGATGAAGGAACACATTTCTGTAATAAGCAGTTTTCAACTATCCTGGCTAAATATGGAGTCACTCATAAGATAGCTACTGCTTACCATCCACAAACAAGTGGTCAAGCCGAGGTATCTAACCGAGAAGTGAAACGAATCCTCGAGAAGATAGTGAATCCTAGTCGGAAAGATTGGTCTAGCAAGTTGGACGATGCTTTATGGGCATACCGTATAGCTTACAAAACTCCGATATGGATGTCTCCGTACAGGTTAGTTTATGGGAAGGCATGCCATCTTCCAGTTGAACTCGAACACAGTGCTTGTTGGGCAATTCGGAAGTTAAACCTTGATATATCTGCTGCGGGAGAGAAGCGCCTCTTACAATTGAATCAAATGGATGAATTCAGACTCCAATCGTATGAGAACGCGAAGTTATATAAACAAAAGGTTAAAAGATGGCATGATGAGAAAATTCTGGAAAGAAAGTTTGAAGCAGGTCAAACAGTGTTATTATACAATTCGAGGCTTAAACTGTTTCCTGGAAAGTTGAAATCTCGATGGTCTGGGCCATTTATAATTTCAAAAGTCTATCCTCATGGAGCTGTAGAAGTGGAAGACCCGTATTCAAAACGTAATTTTAAAGTCAACGGTCAAAGATTGAAGCACTACTATGGAGGTTGTTTTGATCGTGAAAAGACATCGGTCAACCTTGCCGATTAGAACAGAGGAGAAAGTCAGGCTGAAGACTATAAACCAAGCGCTAACTGGGAGGCAACCCAGGAAGTTTTATTGTTATTCGATATTTTTACTCTTATTAATTTACTTTACCATTAGTTTATTTAGTGGTTAAACTTTGCTAGTTAAGGATTTGTTGCATACCTTGTTCTCTAACAGAGATTCAATTGATTGCAGGAAAGGAAAACACGTACAAGTTTAAGATTGGGGGTACTTGACGTGGTTTGGGACAAAAGTTATATGGATCGACGTTTGGAGTGGCTAGATTCGCGTTTCCGGTTTGACATGTACAAAAAAGTCACTTCAGAGCCAATTTGATTATAGCTCCGGATATTATTTCGTGAAAATTCAAGAACGAAAGTTGTAGATCCACTTCTCCTCTTTCCAGAACATCTTGAATCATCTAAATCGGAGTTCGGACAAAGAAGTTATGGCCATTTTCCCAAAGGACGTCAAAGTCAGTAACATTATGCAGCCCCAAGCGCCTAGGCGCTCCCTTCAAGCCATTCCAACCGCCTAGGCGCTCAAAGTCAGTAACATTATGCAGCCCCAAGCGCCTAGGCGCTCCCCCTCAAGTCATTTCAAGCGCCTAGGCGCTCAAAGTCAGAAAGTGTTGTCCAGACCAAGCGCCTAGGCGCTCCAAACTAGTGCAATTCAAGCGCCTAGGCGCTCCACACGTCCAAGAGTTTCTGCAAGCCACCACCTAGGCGCTCCAACAGTACACACAACAAGCGCCTAGGCGCTCCAATGTAAAAAAAAAAAAAATATTTTTACAAAGCCCCAATTCGGGTAACTCCTCTCCCATTCCAAATCAAAGACTCTCTTACTCTCCTACTCCATCTCTAACCTTCCACAACTCTAAACCCTCATCTAATCTAGCCTAAACAACCAATCT
Organism: Panax japonicus; assembly: GCA_020205505.1. Lineage (NCBI taxonomy): Eukaryota > Viridiplantae > Streptophyta > Magnoliopsida > Apiales > Araliaceae > Panax > Panax japonicus. The sequence continues at coordinate 28,389,534 of CM035110.1, read as the reverse complement.
TTCTCTTCCAAATCCTAATCAAACACTATATCTCTACCCAAACCAAGCAACAAGTTCCATATTATCATCCTTCTTCACCAATTCGGGATTCCACTTGCATTCAAGCCACATCTACTTAAAGTAATGGTTCAAGGCTCAAATTGCTCATCCAACTTTGATTGAACATCAAGATTTGGCTATACCCAAGTAAGTACACAAGATTTTATTACAAATTCTTTGGATTCACTTGGATAATAGTTAGGTTAGTACTTTGAAGCTAGTTTCTATCATTGTGTTGGCTCAATTGGGTGTGGGTACTCTTAATTGTTGCTTGAATTACCTTGGATGTATAGTGTGTTTAGTAATTACAACAATTGGTGAACATTAAGTTTGGGGGAGTGCATACCAATAGTGTTCCAAATTTGTGCACACAAAGTGTTTGATAAATTGTCACAACAAAGATTTTGGCTCTCCTAAGTCTTTGAGTATCATTTGGGTTAGCAAGAAGTTAGTACATAAGACTATGGCTAGTAAGAGACAAAGAGGAGAGACTTCGGGCACTTCACAAAAGTATGACAAAAAGAGATTTACAAGTGCTAAAGCGTCCGACAGATATTACAATGTACTTTCTAACAAAGCACTAATTCCCGAGCGTGAACTATTGCCCGATATAGAAGATGGGGAATTATTACAGATGATTGGGAGTAGAAGATGGATGAACTTCACAGCTCAACCGGATGCATCTGTTGTTAAGATTGTTAAGGAATTCTACGTAAATGCAATAGATCATGTTGGTAACGTAATTTGGGTTCGAGGTAAATCTGTGGAGGTCAGTTTTGGGTCAATAAATGCTTATTATGGTTTGAACACGATACCCAACAATGGATACATGCAATATCTACAACACGAGCTAGACTACAGTGAGATTATTCAAGCCTTGTGTGTACCTGGAACGACATGGAAATTAACAGATCAATAAGAAGCAGTGTTGTTCCCCGCATCCAAACTAAGCAATTATGGGAAATCATGGCATGCATTCATTTGTGCCAAGATGATGCCATGTAGGCATATGAGTGATGTTGTAAATCAAAGGGCAGCACTGCTTTTCTGCATTGCATCAGGAAAAATTATAGATGTGGGCCAAGTTATTCATGATTCCATTGACAAAGCAATTAGAGGAGGGACCTCAGGTGGATTACCACACCCATCTTTGATCACAGGACTATGCCAACAAGCTGGGGTGAAATGGGATGCCGAGGAAACTATACAGCCTCCTTTAGCTGCAATTGACCACTCGCTTAATAAGAAGTACAAGGTATGGGGTGGGGGAATACCACACCCGAGAGGGTTAGGATTCATTATTGCTCTGCCTGAGCCTGCAGCCGAGTCTAGTCATCAAGTCCACGAGAATCCTCCTGCAGCTGGAAGTTCAGAGCAACCACCTAATTTTTATGAAGATATCCGTCGGGATTTGAGAAATCAAACTAGAAGAATCGACATGGTTGCCACTCGAGTTTAGGAAGGTTTTGACCGAATGGAAAGAAATCAGGATAGTTTAGCTCAGCGGCAAACGGAGGTATATCAGAATTTTAATGCCGCATTCCTTGAGATGTTTGCCCGCATGAATCCAGGTGCCGCTCCCTACCAATTCCCACCATTGTCTGCATCCCCCCCAGATGAAGAAGAAGATGAGGAAGAAGATTCTGACGAGGAATAAAGCTTCTATCTTTCAGGGAAGTCCTCAGTGCTTAATTTCTTAAATTTTATTTGTTATATACAATGAGGACATTGCATAATTAAAGTTTGGGGGTGTAGGTTTCCAGCTCCAGTTCATGCATGTAGTATTTATATAGTTGCATTCATATAGTATGTTCAGTAATTGTTTTGCATATAGTTGCATTCATGTAGTTTTCATTTTTATTAATAATAAAAAAAATAATAATAAAAAAAAATAAAAAAATTTCAAGCATTTGCATGTTTCCAGCTGTTAAATAGTTTAAGTCTGTCTTGGTCAGTGATGAGATTGGAATTGAGTAGAAAAGTATAGTATTGTCTGTTAAGACTTTGATGTGATTTCTTGTCATGATTTGAATCTTTACCTGTTTGAAACTGATATAATAAGGATAGCACAGTAAAAACAATCATGTTGACTGATTGAGTTTAAATTGACACATAATGGACTTCTAGAAGATAATGCTAGTTTGAATGAATGAAAGACATGAATAGGCGAAGATGACTGAATTTAGATAAAAACTTAAGTTTGGGGGAAAAATTTGGGATATATAAGCTTCGTTAAAAAAAAAAAAAAGAAAGGAAAAAATAAAATAAAAATTTCCGTGGCTAGTTTTGTTTCGGGGCCTTTGTTACTTGAGCAAGTACGCCCGAAGGGGTATCTTAAAACCTAGCGCCCTAAGGTCTTATATGGTCTGGGAGTCGTTGGTCGAAAGCTCGCTAAGGGGTAGCACTGTTAGCCTAATGGAATGAGACATTGCACAGTCATGGTTAAAAAATATATATAAAAAAAACAAAAACAATAAAACGGGAAAAGAGCAAAAAGCCCCTAATTGGACTCTTAAATTTTGGTGGATATTTATCTTTAGTTGGTTTTTGCTGGTTCGTGAATTTTGTGAGTTTACACTGTATGATTCCTTTAAAGAGATTTATTATGTGGTGTATTTAGCATCATATCAGTTAGCATGGATGTTAAGCACACACACACTATATCGATAATAACAGGTTAAGATTTGAAGATTGACGAGGAAATTATTAATCTGTTTTGATATGATGTACTATCATGTTTATTGTGATTTCTCTGAGGCTTGATGAATAGATTTTGTCTGTTTGACTGCTGGAATGTAGGCATTTAGATAGCTGCATTTGCATTGCATATTTAGCTATTGCATTGTGTTGTGTTGCTTGGGGACAAGCAATTGGTTAAGTTTGGGGGTATTTGATGAGTAGGTTTTATACCTATGAATCTGATATTATTAAACTTAATTATTGATATATTTAATTGTTTTTAGGATCTTTTTATGTGTTTTGTGTTTATTTGTTGTAGGTTGGAGCTGGAGGGACAAATTGGTCATTTCGGAGAAGAAAAAGGTCTAAAATCATGAAAATTAAAGCTGAGTGGCATTTCTGTAAATATAAGGTCCTGGCCAAGCGCCTAGGCGCTTGGAATTAGCCTATGTTGAGCGCCTAGGCGCTCTAGTGCGTAGAATGGTGCGTTTTGCAGCTGTCAAGTGGGTTTTTGAAGCCAAAGAGGAGTCTGAATGAGGGCTGAGACCAATACAAATAGGAGAGGACTCTAGAAAAGCTAAGAGAACGAATTGTGCAAGAAATCAATCAAGTTTTCAAGAGATTTGCAGAGAGAACAAGGAAGAAAAACACGAAGGAGAATTGTAAAGGCTGAAGATCTAAGAGAGAGTATTGGAGCAAATTCAGAGTTTCTTCTTCTCTTCTCTAGCTTTATCTTTTGTAACTATCTGGGATGTTTGGATTATTTATCTGGATGATGTTTTTCTTTATTATTATCATGAACTAAATTTTAATTAAGATTGCAATGGAACTTGGTATGTAGTTTAAATTGCAAGCTTCCCATTGAATGAAAGTTAGTTTTTATTGAATTGTTTATTATATCTTATGCTTATTGATTAATTGCCTGATCAACAATTACTGTGATAATCTATATAAAATTGGAAGATGGAGTATAGATTGAGATCTGGATATGATAACATCTGTTCATATAATCTGAATAGGGTTAATATGATTAGCGTATAGGATAGGAATATACCTATGTGTCTTTTGTATCCATTGAAAGAATTTGTGCGTAAACCCTAATTAACTTGATTCACATAGGAATATAGTGAGTTGATTAATTGGGGTGTTCCTTGTAATTCTGCATCTTAAAGATTGGATTTAGGAGGATTTGTTCATGTGTCTTTGGAAGAAGAGCATGAATATTTATAGAGCATTCTTGGATAACAATTCATATTAATTGATTTATTTTAAATGGGAAGTAAGTTAGTTTGAATGAAATACCAAGGGAAGTTGTAATCTTAACCTGTTAAATCTGCAGTTATACTTGAGAAATTTTGATTTTAATTAATTAGTTTGTTAAGTTTAAATTTCAAATCACAAACAAAATTTTCTTAGTTTAAAATAGGATTAATTGCATTAGAGTTAGTAATTGATAAATATTAGTCTATTTCCTCGTGGGAACGATATCCTTGCTTGCTGAATATTACAATTGAACGCGTATACTTGCGTGGTAAAGTGCTATTAAAAATTTAGGCAACAAAAATCTTTTTATATAAAACAGAATACTTTTATAAAGTTATTCGTTTTATTAGATTATAAATATAATATAATATATTTTATTTAAAAGATTTTGCTTTAAATATGGATCGTCCGATTAAAAGTAAATCAATCCGGACCGTTCGTGAATTAGTTACTATGCAGTCCATTCTTCTATAAATAGAAGCTCATTCCTTCATTATTTCTTACGAATTCACTGAAACTCTAGAGAGAGAAACTTTAGAGAGAATTCTTCTTCAATAATCTTGAGTGTATTTCTTTGGAGTTTAAGATAGCTTTGAGCGCAGTGCAAGTTTTCCTCGAGTATATCCTCGCCCTACTAGTCGGAGTACTCTTCTTTCAAAGGTAAGACATATTATTTGTTGTACTCGTAAGGGGTATTATTTTTTCATATTCATGAGGAGAACTTCTGTTATTCCATTCTTTATTATTCTGTTGGAATAACCTGTATACGCGGTCTACCCTATACTTGGTGAAATTCTTCTGTTATTATATTATTTATTATTCTGTCAGAATATCATGTCTGTGTGTTTACGCCGGACCTGGTTCCATTATTTATTCTTCTGTTGGAATATCCTGTCAGAGCATTTACGCCGGACCTGGTTCTATTATTTATTATTCTATTGGAATAACATGTCTGTGCGGTCTATCGCATGCATGGTGATTTCTGTAGTTATTCCATTCTTTATTATTTTGTCGGAATATCCTATATGTGCGTTTACGCCGGACCTGGTTCCCTTATTTATTATTCTATTGGGAATAACTTGTCTGTGCAGTCTATCGAACGCATGGTGAATCCTTCTGTTATTCCATTCTTTATTATTCTATTGGAATAACTTGTCTATATGGATTACCACATTCATGGTGAATGATCCTTTGTATTCATTCCTTATTAAATTGTGGAAATGATCTGCATACGTGGATTACCGCATGACGGGTGAAAATCCATTTGCAGTTTCATATATTTTATTATACTCAGTTGGTTAAAGCTTTGGCTTCTATATTCCTTGAAATTAGTGGAATATCCTGGATATTTGCGTTTCTTCCAGTATCTTTTTGTGGAAATATTCTTCTGAGCATTATTGAATTTTACTCTACAAAGCAGTATCGTGTTGACAATTCAGACATTATTAGTTCTTGGATAAATTAATTCTTGAACTTGTTTTATTGAATTATTATGTCATTGTCATCATCCTTATGTTTATATTTTGTTGAAAGTCATCTGTGGCCTGTACTGCATAGATGGACTTGGTATGATTATGACCAGGGATTATTCGGTATAATCATGACAGTAATGTTACAAATGATGTGGAAAAAGTCCTCATTGGCCCGTAGTGCATTGATGGACAGTTTTTGGTATGATTATGGCTATGGATTCTCTTCGGCCAAGGGAGAAAAGATGAATTATTTTATGGCATGATCAGGACTGTTGATGAAAACACGATTATCTTTGGCCCATAGTGCATGGATAATTTGTGGTCGTGGTACTAAATAATATCCTTGGCCTGTAGTACAGGGATGATTTGATGATGTGGATTATTTATTAAGCTGAGTCTCAGCGATAAAAGTGATGAAATTTTTTTTAAATCATAAAAGATAGTAGCTTTTATCCTCTACTTGACTCTTTTAATGGATTGTTTGTTCTACTGCAGTTAAACTTGATGTCTATTGTATTTTATCAGTTTAACACTGTTGAAAACTAATGATAATTTATTCTGCATTATCTTAGTCATATTATTTTTTATTGGGCTAGTTGAGCTCACCCTTTCCTTCAGTGTTCTCTTCAAGAAATGAGAATATAGCTGGGATGAGTCGGGGAATGGATTGATAGTCCAGATGATAGCATTAGTAGTCTTCACTATTCTGTTAAATAGTGTGACAATAATTGTAATGAGGACTTCATTGAGTTTGTATACTTTTTAGATGACAATATACGTATTAAACTCTTAGATTATGTTTTGTCATATTGTTTACACGACTTTTGTATAATAAAGTTGTATTTGTATTTTATACCATGTATTTGGCGACCCAAGATGGGTGATGTATACCTATATTTTGGGGGTGTCACAGTTGGTATCGAAGCTTAGGGATATGATCCCTGACTAAGATGTGAGACAAGAACTAGGAGGGGAGAGACGGGGAATTCTTTCGCTAGTATGACCTACCAAAGTTTATTTGGTATTTAATTTGTCGGTTAGAGTATATTGATAATATGTGACATGTTAATTAACCTTTGTTTGGTGACAGTGTTTAAAAATGGCAGCTAAAAATATTCACAATGGAGTGAATGAGACCGTTGAGACACCTTTAATCACTAATCAGGTTAATGTGGTACAAAACGAAGAAGAAATTAGAGATATCTACGTGATGAGTGAAGAGCTAATAGTTACACCCGAGCTAGTTGTAGAGGTAGCAGCTGAGAGTGAGCAAGAAGATGAAGAAGAGGAAGAAGAGGAACCTGAGGATAATTTATTAGAAGAATTTTATGATCAAAATTTAGAATTAAAAAATTGTATCCATGATTTAGAAGAGCAAGCTGAAGAACGACAAGCGGTCGTGGAGCAAAGAGATGTAACAATTCAAAATTATGTTACTCGATGTGCGATGCTTGAACAGAAGCACTCTTTGGTAGAGTATAAGATATTAGAGCTGGAATTTGAGAATCCTATGATCAAAGTTCTGATGAAAGAAGAAACAACCGAACGAAGGAGAATAGATGATGCATGGGTAAAAGTCGCACGACGCGTAGATATTGTAGAAAAAGACGTCCCATCCAATAAGGCCAAAATAGATTAAATGGATTTTTCTTTTTGGACAACGATTGGGAGAATCCAAAATCGAATTCAGAATTACCCTCTGTAGAACGGTCAACCCCAATTCGATATGGATCGGAGAATAATGATTCAAATCATGGACCGGGAATGTGAAGAAACACTTAAGGGTGGAATGTACCCTATAGCAAAGCCAAATCCGGTAGTTTAAGTTAGAGCGTTTGTCAAGGAACCCGAACGAGGTCATCACGGGTAAGCTTATCATAAACTCTAGCGAAGTATATACCTTATTTGATACCGGTTCTACCCATTATTTTATCTCTCTTGCTTGCGTTCAATGTTTAAATTTGACTCCAGAGAAGTTAGACTTTGACTTAATTGTTGAAACTTCGTTAGTAGAAACCTTCGTTACCTCCACTGTTTATTAATCTTGTTGATTCAAATTGACACTTTCACGTTACCTGTCGATCTTATCTCTTTGAAAATACTTGCCTTTGATGTGATTTTAGAAATCGATTGATTAACTAATCATCATGCTTTTTGTAAGGGTGTTAGCTTTCATATTTCTAATCAATGTGTTTTGCAAGTTCAAGCAACCAAACCACTAAAGTCAATCATTGTCATATCAAATCATAAGTAAAGAGCCTCGAGCCTTTCGCTGGTGACTTCCTTGTGTTGAATGCACCGAAGCCAGACTTTCGGTAGGCGACGTCGGGAATGACGATGACAAGTTGTTAGGTATCAATGTGTCGTGGTATCCAAGTCTTGGATGAGGGTCACAGTTTTGAATGAAATTTCTATCGTTAATAAATTTCTTGACGTATTTCTGAAGACTTCTTGGCCTACCCCGGAGCGTGAAACTGAATTTTGTACTGACCCCAGTACAAAACCCCATTTCTAAAACCCTTAAATATTTCTTCAACTAAAACGAACGTAACATGTGCCAAAGACGTTGACTCGAGCTGTTGAAGATTACGATCGTACCATTGAATAACATCGTGGGAAAAATAAATGTGGTAGCTGACGTGTTGGGTAGAAGATCGTATGCGTTTTTGATTGTCAATATACGAACCTACGTGAAGATAACGAATATATGAGTAGAATAGACTTTAATAGATAAAGTTAAAGCAGCTCAAGCTAAATACTCAGAGCCGGTGAATGTGAAAAAGAAGGTTCAAGAGGGCGTTATTCTAGAAGCAAGAATTGATGAATAAAGGAAATCTCAACCCTCAATTTTATTGACTCATTTGAAATCCTTGATCGAGTAGGAACTGTGACTTATAGACTCATTTTACCACTAAGTATGTCGCGTGTTCATAACGTTTTTCACATATCGATGTTATGTAAATATGTGGACGACCCGAACCACATTATTGATTTAGAACCGGACGAGATAGCGGATAATTTAACGTATGAAGATGTACATGTTAAAATCACGGAATGTATTCAACAATCAAAGGTTATACCTCGTGAGTTAGAATCGGACGAAGTGTTCTCATCTGTTCGGCATACCAGGTACGTACGTAAATTTCGAGGGCGAAATTTCATATGGAGGGGAGATTGTAAAATCCCAAATTTTACGAATAAAGATTTAAATTTCTCGATTTTTTTTTGAATATTATGGTGTGAATTTAATATAATGTTATAGTTGTGGGTAATATTTATAAATTTTGCAAAGTATGCAAGTTGTTGAATTATATTCAATTGGTCAGGAAATATTCTTTGTGTCGGGAAATATTCGTACGACGACACAATCATTGGTGAACCCCACAACGGAATTATTGTCGGATTGAGAAAATGACAAAAATATTTTTATAAAAATAACGGCGGAAGTTTTACCGTTAATACTGTTGAAACACTCAGTGTTAAAAGTACAGTAATACGCATGGTTGCATAGTAGCACACGGTATTGATTATTGATGTTTACGTGATAAATCTCTCAGTTTGGTTTTATTGATATTATTAATGTAATAAAATAGAAAAGCTTTTTATATAAAATAGAATACTTTTATAAAGTTATTCTATAAATAGAATATATTATATTCTATTATGCATAGTGTTTTGCATAGTAAAATCTTTTTATATAAAATAGAATACTTTTATAAAGTTATTCTATAAATAGATTATATTATATTTTATTATGCATAGTGTTGTATAGTGCCTGCATAGTGTTTTGCATAGTAAAATCTTTTTATATAAAATTGAATACTTTTATAAAGTTATTCGTTTTATTAGATTATAAATATAATATATTTTATTTTATTTAAAAGATTTTTCTTTAAATATAGACCGTCCGATTAAAAGTAAATCAATCTGGACCATTCATGAATTAGTTACTATGCAGTCCATTCTTCTATAAATAGAAGTTTAATCCTTCATTATTTCTTACGAACTCACTGAAACTCTAGAGAGAGAAATTTTAGAGAGAATTCTTCTTCTATAATCTTGAGCGTATTTCTTTGGAGTTTAAGATAACTTTGAGTGTAGTGCAAGTTTTCCTCGAGTATATCCTCGCCCTACTAGTCGGAGTACTCTTCTTTAAAGGTAAGGGATATTATTTGTTGTACTCGTAAGGGGGATTATTTTTTTCATATTCATGAGGAGAACTTCTATTATTCCATTCTTTATTATTCTGTTGGAATAACCTGTATATGCAGTCTACCCTATACTTGGTGAAATTCTTCTATTATTCCATTATTTATTATTCTGTCGGAATATCATGTCTGTGCGTTTACGCCGGACCTGGTTCCATTAATTATTCTTCGGTCGGAATATCTTGTTTGTGCGTTTACGTCGGACCTGGTTCCATTATTTATTATTCTATTGGAATAACATGTTTGTGCCGTCTATCGTATGCATAGTGATTTCTGTTGTTATTCCATTCTTTATTATTCTGTCAGAATATCCTATCTGGGCTTTTACGCCGGACCTGGTTCCATTATTTATAATTCTGTTGGAATAACTTGTCTATGTGGATTACCACATGCATGGTGAATGATCCTTTGTATTCATTCCTTATTAAATTGTGGAAATGATCTGTATACGTGGATTACCGCATGACGATTGAAAATCCATTTGTAGTTTCATATATTTTATTATACTCAGTTGGTTAAAGCTTTGGCTTCTATATTCCTTGAATTTAGTGGAATATCCTGGATATTTGTGTTTCATCCAGTATCTTTTTGTGAAAATATTCTTCTGAGCATTCTTGAATTTTACTCTACAAAGCAGTATCATGTTGACAATTTGGACATTATTAGTTCTTAGATAAATTAATTCTTGAACTTGTTTTATTGAATTATTATGTCATTGTCATCATCCTCATGTTTATATTTTATTGAAAGTCATCTGTGGCCTGTAGTGCATAGATGGACTTGGTATGATTATGACCATGGATTATGACCATGGACTTGGTATGTGGAAAAAGTCCTCATTGGCCCGTAGTGCATTGATGGACAGTTTTTGGTATGATTATGGCTATGGATTATCTTCGGTCAAGGGAGCAAAGATGAATTATTTTATGGCATGATCAGGACCGTTGTTGAAAACACGATTATCTTTGGCCCATAGTGCATGGATAATTCGTGGTCGTGATACTAAATAATATCCTTGGACTGTAGTGCAGGGATGATTTGATGATGTGGATTATTTATTAAGCTGAGTCTCAGCGATAAAAGTGATGATTTTTTTTAAATCATAAAAGATAGTAGTTTTTATCCTCTACTTGACTCTTTTAATGGATTGTTTGTTCCGCTGCAATTAAACTTGATGTCTATTGTATTTTATCAGTTTAACATTGTTGAAGACTAATGATAATTTATTCTACATTATCTTAGTCAATATATTTCTTACTGCGCTAGTTGAGATCACCCTTTCCTTCACTGTTCTCTTCAAGAAATGAGAATATAGCTGGGACGAGTCAGGGAATGGATTGATAGTCCAGATGATAGCATTAGTAGTCTTCACTATTCTGTTAAATAGTGTGACAATAATTTTAACGAGGACTTCATTGAGTTTGTATACAGTCTAGATGACAATATACGTATTAAAACTCTTAGATTATGTTTTGTCGTATTGTTTACACGACGTTTGTATAATTAAGTTGTATTTGTATTTTGTACCATGTATTTAGCGACCCAAGATGGGTAATGTATACCTATATTATGGGAATGTCACAATTCAATCCTTTCACCATACAATGTGTAAGACCCCAACTTTCATGAATAAAGTTTAATTTTTCTCGAAATATATTTTTGAATATAATGTTGTGGATTTGATATAATCTTATAGTTGTGGGTAATATTTTTAAATTTTGCAATGTAAGCAAGTTTTTATAAAATATTTGATTAGTCGAGGAATATTCGTTTTAACAGGGAATATTCATACGACGACACAATCATTGGTGGACCCCACAATGAAATTATTTTCGAAGTTAAAAAACGAAAGAAATATCTTTTTATAAAAATAACGGTGAAAGTTTTACTGTTAACTGTTGAAATACCCGGTGATAAGAGTATAGTAATACGTGTGGTTGCATAGTAGGATACGGTATTGATTATTGATGTTTACGCGAGAAGTCACTCAATTATACTCAATTATTGCTACAGTAATTACTACATAGTATCTCACGTTATTAATTCAATTATTGTCACAATATTTTATATAAGTTAGACTTTCATTTGATAGAAAAGAAGAAGAAAGCTAGTCATCAAACACTACTAGAAAATAAATCTATAGCGACGAGATTTAGCGATGGTCGGGACAGAACCGTCACAATAGATGTATATAGTGACAGTCACAATCTGACCACCGGTATAGGCCTCTAAAGGTAGTCTATTCCGAGGATCATAAGTTTGCCGTCGGTATAGAATTTTTTTTTTGGGATTTTAACGAGGGTCAAAGGGAGGCATAGATAATAATGAGGGTTTCAAGGGTGGGCGTTTTATCAGTCACAAATCTCTCCTGTTCTTTCCCCCAAATCAACATCCCAATCAGTCAATTCTGTTCTTTCCCCCAAATCAACATCTCAATCAGTCGATTCTGCAGGGAGCTTACTACTGCAGTACGTTCCTCTTCCCTCTATTTTAACTTTGTTTTTCATTTTTCAGTAATGGCTTTTATGCTAAAAGACTTATTCCAACTAATATTTTTCAGGATTATCTTACCAGTATTAACAATCCAGCACAGGAACATTCCAATTTCAAGTAATTATCCTACATTTTCCTTGCATCTATGGCGTATGCCTTTTTTAATCTGTTTTGTTCAGTTCCATATTGTTGTTTGTGGGTCAAATTGGTTGCTACCTGGACTTTCTAATAATTACTTATATTATCTTGTGGTAGTCTTAGTGCGGTGAATATATTTGTTAGGGGAAACTCAACCTTTCTTGGTCTTACTAAGTGGGATCTGTTGTGACAGTTCTGATCTGCAATTGGCAATAACACTTCAACAACAAGAATTTGAGCAACAGCAGCAACATAATTCATAGTAACCAACTGCTGGCAGTGGTTCAAGACTGGTTATAGGCCCCCAGGTAGGTTTTCAACTTTCTATTCATTTTGTTCATTTTAACATGGTGTTAGACTTGTGCAAAAGCAAGCCATGAATTTTTCTGATAGGGGGATGGTTTGATATTGGAATACAAGATTAACATTGATGCATCCTATAACTTAAGTTGATATTCAGAATCATATTAATATTCAGAAATTAATGGTATTGTGCAAATATCAAGGAGGAACTTGCCCTCGCCGTCTTCCAAGCCAGATTCAAAACCATCAAAGGATAGGTGTGTTGTAATATAAAAAATACAAGCGCAGGGAGCTTATTATATGTTTGTTGTGTAAATGGTGCGACTCGTTTTTGGACGTATTACATAACATCTCAATCTCTCATCCTCCATATACATGTAATTTTAGATCCAGCTTCTTCAGGTGTAAATAAATAAAGTAAATACCACTGCACTCCAAGGTTTATAATCTAAAGCAAACTTCCAAAAGAAATAATTTTCCAGTTCACCCTATAAATTCTTGTTCTATATACGATATATGATGAAAAGGGTCGAGTAACAAAATCTTGTACTTGTTTTAGTTGTATGCTTGATTGCCCTAAAAAACCTCGCTATTTTAAGAAGCCCTAAATCTTAACAAGCCCTAAGTTTTGAAGAGAACATGTGTATCTGATCGTGGTGATACTATTTTATGGGGTCTACATAAAAGTAAATCTAACAACAAATGTTAGTTTGAAATCTATAGCTTGCTAGTGATTTAGTACTTGTTTTAGTATATTTCTCTCTATTATCTTTAATCAACCTGGGTGGTCGGAAGGGGACTTATCATAAATCTTACATACACCTTTTTTGTTTTGTTTGAGTGAAGTGGGAGTTTGGTTGGCATTCAAGGTAATTAATTATGATAATTAATTATCATAGATTTCTATATGCAATGTCATTCTGATGGTTGTTCAATTTGATTTAGGGACATAATATTATGGATAAGATGTGGATGGAATTACCAAGATATTCTAGAGAATATCTTGCATGCATAGAGAGATTTTTAGACTTTGATTTTTAAAAAGTGGGCATGGTAACAGGAAGAATTCCTTGTCCATGTAAGAATTGTATAAATGGCCGATACCAGATTCGATCTACTATTTGCGAACATTTGATTTGTGATGGATTTATGTTTGGCTACATGAATTGGGTGCATCAAGGGGAAGATATGATTGTCAGGGATGTGATTAATGATGATGTTCACGACGAACCATCACAATTCGAAGATGATCATCGTATGCCTAAGATGGTAAATGATATATTTAGGGAACAAGGTGTCGAATCATCGGTTGAAGCTATACAATACCAAAAGTATATGTTAGAGGCCAATCAACCATTATATCCTGGATGTGAAATTGAGACCGTTCTTTCATTCATTGTATGGATTTTCAATAATAAAAATGTTAGCAAATGGACTGACGTGTCCTTTGATGGTTTTCTCCGTAAGTTGAAGTCATCATTTCCATCATTTGCAAACTTGCCTGATAATTTTTATGAAATGAAAAAAAAGGTTGGAAATTTAGGGTTTGGCTATGAGAAGATTGATGCATGCGAGAATGATTGTATGCTCTTTTGGAGGGAGAAAGAAAAATCAAAGTCGTGTACGGTTTGTAAATCATTGAGATGGAAGCAGACTGAGATGGTTGTACCAGAGAATGCATAAGTAGATACAAATTCTAACAGGAGCAAAGTAGTTGTGAAGCAATTACATTATTTACCATTAATTCCGAGATTGCAGAGGCTATTTATGTCTATAGAAACTGCAAAATACATGACGTGGCATAATGTAAAGTGACAGAAAGACGGAGTGAATCGTCATCCAGCTGACTCTGCAACTTGGAAGCATTTGGATACAATGTACCCTACATTCTCTCAAGAATATCGAAATGTAAGACTCGAACTGTCCACTGATGGCATGAGTCCCTTTACCCATGGGTCACCCTTTATGCACAATTATTAATTAAACGAAAAAGAAAGAACAAGAATCATACCCTTGAAGATCCAAGCTTCCTCAGCTACAAGTTCACCTCCAATCCTTTTCGCGTTCATCTTGAATCCACCGGGTTTGGTTCCTTCCTTTGATCAACGTTAGCCACCCAAGTGTTTGGCCTCTAGAGGTGATCCACCAAGGAAGAAGAAGAATTCAAGAAGATGGGTATTTGGCTCAAAACCTAGTTTTCTATCTCTATAGAAAAAGGGGCGTACTCTCCAACAATTGGAATTACGTATTCTAATAATACGTCAACCTCTATCTCACCCATAATAAGACTCCTCTTATTTATAGATGTGGGCAACCCATCCTTAACAATTAAGGAATTGGGTTTTATTTTAATTAATTAAACTCTTTTAATTAATTAGGCTCCTACTCTTATTAGGAATAATTAATTAACCTTTTAATTAATTAAGCTCCCTAATCTTATTAGGGATAATTAATTAAACTCTTTTAATTAATTTGCCTCCTAATCCTATTAGGATATTTGAGAGTACTTTTATTAATTAATTCCCAAACTCCTTTAGGAATTAAATAATAATAATCGTAATAATAATAATAAGACTCCTCGTTTAATTAATAATTGTGCATAAAGGGTGATCTGGGTTTATGGTTTGTAAAAATTTTAAACTCTGATTTTACACGTTTCCGCTTATTTTACCTACCTGTACAAAGTTCCAAATGCGTGCTGCACTGTTATGGACAATTAATGATTTTCCAGCTCTTACTATGTTGTCTGGTTGGAGCACTAAAGGTAAGTTAGCTTGTCCATCATGTCAAATGAACACTTGTTATTGTAGATTGCAAAGTAAGGAATGTTATATCAGCCATCGTTGTTTTTTAGAGTCGGGTCATAGTTATAGGTTTGATACACGAAGATTTAATGAACAATGTGACCATAGTGAAGCTCCGGTGGTGCCATCAGGATTTGATATTTTCGAACAAGTTAGTGTCATTAATGTCACTTTTGGAAAGGCACCCACTAGCACGAAGACCATTCCCCATGACTCAAAACAAAATTGGAGGAAGAAATCTATTTTCTTTGAATTGCCATTTTGGCAGATACTTTTGTTGCGCCACAAGCTAGATTGAATGCACATTGCCAAAAAATTTGTGATAGCCTGATTGGGACATTGTTGAGTGTGCAAGGAAAGTCAAAAGATAATTTAAAAGCACGATTGGACTTGATGAAAATGGGTATAAGAAGAAAGCTCCATCCAATACCCGTACAAGCAAATAATTCAAAGTACCTTTTGTCTGCTACAAGCTACTCAATGTTTAAGAAAGAAAGATATGATTTCATGCAAGTGTTGAAAGATATGTTTCAAATATTTCACGTTGCATCAATTTGAAGGGGGGGAAAGATCTCAGGTTTTAAAAATCCCGACTGCCATATTTTAATGCAACAATTACTCCCAATAGCAATACGATGTACCAACATGCCTAGACATGTTTACTCAACAATAATTGAACTTTCTAACTAATTTAGAGAATTATGTTCCAACTATAGCACATCGGAAGATTATGAACGCTTGAACAAGAAAATTCCGTTAATACTTTGCAAGCTTGAGATGGTGTTTCCTCCTGCTTTCTTTGATATAATGGTACATTTGTGTGTCCACCTTGCTGAAGACGCAAAGATCGCCGGAAATGTGAAATATCAATAAATGTGGGCTTTTGAAAGATACAGGGGCAAGTTAAAAGGGTATATTCGCAACAGAAGTCATCCAGAAGGGTCAACTGTAGAAGGGTATATCGCTGAAGAATGTGTTACATTTTGCTCAAGATATTTGAGTCAACACAATGCTACATGGAAATGAGTTGGAAGAAATGAAGATGGATACGAACAAGGTGAATCAAGTTTATCTGTATTCAGAAACATAAGTCAATTTCTTTATGTCCCAAATGTTTGTACTCTATGTGGCGATTGTGTCAAGAGTGCACACCTGTATGTGCTATTCAATTGTACAAAGGTTGAGTCATATCTAAGGTGAGTAAATAAAGAATGACATTTATGGTTCAAAATATTAATAACTATCCATAAAGCAAGCTAGCTATGACAAAAATTTTGTTTATTTATTTGTTTGTAGTATTTGGCAAGATTCATATATGTTAGGACGTGGAAAGCTTAAGCAAAAACTGACGCCAAGGAAATTGACAATGCTAAGAAAAAGGAATTTCCTGAATGGTTTAAGAGTTATGTAAGTACTACATTATGTGAATGTAATTTTATGCAAAATTTTGTAATGGTTATTAAAGATAAATGGATGGAATTTTCTTATATCGGTACCATTTTGTAGATGGCAACTATGAATAATGATGCTTCGAAGGAAGTTCAAGCTCTTGCATTTGGCCCAAATTTGATAGGCAGGAGAGGAGATGGTTATTTGGTAAATGGGTATCAATTCCATTCTACAAGTTGTGAGAGTAAGAGGAGAACGCAGAATAGTGGGGTATATGTGGTAGCAACTACTCGTGGATATTCCTCTACTAGAGACTGAAATCCTAAGGAAGATGTAGTTGAATAATTTGGTATTTTTAAAGATGTTGTTTAATTAGATTATTATGGATCTGGCGAAGTTGTTTTATTCAAATGTAAGTGGTATGACAGTTTAGCACGTGATAGAGGGGTTAAAACTGATAACTATGGCTTCACGCTTGTAAATTATCAAAAGTTTGGTTCAACCGATGAGCCCTTTGTAATGCCTTCTCAAGTTCAACAAATATTTTATGTTGATGATCAAAAGGATAATAATTGGCATGTGGTTATACAAACAAAGCCAAGATATTTATGTGAAGATGCTAAAGTAGATTCTGATAGTGATGAGTTACCCAATACCAATGAAGAATTCATCACTCTAGTTACAGAAGTTGATATTGAAAATATAAATTGGGTTAGGAATGACGTTGATGCTGAATTAGTTGAAATGGACGAAAAAGACTTAAAAGTAAGCAAAAAATAGGATCTCAAATTGATACAACTCGTTTCAAAAGACGAATGATTGAACATATTGTTGATGAAGATGAAGATGAGAATGGAGACGGAGACAAAGAGGAAGACGAAGAAAAGAAGAAGAAGAAGAAAAAGAAGAAGAAGAAGAAGAAAAAGAAGACGAAGACAAGATGAGGGTCCCGAAGATGAAGAGGAGGGTGATAGTGATGAAAATGAAGAGGATAAACGTCATAATTGATAGATATGTCTTGTTACACTTTGTCCATTTTCTCCAAAAGAGAAACTGTTACACTTTGATAGATCTGTTTTTTATATTATATCTTGGTGCTCCTTGTACTATTACCAAATATTTAGACTATCTTATTTATTAGTATAATATCTTTTGTTTCTGATATTATATCTCGGTGTTCCTTGTACTATTAGCAAATGTCTATACTATCTTATGTCTCCTAATCTTGGCACAAGCTTTGCATGTACAGTATGTGTTTCTTATATAATTCTTGTTAGGCTTGAACTTTACAATCTTGAAGTAGAGTTGTTGAAACTTGATAACAAGGTTAGGTTTATTCTTGGGGTTGTAGAAGTCAAAATCACAGTGAGCAAAAGAGATTTTACTCAAGCTTGGATACAGCTCTCTTCCTATTATCTAGTTTTAAGTTGATAATAGGAAGAGAGCTGCACACTTTAATATGCCAGTTTAACAACTGTATAGATCTAATTTTATTGGTTTTTATTACTACTTTGGAGACCACATTTAATATAATAATAATACTCCTTCTAGTATAAAAATAGAGATGATTGGCATGCAAGTTGATTCAACTTCAGGCTCAGGGGAAGAACACCCAGATAAGTCAACAATGATCACATCAGAGCTATTGCTTCCCAAATCTCAGCAACAAAACCCTCATTTTCCTTCAATTATTCTCACTTATTTATATGCTGGCCATTTTCTAGCTGGATGGGGTGCAAGGTTTCCCTCTCCTCCTCTATTTCTCTATATATATCTCTACATCTTGTTGTTTTATTTACCTTATAGACAACATCTAATTAGCCTAGTATATTTTCTATTTTTCATCTAAAAATTTGATATGATGTCGAGAATTAGGTAATTTTCTAAAGGGTGTCTTTCTGTTAGACATAAATGTTAGTTGTCTATAAATTATGAATTGATATTCTTTACTATTCTGAATTCATATTTTTATTTCTCAGGTTACTTTAATGGCTGCTAATAAAACGTCTAGATCTCATGCTAACAGGGAAGATGGCCCGAAAATTAATGATAATGAGATCCATGCCGATGAACCACATGTAGAGGACGAAAGCATTCATAAGAATGATGAAGGTACCATGAATATATCTACACTTATACTTGCATTATCATGAAGGTACCATGCATATATAAGTAAGAGGAGCTACTTCTAAGTTGCAAAAATAAAGCCTAACTGTGATCAGCTTGTGCTGAAGGGCCAAGTATATATATACCTAAACAAGAATTGAGGTTTAATTTGTACCAAACAATCCAAAGTACTTGTTCCCATCTTGAACCTGCTGACTGTTATTGCACTTCAATCCAAAGATTTCTAGGAATGATGGGTGATCTGTACTAGAAGTTGCACCAATCTGTACAGCTTTCTGCAATAACGCGGTGGCGGACATATTTGCAGAAAGTGTTTGATGGGAAATATTTTGACTGTTGAATAAGGAAGGAACACCTGCAAGCTTATTATTAGTTATACAGCTGCTTGTTAGTTGTTCTAGATCAGCACTGCTGGAATTAGGGCTCTTATTAATTCCAGTACTAATCCAATTAGATTGAATTGGATTGTTATGTGGTATGGGTTGCTGATGTTCCTTTTCAAATTGTTAGAGAAGTCTTATCTTATATTTATTTAACTATATCCTATAACTTAGTACTCCTGCAGCATGTGTGTCGACTAGAAGACTCAAGTTAGTACTGCTACAATTTCCATGTCATTTAGTTTTAGTATCTTGTACAACATCTAGAAGACTCAACTTAGTTGTGAAGTTTGTTATGTGGATATTAGCACTTAACCATACCTAAAAAGCCTAGAAATGGACAGTTTTTGTCAAAAGCATAAGACATTACATTTGTGTGTTCTAAAGCATGAATATAGACTATATAACAACTACGTGATGTGATAATGCTTATAACATAGATTCTTGGGACTGCTATATGAATTATGGACTGCTAAAGGTTTCTCTTAAGTTCTATTATGGAATGTTTGTAAATTTATAGCTAAAATTGTGCCTAAATATGGACTGCTATGGTCAAATGTTGCGACTGAAGTTGTGAGTCAGCATAAAGTCCCTATATTGTCTATGTATACCATTTGAAAGTTGTTCCTTAAGTTATTTAAGGACTACAAGGTGTGTTGTGCAAATTCGTGCCTAAAAACCAATGAAAGTATGCTTTAAATAGCAATGAACACTAAAATACTTGTATGTATAATTAACAAAGGTCGTTTGAGATGTAACTTTGTGTTCTTTACAAACTCTTTTACATATATAAATCATGTTATATTTCAGTTTTGTTTAGTTTATATATCTTGATTCTTTCTCTTTTTAGATTCTCGACCTAAGAGGAAGCGTGGACCAACGATGGGAGCAAAGTTATGGTCAAATATTGATGCACCCAAGAAAGTAATTTATGATGCAAATGGTCAACCTGTTGGAGGAGACACCAATAAGTTAACAACCTTTCTCGGGTGTCTTGCTCGCAATGGAGAATTTTTTCCAATAAGTACTCCAACATGGTCCAATATGACAGAGGTTAACATGACAAGGGCTTGGGATGAAATTCAGGTTATTAATCAATAGCATTTTATAGAATTTGACATAAAAAACTTTGAAGGTAATTTAATATATGTGTAAATTTGTTTGTTGTAGAAACGATTTACCACAGATCACCCCAATGCTAAAAGAAAATTGATGGCTATCATGAACAATAGGTGGAGAGAATGGAAGTCTAACTTAAAGAGTAATAATTTTGTGCATGGTGACCGTGTCAAATCGTTAGCGAATACTATCAACAATTATCGAGTAAATCCTAATTAATGGGCTGTGTTTGTTGATTATTGGCTAACTGATGATGTACAGATTGTGTTTATTCTAATTTATATATTATCAATTCTTACTTATTGTTATATATTATTATTAATTTATAAATACATGCGATGCAGGATATAACAACAAAAAATTGTGAAAATCGAAAAAAATTGTTGGTAGGTCATACGTTGGGCACCAAATCAATTCCAAAAAAGAAGCATGAATTGGTAATATTTGATGTTATTTCAACATTTTTATGTCGTTAATCATGCATTAGACTTCTATGAATAGAGTATTTCTTGAATTATGTATTATTTATTGTTTTATTTGTAGTACCAAATAAATAAAAAAGAGATTGATCTAGCGGATATGTATATACAGTCCCACACTCGAAGTGATAACTCAATTTTATCGGGAGCATCCTCGAATGTGGTACGTATTTATCAATCCTCAAACAATGGGGTCTTTTAACTCTTTATTCAATATTATCTTTAAGCTCTTTATTGAGGGTACGATTCTATATACTGATTATTATATGATTAGTAGAAGTTTATCAAATGTTTTTATAATTGACTGCTATGGACTGAATTTAGGCACAATGAGATAGGTTGGGATGAGGAGTAATAAGGAGGTTAAAATAGGTTCATGATATAAACCAATGTGAGGAGTAATAAGAATGATTATTGATGGAGAATTTCTAGATGCTTGAGTTTGCCCGGGTATACAAAATGTTAAAGAGCAGTTGTTAATTTTTCATTTTGTAGTATTGAATATAGCTTGAAACATGCATTTGTGACGCCCTCAAATCTGGGTTACCTGACCCCCGAGTCTGGTGCTCACGATCCACAATATAAATAATATTTAACTACCCATTTTATATAGATAGCAACATACATAAGATTTTATCAGAGTTTGATAATACATTACCCATGTTCTCTAACCTTAACATTACAAACATACCCTTGAGATATACATAAAGGGTTTACAAATACAACATAATAAATATGCTAACCATAACTAATTAATAACTATGCCTTTGCCTTTATCCTTCTTCGCAGCACCTTCTGCAACTTCGTCCCTAGCTGAAAAGTTTTATTTAGTAAGGGTGAGCAACTAATTTGCCCCGCAAGTTAAGTCATACAATAAATGTATAAGAAATCAAAACAACAGACTATCTATTTTGATAAAATGAAATCAAAGTTCGGGGAACTTTAAAATAGCTGAACAAATCGTTATTCAATAACAGGTTTTCTCGTATTCTATACAACACAATAATTCAATAATGAAAGAGTATAACACTTTGAAAGTTTCTACGATATTCTAATGAATAATCAAGAATCAGTTCTACGAAATATCAAAGTGGAATGTTTTTCCCGATTTATACTGAGCGATCACACTAGATCTTGAACTTATATTCTCGGGTATCTATCAAAGATTTACTTTGATAAATACTCAGGTGTATCAGATAACCATAAAGATTAAATCATACCCCTATGCAAGTACTCAGAGCCGGCCAACTCTTTGTACCCTATATTATGCATAATATTCAAAACGCGCGCAAAGATCGAATTCATGACCAATAAAATGTTCCCTTTATATAAAAGGTTGTTCTTCTCAGTCTTAGAATCAAGATTTTGATTTTATAACGAAATACTGTGATTTTAAATTCTATTTACTTCTCGGTCTAGCCGAAATAATTGGAATCGATCTGTCAAAAATAATTTAATTCTCTTTTTGAACCTATCAAATTCAAACAATTGTTTGTCTAGCCAGAATAATTTACTAATACATTTCTCAGTATAATTTGACAATAAACATGAATTATCTGTATTGTCAATTCTAACTTCTACAGATATGAATATCCAACAACAGTTATTCTACAAATATATATATCTGAATCAAAACTTGCTCTAACTGTGAATAATCAACAATAAATTCCCTGGATGTGGTGTAATTAACAATAATTAACCACTATAATTGAATGAATTTAACTCAAGGTTGAGTTATGAAACTTGCCTCTTCTGCTAATTACAGCTACACAAAATACTTATTTGATTTCGAAAGACCTATAACCAATAATATCGGTCTAACAATTAGCAAAATAATTCACATAACACACAACACTGTAATTAACAGTCAAACTTCTCCTAGACACATTACCACATAGCCACATCAGTGTTTATAACCTATATAAACACATAACAAGTCTAACTATTTCGGTCTGGTTAGACTTCGGTCCGTTCTCTGTGTTCTGGTCACCCTATCCGACAATTAACACAGTTATCTGTCAATTACACTTGGTCTCTAAGCTTTAATATTATTTTCGATAAGTCAAATATCATTAATAATATTTTTTGAAGCTTTTAATAATTATCAAGCAATTATTATATTTTATAATAATTTTTCAAACATCAGAATCATCATTTTTTTTAAATGATTTAATTATCAATTAATCTTATCATTATTAATATTTAATAATATCAAAATATTAATAACATACTTGTCAAAATATTAAAGTTATTATTAATAACTTAAAATATTTTTAAATCAACAATATTATACTTAAATAATTTTTAAAATAATAAAAATCATTTTGAAATCATCACCATTAATATTAAAATATTAATGAAATTATCATCTAAATATTAAAAGTCATTAATTATAACTTAAAATATTTTTAAATCATTTTTTCTCCTTTTTAAATGATTTTAAAATTAATAAAACCATTTTAATTCATTTATTTAATATAACAATTAAATAAATCCAAAATCATTAATATTAATTTATTAATGAGAATTCTCCAAAAATATTGAAAATTATATTTTATAATTTAAAATATTTTCCAACACTTTATTCTCAATTAAAATGATTTTTAAATAATTAAAATTATTTTTATCTTATTTATTTAATAATCAAATAAATCTAATATCATTAATATTAAATTATTAATGAAAATTCTCCAAAAATATAAAAGTTACATTTTATAACTCAAAATATTTTTAAATACATTATTCTTATTTAAAATGATTTTTAATAATATTAAATCATTTTTCTCTAATTTATTTAATACACTAATTAAATAAATTAAATAACTTTAATATTTAAATAATTATAAATATTAAAGAAAAATATTCCAATTGGTCAAAAATTATTTTTCATATTTTAAAATAATTTTTAAAAACATTTTTAGCAATTTTTAGAATTTATTTATATATTTTTTTTTCAATTTTCGGAGAAATCGGAAAATAAATTATTTATAACCGTCGCTGAATGACTATAGCGACACTTTCTGTCGCTATAGGTGTTCTTGGCCTCAAGAACACTGACAAAGTCAGTGTTCGTGGTGTATGGTTTGACCGGCCTTTAATCTTAGATCAAGCATGTTTAGAGCCTTCTTAAACGTTTATCTTGTAGACAAAACGCACCACTACAATAATCAACCACTATATAAGTAATACATCAACACAAACTAAAGATTCAAGCTCTCAAACATACTGTCAGACGATTTCTGGGTTTACCCAGAAACCCAGCAATTCGTCAAGGCATATACAAGGCCATTTTAATCTATGATCTTCTCATGGTTTAGGGGATATCAAGGCTCAAACTTATAGTACAGATACCATAGAACAACTACAAAGTAACATTTCAGTTTAAAAACAACTCCATCAACAGGATCGGTATGGTCAAAGTAGGTCAGAAATTCTGTTGCCCAGATTTCTGGGTTTTTCCCAGAATTTCCAAATCCAAGCGCGAAGCCTGCTTTGACCACTTGTTCTGAACAATCTACTTATGATTATAATGTTTTACAAGAATGTATCTATAGTCCATCTTACAGGCTACAAGATGAATATCATAACATCAACAAATCACAATTATACTGACATATCTGCTCACTACAAAACATTGTCAGACGTTGATCAAGGCTTTCTGGGTTACCAGATTTGGCCCGGTCAACGTCGGTCAACGGGTTTTGACTATAAATAACACACGGTCTAGACATCATTTAGCTGTACTACCACTTGCAGATTAAAGCCAACATGACAAGCTATACATACCAACTTTAAAACACTAAAAACCATAACCAAACAAGAATCTGTGGCTCCTGACATTAGCTTGTCAGACCACAGATCTTGTTCTTCACAGTTTGGAAAATAATCACTTTTAAAGACATTCGATGCTATGGATCTATGTTATATCAACATAGATCATCATAAAACATCATCTAGCAAAGATATAAAAACTTTTAAAAAAAAATTCAAGCATACAAGATCAAAAATTAAAATTTTGGTTATACCTTCTAACTTTGATTCTTGATCTTAACCCTCCAATTTGTTTATGGTTGATCTAGGGAAGTTATTTGGGACTGAAATGCTTGCAATTTTCGGAGGTTGAGAGAGAATGAGAGTTGGTGAGAGCTTGTGTATAAAATGGTTAACTTTTATGAACTTTCTCTCTCTAAATCTTATATATATTGCTTAGATGCATGAACTTGCTTGTTGTGCTGTCAATTGGAGGCTGATATGCTGAGCTTTTAATGTCACAAAGTCCAAATGGTTGGTAACCTACTAAAGTTATGGCCAAAATTACAAGTTAGCTTACTAAAATAATAAAAAAGACATTAAGGTCTTTTCCTTTTATTTCTAGATTTCTCATTTGTTGCAAATCCTTATGGTTTAGGGTTTGAGCAATCTAGGGTTTAACCCTAAAATCTTAACCCTTAGGTTTTAAAAATCTAACTTCTAGGATTTTCAAAATTAGGGTTTAATTAGAAAAATAAAATTTCTAAATTACAATTAGGGTTTGTAAAATAAAAATTAAAATAACTAAAATATAATTAGGGTTTTCTAATCATATTAAAGTTTAATACACACATTAGGCTTACAAATTAGGATTTTGGTTTCCTAATTTAGGGTTTAGGATTCCCGAATTCAAAATTAGGGTTCCTTAACGTACAATTAGGGTTTTGAATGTATAATTTATTTTCTAAATTTAAGATTAGGGTTTTAAATCCCTTATTAAGGTTTATTAATTACAAACCTTATCCGATCAATTATTGATCAACCTAATCAACATACAGTACAAACACATTCTTAGCAATATAATTATTTTAATTATATTTTCTATCGAATCCTTATCTGAAAATTAGGGTTAGGGTTTTCTAAAGTTGTTAAGCACAACTCTACTCTATTTTATTAGTCAAATCACATATTAACTAATTCTTGAGACTTGTCTCACAAATTCTCAGTATAATATTAACAGTCAATATTAAATAAAAAAAAATATTCATAAAATTTGGATTATTCGAAATCCCAGGTTATCATATTCACCCCTCCTTAAAAGGATTCCGTCCTCAGAATCACCGCTTTCTTATTCTCTACAATCTTTTAAATTTGTATCATCACTTCGTTTTTATCAACACAATATTACTTTGTGTTTCAAATTCTAACCTATGACTTGAATCTATAAAAGAAAATAATTCACAGCCATATTTATTCAATATCAATTGCGTAATTTAAATATTAAGCGAAATCGTTACCTGCTGCCACCTCCTGAGTAGCTACCGCATCTAGCGCCGTCATGTTGAATGTACGGGCTGTGGGTCTTCTTGGCTGTGCAGGTCCTCGAATCGCCAAGGTTCCACCGCCAGGTCCTTTGTTGGCACTTTATTTT
This sequence comes from Panax japonicus, assembly GCA_020205505.1. NCBI lineage: Eukaryota > Viridiplantae > Streptophyta > Magnoliopsida > Apiales > Araliaceae > Panax > Panax japonicus. The sequence continues at coordinate 28,363,240 of CM035110.1, read as the reverse complement.
TCTGTATTCTTCTTCGGAAAGTTCCGAACCAGATGATCAGTCGATCCACACGCATAGCAACCATGAATCTTTTTCGGGCTGGGACAATTGGGCGATATATGCCCCTCTTGTTCGCAGTTGTAACAAACCCCCTTCTTCTTTAAACAAACACCAGCATGGTTCTTCCCACAATTCGCACAAGGCACTCCACCTTTCTTATTCCCTTCAGTTTTACTACCCGATTGGGTATTCTCGCTCCACTTCCTCTTGTTTAGATTACTGCCACCACTACTTCCACCATCATTGGTCTTTTTCTTCTTCTCCTGATGAAAACGAGATGCAGCCTCGCTTCCTCCTTCAGCAATTAATGCTTTCTCTAGTAAAGCCGCAAACGTGTTGATCTGCATACAGCCACCTTATTGAATATCCCTAGTTTCAGTTCGTTCTAAAATCTTCTTGCTTTCCTAGCTTCGGTGTCCACCTGATGAGGTGCAAATCTTGTTAATTCGTTGAATTTAGCCGCGTATTCAGAAACAGACATGTTTCCCTACTTAAGTTCCAAGAACTTAACTTCCATCCGAGCTTGCATACTCGGTGATAAGTAGTTCTCAAAGAACAATTCCTTAAATCTGGTCCACGTCACCACCGCTGTACCCGCTCTCGCTTGATTGGTTTCCCACCAATAATTGGCTTCTCCCTTCATTAAGTATGTTGCAAAAGTCGTCTTTTGCTCTTCCGCCACTCGCGCAATCACAAACGCTTTCTTCATCTCTTTCACCCAAGTTTGGGCTTCAATTGGATCTGTAGTCCCCTTAAATTTTGGCGGTCCTACCCCTTTAAAATCCTTAAAATTAGCCAATATGTCGGCTGACTGATTCCTTGGTATTCCCCTGGCTGGAGCCCTATTTTCCATAGCTTGGGCCAACATATCAACAAAATTCTGTATCGGGTCCGCTTGACCTCCTTCGTTATTCACTGATTGTTCTTCTCTTTGGTTTCGATTCTGTCGTCTAGGCGGCATGATTTTATTTAAATGAAAATCTTATATTAATATTCTTTATCTATACAAATTCTTAACACAATAAGAATTCAACACATAATTCTCAAGTAATCGCATATTTATTCAAATAGCACATAGTACCTATAGTACTTAACACATATAACTATCCTTTTAAAATAATACTAGGATTAACACACTCAACTTTACAAAAGTTGCAATTCCCCAACTTTACACAAAAAGTTGACATTCTCCAATTTCACATTACTATTTCCAGTTCATCAAACTTACCACACTTAGGAGTTTAGTAACTTGCCACAACTATATGAGTGTATGAACTTATCCTAGTCAGACCTTTGGCGTCCATTTGCTGAGGGGTTCAGAACATTTCATATAAATATGAGTCATGAACATACCATAAGTATGAGTTTTAAGAACACACAATTTCATTTTAATCTTATATTTATATAGAAAATAAAGATTTCATTCATACAAACATATATTTAAATAGGTTCAAACAACGTTCTTGATATTACATATCTTAATATCAGAAACTTCTACCAAAAGATATTATAACTTATATCTAAGTTATCTAACATCCACTCCCTTCACCAGTCTTCTTCTTGCTGGGACACTTGTTGAACCCGTGCACCGTTTGTCCACAGGAAAAACACTTCCTCATATTCGTTTTAGGACAATGCAAAGAGATATGTCCTTCCTGCTTATAGTTGAAGCACACGTTCTTCCACATCATGCATTCCCCCATGTGAGTTTTACCACACTTGCTACATGCTTTCTTTTTCTTCAGGTTCGAATTTCCAGAGTTGTCACTGTCATTGTTCCTCTTTCTTTTCTTCTTGTCCTTCTTGCCGGTTCCTTCAGACGATCCACCACCTTCTGCATTCATCTTCTCCACCAGCGCTTTCAGCTCGTTCCGTTCTTCAGTCATTTCACGTAACGCCCGCTCTGTCTTCCACAACTCCTCCAAAAGAAATAATTTGCTTCGGAGTTCTTGGACTTCCACAGATAGCTGATCATGTTCACCAACCTTGATCTTATTCTTTAGTTCCACCTTAGCTTCTTCAGACTCCACCTCCTCATCACCACTTAGATACATCTCAGGATAATCGGCATGATCACTCCCAAGATTGATCATTGGTTCATCTTTCCCCACTTCTTCAACCGATTCGCTCTGTGCTGGCACCTCGGCTACTGGCATTGTTGCGACAGCCGCTGGCATTTCCGTACTTATCTTATCTTCTTCAGACATCCTACAATTAATTTTAACAACTTGATTAGCACTTTTCTAGTACAAACTTCTCACCCTATGTTGCCACATTTCTCACTATCGTTGCACTTCGGCAATCTCTCACTTAGTACTCTAAATGAGTATTCTCTATCTCGCTATGGTTATAATCCTAGGGTTTTCCCCACCCCACTTAAGGTTTATAACCTACAGCTCTGATACCAACCTGTGACGCCCCCAAATCTGGGTTACCTGACCCCCGAGTCTGGTGCTCACGATCCACAATATAAATAATATTTAACTACCCATTTTATATAGATAGCAACATACATAAGATTTTATCAGAGTTTGATAATACATTACCCAGGTTCTCTAACCATAACATTACAAACATACCCTTGAGATATATACATAAAGGGTTTACAAATACAACATAATAAATATGCTAATCATAACTAATTAATAACTATGTCTTTGCCTTTATCCTTCATCGCAGCACCTTCTACAACTTCGTCCCTAGCTGAAAAGTTTTATTTAGCAAGGGTGAGTAACTAATTTGCCCCGCAAGTTAAATCATACAATAAATGTATAAGAATTCAAAACAACAGACTATCTATTATGATAGAATGAAATCAAAGTTCGGGGAACTTTGAAATAGCTGAACAAATCGTTATTCAATAACAAGTTTTCTCGTATTCCATACAACATAATAATTCAATAATGAAAGAGTACAACGCTTTCAAAGTTTCTACGATATTCTAATGAATAATCAAGAATCAGTTCTACGAAATAGCAAAGTGGAATGTTTTTCCAGATTAATACTGAGCGATCACACTATATCTTGAACTTATATTCTCGGGTATCTATCAAAGATTTACTTTGATAAATACTCAGGTGTATCAGATAACCGTAAAGATTAAATCATACCCCTATTCAAGTACTCAGAGCCGGCCAACTCTTTGTACCCTATATTATGCATAATATTCAAAATGCGCGCAAAGATCGAATTCACGACCAATAAAATGTTCCCTTTATATAAAAGGTTGTTCTTCTCAGTCTTAAAATAAAGATTTTGATTTTACAACGAAATACTATTATTTCAAATTCTATTTACTTCTCAGTCTAGCCGAAATAATTGGCATCGATCTGTCAAAAATAATTTAATTCTCTTTTCAAACCTATCAAATTCAAACAATTGTTTGTCTAGCCAGAATAATTAGCTAAGACATTTCTCAGTATAATTTGACAATAAACATGAATTATCTGTATTGTCAATTCTAACTTCTACAGATATGAATATCCAACAACAGTTATTCTACAAATATATATATATATATGTATCAAAACATGCTCTAACTGCGAATAATCAACAATAAATTCCCTGGATGTGGTGTAATTAACAATAATTAACCAATATAATAATTGAATGAATTTAACTCAAGGTTGAGTTAGGAAACTTATCTCTTCAGCTGATTACAGCTACATAAAATACTTATCTGCTTTCAAAAGACCTATAACCAATAATATCGGTCTAACAATTAGCATAATAATTCACATAACACCCAACACTGTAATTCACAGTCAAACTTCTTCTAGACACATTACCACATAGCCACATCAGTGTTTATAACCTATATAAACACATAACAAGTCTAACTATTTCGATCTGGTTAGACTTCGGTCCGTTCTCGGTGTTCTGGTCACCCTATCCGACAATTAACACAATTATCTGTCAATTACACTTGGTCTCTAAGCTTTAATATTATTTTTGATAAGTCAAATATCATTAATAATATTTTTCGGAAGTTTTTCATAATTATCAAGTAATTATTATATTTTACAATAATTTTTCAAATATCAGAATCATCATTTTTTTTAAATGATTTAATTATCAATTAATCTTATCATTATTAATATTTAATAATATCAAAATATTAATAACATACTTGTCAAAATATTAAAGCTATTATTAATAACTTAAAATATTTTTAAATCAACAATATTCTACTTAAATGATTTTTAAAGTAATAAAATCATTTTGAAATCATCACCATTAATATTAAAATATTAATGAAATTATCATCTAAATATTAAAAGTCATTAATTATAACTTAAAATATTTTTAAATCATTTTTTCTCCTTTTTAAATGATTTTTAAATTAGTAAAACCATTTTTAATTCATTTATTTAATATAACAACTAAATAAATCCAACATCATTAATATTAATTTATTAATGAGAATTCTCCAAAAATATTGAAAATTAAATTTTATAATTTAGATATTTGCTAACACTTTATTCTCAATTAAAATGATTTTTATATCATTAAAATTATTTTTATCTTATTTATTTAAGAATCAAATAAATCTAATATCATTAATATTAAATTATTAATGAAAATTCTCCAAAAATATTAAAAATTACATTTTATAACTCAAAATATTTTTAAATACATTATTCTTCTTTAAAATGATTTTTCCTAATATTAAATCATTTTTTCTAATTTATTTAATACACTAATTAAATAAATTAAATACCTTTAATATTTAAATAATTATAAATATTAAAGAAAAATATTCCAATTGGACAAAAATTATTTTTCATAATTTAAAATAATTTTTAAAACCATTTTTAGCAATTTTTAGAATTTTTTTATGTATTTTTTTTTCAATTTTCAGAGAAATCAAAAAATAATTTATTTATAACCGTCGCTGAATGGCTATAGCGACACTTTCTGTCGCTATAGGTGTTCTTGGCCTCAAGAACACTGACAAAGTCAGTGTTCGAGGTGTATAGTTTGACCGGCCTTTAATCTCATATCAAGCATGTTTAGGGCCTTCTTAAACATTTATCTTGTAGACAAAACGCACCACTACAATAATCAACCACTATAAAAGTAATACATCAACACAAACTAAAGATCTAAGCTCTCAAACATACTGTCAGATGGTTTCTGGGTTTACCCAGAAACCCAGCAGTTCGTCAAGGTATATACAAGGCCATTTTAATCTATGATTTTCTCATGGTTTAGGTGATATCAAGGCTCAAACTTATAGTACATATACAATAGAACAACTACAAAGTAACATTTCAGTTTAAAAACAACTCCATCAACAGGATCGGTATGGTCAAAGTAGGTCAGAAATTCCGTTGCCCAGATTTCTGGGTTTTTCCCAGAATTTCCAAATCCGAGCGTGAAGCCTGCTTTGACCACTTGTTCTGAACAATCTACTTATGATTATAATGTTTTACAAGAATGTATCTATAGTCCATCTTACAGGCTACAAGATGAATATCATAACATCAACAAATCACAATTATACTGACATATCTCCTAACCACAAAACATTGTCAGACGTTGATCAAGGCTTTCTGAGTTACCAGATTTGGCCCGGCCAACGTCGGTCAACGGGTTTTGACTGTAAATAACACACGATCTAGACATCATTTAGCTGTACTACCACTTGCAGATTAAAGCCAACATGACAAGCTATACATACCAACTTTAAAACACTAAAAACCATAACCGAACAAGAATTTGTGGCTCCTGACATTAGCTTGTCAGACCACAGATCTTGTTCTTGATAGTTTGGAAAATAATCACTTTTAAAGCCATTCGATGATATGGATCTATGTTATATCAACATAGATCATCATAAAACATCATCTAGCCAAGATCTAAATACTTTTAAAAAAAAAATCAAGCATACAAGATCAAAAATTAAAATTTTGGTTATACCTTCTAGCTTTGATTCTTGATCTTAACACTCCAATTTGTATATGGTTGATCTAGGGAAGTTATTTGGGACTGAAATGCTTCAAATTTTCGGAGGTTGAGAGAGAATGAGAGTTGGTGAGAGCTTGTGTACAAAATGGTTAACTTTTATGAACTTTCTCTCTCTAAATCTTATATATATTGCTTAGATGCATGAACTTGCTTGTTGTGCTGTCAATTGGAGGCTGATATGCTGAGCTTTTAATGTCACAAAGTCCAAATGGTTGGTAACCTAATAAAGTTATGGCCAAAATTGCAAGTTAGCTTACTAAAATAATAAAAAGGGCATTAAGGTCTTTTCCTTTTATTTCTAGATTTCTCATTTGTTGCAAATTCTTAGGGTTTAGGGTTTGAGCAATCTAGGGTTTAACCCTAAAATCCTAACCCTTAGGTTTTAAAAATCTAACTTCTAGGATTTTTAAAATTAGGGTTTAATTAGAAAAATAAAATTTCTAAATTACAATTAGGGTTTGTAAAATAGAAATTAAAATAACTAAAATATAATTAGGGTTTTCTAATCATATTAAATTTTAATACACACATTAGGCTTGCAAATTAGGATTTTGGTTTCCTAATTTAGGGTTTAGGATTCCCGAATTCAAAATTAGGGTTCCTTAACGTACAATTAGGGTTTTTAACTGTACAATTTATTTTTTAAATTTAAGATTAGGGTTTTAAATCCCTTATTAAGGTTTATTAATTACAAACCTTATCCGATCAATTATTGATCAACATAATCAACATACAGTACAAACACATTCTTAGTAATATAATTATTTTAATTATATTTTCTACCGAATCCCTATCCGAAAATTAGGGTTAGGGTTTTCTAAAGTTGTTAAGCACAACTCTACTCTATTTTCTTAGTCAAATCACATATTAACTAATTCTCGAGACTTGTCTCACAAATTCTCAGTATAATATTAACAGTAAATGTCAATATTAAATAAAAAAAATTATTCATAAAATTTGGATTATTCGAAATCCCGGGTTATCATAGCAGCTATCAGCAATATAGAAAGAATTGGCGGTAGTTAGCAACTTAGCATTGACAAAAATAGGTGATGCAATACAGAATAGCAAGAATGTCTAAATGCATTAGCTTCAGTGCAATGCAGCAGATGATGAAGGGTACTAAAACAAAAAATTGCATCAAGGATACCAAGTTCTGGAATTATGGTCTTCTTCTCTTCCTGATTAGTTTATCTTTATAATTGTGACTTTAAGTAGGGAATGTGCAAATGATATTTGAAGTGAAGTCAGTCTTTATTGGTGCAGTAGATGATTTGTAATCTTAAATACCATTATCTAAATCTTTTAGATTATGAGATATATTTTAGTAATAAATTATGTCTTTGCCTTTTCCAAAAAAAAATCTTCTGTATTTTTAATTATCTGTTATTTTGGCCAGAAGATTTTTAGAGATAATTAATGCATACTTTGTAATTTGTTGGTTCTCAGTTTATCTGAAACATGTTAATTAGGAATATATACTTTACTTTTTCTTCTTCATGTTTGCCCGTGATTATTGTTTTAGTGTAACATGCATAGGAAGATCCAAGGTATCTTTTTTATGTTTCTTTGTGTGTCCATGTTTTCTGTTTTGGTGGATGGCCCTGCAAATATTTTTCCTGTTTCTTCTTTCCAGTTCCAGCTTTAGCTTTTGCTTCCCATACAAAATTGAAGTTGTTGAAAATGAGTTTTTTAAATTCTCTTCTAAGTTTTAAACAGGAGTGAGAATACCGTCTCACTGATTCTTGTTTTGTATCAGTGCAATTGCTTCAGCTTGTAGGTTCAGCTTGAACAGAAATGTATGATTCCTTGTTTATTTTTGTTACATTTACTAAGCTATTATGATATAAGATATGGCATTTTTTCCCATCATGTTAAGAATTCAAGAACCACCCCTCGATGTTATAATGTCGTTTTGGTATACAAGTATATGTTACAAGTATGTTTCTGTTTGTTTTTAGGGGAGAATTTAGTTTTACTATAAATGGTATTGCTGACTTTGTTTAATAGACTTGAATTAAGTAGTGTTTGGTTTTCTTCAAATGAATAAATTATTACTTGAATTAAGTAGTGAACCAAAATTGAACGTCCTGTCTGAAATGATTAGTTAAAAAGAGAGAATTACTACTATTAGTTGATGCCTTTTCATTGTATTGGAAGTCACCTTCTTCATATGGTTTCCTATTCTAGCTCAAAAGCTAATGTAATAACTTAGTATGTGACTGAATCCTGGCAAAGACTAAGCAAACAAGCTTGGATACAACCTTAGAAAGAAATTATTTGCTACTCTTCTTTAAGTTATGTTGAACTGCCTTGTATATTTAAGTTATGTATATTTTGCATTGTATATTTTCACAGGAAAAAATTATTGAGTTAAAGAAAACTCAGGAATCAACTGGTGAAAGCAGTAGTACAGGACGGAATGATATACTTGCACAAGTTCTTGGACCAGAGCGACATGGTTGAATTCGATAAGGTGGAGTTGGTGCCACAGCTACAAATACTTGGGGGCCCCGTGACACAAATAATGAGGTACAACGTGAGATTCAAGAATTGAAAGCTGGGCTGAAAAAGGTGCGGGAAAAAGGAGACGATACTGCAAGAAAAGTGGATGAACTATTAATAATGATGACAGAATTTTTGAAGAAGTCATCAGTTCCAAATGCTCATTCCAACAATCAGGCGTTGCTCTCTCACTCTACTTATACTTAAAATTTATTCTCTATCACTCTGTTTGTATGGACTAACAAGTTCACTTGATAATTAATTTGTAGGATCGATCCACAGAAGGAGATAATGGTGATTGTTGGGTAAAATCTATATACGCACAACACGCAAGTATACTTAGTCAACAAGTAATAAAGTGATAAGTTAAGTATCGTTCCCACAGAGAATTATTTAATAAAAATCACCAAGTACTAACCCGTAACCAACTCAATCTTATTTAAACAAATGAATTTAATGTTATAAATTAAAATATTTAACTAAACTAATTGTAATTACCACTAATTAAAATTCAGATTATGGAGAATTAAGATCACAACTTCACTTATTGCTTCATTTAGGTTAACACACTTGTCATCAATTATTCTCTATCCCAAATTGTTAATCAAGAACACGAAAGTAGTATTAACCACCTCTCGATGCACTAATACCGTATTAACGTCAATCCACAATTAAGATAGAAATCCGTTAAACACCTTAACCAACTAACCCACTATATCTCTATGTGAATTACAATTGAAGAAGGTTTAAGAACAAGTTCTCTATAAGATTACATGCGATGTCAAGCATATCTCTACCTTAACACACATCAAGTTTAAGCTGCTAACAAAATCTTGAACACATGATATCATGATTAGATCTAAATCTATACTTCATCTCTCGAGTTCATATAGATTATCACGGTAATTGATGGCCAATCAATTAAACAATTAATTCCAAATCATAATAGACAATCCTCACAATAGAAAATACTAATTGATAAGGATACATATTAAAATAAACTACACAATAAGATCCATTGTAATCTCAAACAAAGAATTAGTTCATGATTATTGAATTTAAACTAAGAATCCACAATTGAATAATCATTTAAAGATAAAGATAGAAGAAGATGAGAAGAAATAATCTATTGTCAGTAGACTTGACGCTCCCTCCTTGCTCCTACTTTAAATCTTCAATGGTCTCCAAGTTTCTTCAATCTCCAAATCTAATTAGAACTAGGGTTATGTTCTAATCTAAAGGAGTGTTTAATCTAGTCTAATCTATGTAATCTCCCCTTATTTTATGCCTTAAATCATATATTTATAGGTTACAAGTCTAATTTTTAGCTTAGGAACAAACCCAATCCAATTTGGAGTCAAAAAGGTGTCAAAATTCGCCCAAAACGCGTCCAGGCCCGCACCAAGCCTTTCCCCGCGCTCAAACTCTGCTTCCTAGCGCCTAGGCGCTTGATTTGGCCTTGGCTGAACCGCCTAGGCGCTTGGTCAGATGAATGGTTACTGACTTGGAGCGCCTAGGCGCTTGATTTAGCCTTGGCTGGAGCGCCTAGGCGCTTGCTCCTTTTTCCAACATTTTCTACTCCGACGTCCTTTGGGAAAATGGTCATAACTTCTTCGTCCGAACTCCGATTTAGATGATTCAAGATGTTCTGGAAAGAGGAAAAGTAGATCTACAACTTTCATTCTTGAAGGTTTTCGAAATAATGTCCGGAGCTATAGTCAAATTGTCTCTGAAGTGACTGCTGTGTAAATGGGAAGCCGAAAACGCGAATCTAGCAACCCCGAACGTTGATCCATGTAACTTTTGTCCCAAATCCTACAAAACAATATAAAACATGCATGAATAGACACAAACACATAAAAACATCCTAAAAGACTTGAGAACAACAATAAATTAAGCTTGAATGTATCCAATTTATGTGTATAAAACTCACTCATCAGTGATATTAGTGGATCAAATAATCTTATAGAGGACCTGTGACATGTCTCGTGCTTCTAGATAGATATGTTATATGTGCAGCTGGAAATTTGTTAGATGTAACACTATTTTGGATGAAAATTTGTTAGATGTGATACTGAAAATATGTTAAATGTGCTACTGGTTATGTACTATTTTGATACATAGTAGCAGTATTTTGGATGGTTATGTATATTTTGATGATATTATACATTAATAAACTTTATTTGTTTTGTTCTTTTAGTTGTAAATGTTATATTTAGATTGGATGGTTGAATATAGTTTTGCTTCTTAACAGGTAAAATAAAAAAAATATTGTATTGTATAATTCTTTAAAAATTTGGAAAAGATATAACGACGGTCAGGACCGTTGCTAAAAGTTAATTTTTTTGGCGCCAAACACCTATAGCGACGGCCACGACTGTCGTAATACACCTCTCATTCACACCAAATCACACCTATAGCGACGGTCGGCGACCGTCCCAGTAGACCTCAGCCATTTTCGCGCCAAATCTTCTTTAGCGACGGTCATGACCGTCACTATATTAATTTTTTGACCGTCAGTAAAAAGCTTTTAGTGCATTTTTTGTGGAGTTTTCTGGCGACGGTCGAACCGTCGCAATAGGAAAAATGATCGTCGCTATAGGTTTCAGCGACGACTTATATAGCGTCGGTAGCCGACCGTCGTTATATCTTATAGCGATGGTCTTTTATCTATAGCGACGGTCGGCGACTGTCGCTATAACTCGATTTTCTGGTAGTGAAAGGTAAATGATCTTATGATCTTATATCTTCCATCTCTACTATTGTAGGTTGATAAGAGAGGTGTAGCTTAATGAACATGTATGCTAAGAACTCATAAGAATTGGATTATCAAAGGACTTAAGCCGTATAAGTAATTTAAACCTAAATAAGTTATAAACTTACGATGGTCATATATTTGAACTTGTATCATATTCTCATAAATGAAGTTGATATGTTAATTAGATGTAAGAATGTTGATTAAAGGACTTGAATCAATAATAAGTCCTAAGAAATGAAATCTTGTCGTTTATAATTTGTTAAATTATAAACTTATGAAGAATAAGCCATAACCTAACTTAAAACTAAGTTGTTATAATGTGTAGGTTGAGGTGCCTATAGGATGAATTGAATTCATTTAGAACGAAGAACAAATCCTAAGTATCGAGGTTTTTCTAGAAGTCACACAATTGGACGATAATCGTCAAATTCGTGAAATTCTCAGAATGGAAGTCGAACTTTGTGTTTGAATTTGGAAACATTAGTTATCTATGGAGACAAGTCTTATTTTGAATTATAGAGTTGCGGACTCGAAAATGACTGAATTCTGACTTAGAACGAAGAAACGAGCATTAAACGTTCACGTACGTTTATCGTTTTCGTTAAAAATGAACCAATAGGTGAATTTTGAGTAAACAAAGTTGAAAATATAAAATTCTTGCATAAACATGTAGAGTATTTAATTTGTGAGCTAATGGCTTTTGAACGAGCCAATTCGAACTTAAATGATCAAGTTTGGAATCCAGGAAGTTCATTATGCAAATAAAAAAATTTCCTTGTCTGGTGCACAGAGTTGGCGCCGCAGCGCCAGCCCAAGGCATAATGGTGGCGCTGCAGCACTGTGTGCAATGCCCAGACCTACTGCAGAGTCATGTCACGTGCCCAATGTGTTATGTGTGGCGTTGCAGCGCCAAGGCCGGGCTCTGGCTACTACTAACCCGCGTCGCAGTGCGAGTTGAAAGGTAGTGACTGGCGCTACAGCGCCAGTCCTAGGGTTTGGTCAGTAAAAAAGGTTTGCAAGTATAGAATGAATGGTAACATATTAACAAAGAAGTAAAGGATAATTTTAACATTATAAGGCATTGTTTAAACCTTAAGTATGATACTTAAGGGTTAAAGATAATCAATCGAACATTAACGTAAGAACAATGTGAACTATATCGGAAAGCCGGAACTAATAGTAACAAATCTAATTCATGATTAGATTGAGAAGAAGGGTAAGATTATTTAAGAATCATGTATGTTTAAATTATGAACTAATATGTTATGTGATGTGATCATCTACTGTAGAGACCTTAAAGATTGAATGTGGAAGTATAATAATTGTAACAGACGCTGAAGGCAAGTATTCTAACCCTTGTCTATATTCAATCTAGACAAGCTTTGTGGTTCATGTATTCTTACACATGAATTGTTGTATAATGAATTCAAAGCCAATTCTTTCGGCTAGACTTATGATATGTTTGATTTCTTAAAATCTATCAATGTATGGTCAATGTTGTACCAACTTTTATTGGTGTGGTTTTCAAATGAAGACTGAGTATGCTAAAATGTTTTCTCGTCTAACGACAGAAATGTGAGGTTTCCATAACTTAACCGTACATGCGTTTAATGAATGTAGTGTTGATCAACATAGAGTACTATAGGCTGATCACCTTTACGTGCTCGTAAGAAATGTCGGACTTACGGACTTTGTGTCGGGATTTCCTTTTCCAATAAAGTATGAAATGCTTAAGGTCTTGGACCGGAATTGATGGTTTACTAAATATTGTTATTGTAAAACATTTTAAAGAAAAGAGAAGTGCTATTTTGAATTATCAATAGTACTTCATAACTTTTGTTCAGTTATTGAAGATATATGTTTTATATGGTTCAAGCATATTGTTAACTAAAATTGTTGTACTTGCTGAGCTAGTCATGCTCACTCTTGCTTGAACCATATGAATGCAGCTAAGACCTAAGGGATCGAAGGATCCGGCAAGGATAAAGGAAAGGCGAAGACAAATCCGTAGAATACTTATGTAAAGTATAGGTTTGTAATGATAATATTTGATATTATGACAAGAACAAATGTAATGGTTATAAAGAACTTGGGGAATATTAATATGGATTTTTCAATATATATACATAAGACATATTTGTTCTTTTGAGGCATTTTAATTGAATGTTTGTGTGAACTGTAGCACCGTGGAGCAACATCTGTCGGGTTGGAAGATACCCAGATTTGGGGGCGTCACTGGTTGGTATCAAAGCATTAGGTTTTAAAACCTTAAGTCATAACCTTAAGAGAAGTTAAAGAAGTAAAAGAAGAAAATAACCTTATAAAAATGCATTATGAATATGTTATGTGTTTTTATTATTCTACTAACGTGTACTAATCAAACTTAATTGTGTTGTGTAGATGTTTGGTGGAAATGGAATGTATTGGGATGTGCAGGCAGTTAGTGAAGAATCAGTTAACCAGATATAGGTTATACCAAACCGATTAGCAGAGGAGCCAGAAATAGTAGTGATTGAGTCTGGAGACTCAGAGGATCCCGATCTCATGTCAATATTTGATGGCATGATGGAAGAGGAAGTGGAGGTTGTGTCCTTCAACCCAATAGCACTTGCAGAAGAGACACCCCAAGAGGAGTCTATGATGTCACTGTTCATGGCAGGGTTAGACAGGGACCTCCGCTATTGTCAGGAGGTGAAGGAGTTACGAGCAGAGCTTCAGGTTGTCTTATAGGATAAGACAGATATGGAGTCGATGTTGGAACATGAACATGATGAGCGGGTTTTAGCCAAGGACAAGGTCCATGAGGTAAAGCATGAGGTTTTTGAGCTCAAGGGGGAGCTAAAGACCAAGAATAAAAAGATAGGGAGAATGTCCTATATCCATAGGAGTTCTCATCAAGATTTTCAGCAGCAGGTAGTTAGATATCCAGCAGAGGTTGGGCAGACTCGACACACTATCAGCCAGGATGTTATCGCTGGTTTGGCCATAGTAGATTTTAATAATGCCTTAAGGTTGATGTAATCTAGTAGTAGCTAGAGTAGTTTTAGATATGTAAATATTGTGTATTTAAGTAGTGACGTAAAACCCTCTTTTGTATATCAAAGGGTAGTCTTTTGTAAATCCCAATTTTTGGAAAGCAATTGTGGGATGGTTATGTAATCAGCTTCAGCTGTGTATTGAAATGATGAAGTATTATACTACAGTGAATGAATCAATATAAGCCTTTTTACGGAACATACTGAGTAATGGATGTTGAAGTTATTGTTTAATCTTGAATAATAACTAACTAATAAGAAGGGAATAATAACGCAATGTGTTGTTTATTGTATCAGCAAAATGTCATCGAGATGAGGACAACGAAACCAAGGTGCTAACGTAAATCAAACAGAAGGAGGTCTGGTTAACCCAATGCAGGAATTTGTTAATTTATTGACAGCCGCATTTAATAGAAATTGGGCTAATATCCCCGTAAATCTGGGAGTAGCACGAGTTACTACCTTTAAGGATTTTAAAAGTGTCGGTCCATCGGAGTTCAAAGGAACTATGGACCCCATAGAAGGCCAGACATTGGTAAAGGAAATTGAGAATGCATTTGTCATAGCAAATGTCGAAGAGGGTCAGATGGTTGCCTTTGCAACCTATATGATGAAAGGTGAAGCCAATTTTTGGTGGGAGGCTAACCAAGCAAGGGCGGGTATAGAGAACTTAACGTGGGTGAGGTTAAAGGAGATATTCTTCGTGAACTACTTTCCCACAAGTATGCAGGGAAAGATGGAGATACGGTTGTTGGACTTAAAACAAGGTAACATGATGGTTCCCCAATATGCTGCCAAGTTTAATGAACTGACGAGGTTCACTCCACAATAAGTGGACACCGAGGTTAGGAAAGCTAGACGGTTCGAGTAGGGCTTAAAACCCTAACTCTCTAACTATATATCTGTGTTCCAGAGTACTATATTTGGGACTATTTTAGAGAAGGAGATAATCACCGAAGGTGGTAGCGAGGCTCTAAGACAGTACCGCGAAGATAAGAAGAATAAGGGGAAGGTTGATGGGGGAGTAAAGATAGAATGAGCCAGGGGAAGTGGCGAGGGATAGAAGCGTAAAGTGTTCAACTCTGGGAATACCGGAGTGAAGCAAGGAGATCCAAAGAGAAGAATGGAGGCCTGGAAAACCTGTGGGAAGACTCATCTGGGAGTCTGTCTCTAGCTGAAGGTCGTATTCTACAATTGTGGATAGGATGGGCACATTTCGCCTAACTTTCCATGTCCAAATAAGAACCATAGATGCTTTTTGTGTGGGTCAACTGACCACATGGCAAAGAACTGCCCAAAGAAGGGATCAGATGGAAATCGGGGCACTAATAGTAGTAAGTTAGCTATTAGTGATCCAGCGCAGCCGGGTAGGCCAATGGGCCATACCTTTAACATGACAGTCCAAGATGCAGTTGCATCAGGGGACGTAGTCGCATGTATTATTCTGATCAACGACATAAATTCTTACGTTCTGTTTGATTCGGGTGCTACTTGTTCGTTTATAGCATGTGATTTTGCTAGACGATTAGGATTACTTCCTGAAAAGTTGCTTATACCTTTAAATATTAAGGTAGCAAACAGAGAGATAATTCTGGTTGAATATATTAATAGGAGTTGTTGTGTACACATACGGGGTTGTAAATTATCGGTAGATTTGCTACCGATAAAGTTAGGAGAATTCGATGTAATTCTCGGAATTGATTGGTTGGTTAACCATGGGGAAATTATAGATTTTCAGAAGAAATGTTTGAATATTAGAACGTTAAAACAACCTCGGGTAGTATTTTTACAGGAATAGATCGTCGGAACGTTCGTGTTGTCTAACCATGACACAAACTAGGAAATTATTGAGGAAGAGATGTGTAGGTTATTTGTGTCATGTTGTTAATACCCAGAGAGTGGTAGCAACCATGGAACAAATACCTATAGTTAGAGAATTCGCGGATGTATTTCCGAGTGAACTGTTGGTTATTCCACCGGATAGGGAGACCAAGTTTGTAATAGACATTGTGCCAAGAGCGACACCAGTTTACCCCAAAATTCATATAATTTAATTCTCGACTTCGGTCGTTAATAATACATTCAACCTCTAATTTTACATCATTAAAGGATAATATAACTATTGAAATTTGCAAAATAATTAAAATTTTCTATTACAAACTATCCTCATTCCCAAAACCTTCAACCTTTACATCTAAATATCTCAGAATCATTTTAATACTATAATAGTTTACATCGCAAAATGATATTACAATTCAATATTAATACATTATTCGGAACCTTAAACATGATTCAAATAATAATAACACAACCAAAGTGTATAAATCTTCAAGTATCAAATTTTATTCATGTCTTTCAAGTAACACATAACTTTACCTTATTTGCAAAGTTGAGCTCGACAGCCTAGAAAAATCTAACAGTTTTCATGCATCATATAGCACATAATAACATATTCAACATATAGCATACATGCTACAGTTCATATAACAAGTATAAAGATTGAGTCCTTACTCAATCAACATGCTTTAATCTATCAACATTGTCATAAGTTGACTTTAACATTTCATACTTTCAACATATATATAACACATCATGCTCTTTGCAATAAAGATTTAAAACAGTTAATCATCAAATTCACATAGCAAATACGAACTGAAAGACTTTCCTGATTCATAGTTTATGAACTACGACTTAACCGCTTAACACTTATCTGCACTTCGTGTATTCTTACACAGTTATATAATCATGGATTCACATCCATTAGTCATATATTTCATACGCTCTTAATATAAAAATAAATATTGTTTCCTAATTTGGTTTCATTTTTACTTGAACTTAGGATAACCGTGAGACTAGTTCATTCTATTATCATATTTATCTAAATAATCTTATTTCATATCTTGTAGTCCTTAAAGACAATATATAACCATAAATTAAGACCATGCAGTTAACAAACTGCTCTTGGTCACTCTGCAGAACGGCGCGGCCGCGCTGCATTTAAACTTGGGAGTGGCGCGACCGTGCAACTCCCAGCCAAAACCAGACTTGAGCTTTTCATTTCTCAATTTAGTCCTAACCTTCTATGCATTCTGATAAATACTATAAACATACATCAAGTAGGTTCTGATATTTCTTCAAGTTCACATTTCAAATCATTTACTTTTGAATTACATAGTTCTATGTTGAATTATTTATATCAACAAAGCTTAACAACTTCTTTTAACAAAGGTTCAAGGTTTATAAGCTTTTAAACCTTATATTGGTACTAACAACCTTTAATACGCATGTTTAATGTTTCTATCTCATTTACATAGACATAGTATAGTTCATACTTTTAAAACGTGCTTAAATAACTTATGTCATGCTTGACTAGTTGAGTGCACATATCATTCATGTTCAAAGGCATAAATAACTCTATCATGCTTGCTTATAAGGTCATAATGCAAGTAACAATGCTCATCAAAGTTAGTTTCTAAAACTTTTAAATTTCTTTTTGAAAACATATATTATCCAAGCTATACAAGTTATCTTATACGAGGTAACTTAAGATCACATTTTATGCTCACATGACTTCACTATATGTTCACTACAAAGTCAGAACTCAAGTGACTTAAAGTTCGTCATGGTTTGTTTTCGAAATCTTTAAGTTTCATTTTAAAACACATACTAAGTCATGCTAAAGCATCCCATTATGAGTAAAGTAATCTTAGCCATATGACATGTCTATTATCATGCATATTCATGTTACATCACTTAAAATAACATATTCCATCGTCGAGAGCACTATATTTGCGTACGTGCTCGATCGACGCCCTCCGATCGCCTCTGAATACGTAACAGTCACAAAGATGATTATTTTTACCCTTTCTAAAGACGTCAAATTAAAAAACGATATAGGACAAAAGTTGTAGGTTTATTCCTCCTCGTTCCGGATCATCTTGAATCACCTCAATCGGAGTTCGTATGAAAAAGTTATGACCATTTTACCAAAACAGGTCAAAGTAGTCACAGTCAGCACACATGAGGTATGACCGCGACCCTTTTCCTCACCATTACCACTCGCCCACGCAATTGCCCAGCCCCAGCAGCGCGACCGCGCAAGGCTTCGCACAGAACATAGTTTTGGTCATAACTTTGGCATTTTAAGTCCGAATTAGTTGGTTTTCGAATTGTTGGACTTGTTAAACTCTTAGCTACTCATCTAGAGAATAATTGTAACACTTCAAACATATTAACAAATCATTTTAAGGGTTCTAATTTAGTGTTCATGCTATATTTTAATGTTTTAAACATATGTAGTGAATTCATTCACTACGAATTCGTTTCTCAACCAAATTGGTCCGTTTAACTTTCGTTGTTTTCGTTTCTTCACATTTTGACAACATATATCATCAATTTTAGATTCTATCCATAAATTTTGACTCCAATATAAGTTAAAATTTATATATGCCATCAAAACCTAAGTTTTTCATCTTTAACATATTCTTATGATTTTAATTACTCTAGAACCAATTAAAGAGACTATATATACTATATTATACACCCATACACATTTATATACAACATTTCTTCAAATCACCCAACCAAAATAGTTTTTTAAGTGAAGAACTTGAGAAACTATAAATTAGAATTTTAGAACTAGATGAATACCTTTGATTCTTCTTAAATTTGATTAGATGAGGAGAAACATTCTTCTTCTTCCTTGATTCCTCCAAGCTTCTTCTCAAAGCTCTCTAACCCTCTTCTCCAATACTCTGTGTTTCTTCTTCTCTCCCAACTCTCTGCTCTTAGGCCTTAGGAGAGAAATAAGACGCGAAAGAAAAAAATAACCTGATATGGTTCCCACTTACTCTATCAATTAAAAAAATAAAAAGACGTCAGTTACATAAACCAAAGGCCACAATACCTTATTTGGCCACACACCAATTCCCCCAAATTGAATTACTTTAATAATATTATATTATATAGTTTCATGTGTCACACCTTTAGTTAATTTAAATAAATTATAATAATATTAATTATAATCGTATTGTAATTATACTTATAATTAATAAATAATTACATATATCTAATTTAATTAATAAATTAGATTTAAATATTACTTTATTTAATATACTTATTTTCTTTCATATTAAACAACTCAATTAATTTAATTAATTCAGTAAATTAAATCTTCAAAGAATAAAATTTACCTTTGCTTTAATTTAATTATCATACACACGTAACTAAATTGTTATACCACAATTTCATAAATTATTTATTTTTCTCAATAAATAAATTATTTAAAATATTTATTTAATTCAATAAATATTTAAAATAATTACCAAATTCATTTAATTTCTTCAATAGTTAACTTAACTATTAAACCTCACTTTCCCAATATATGAATATATATATATATATATATATATATATATATATATATCTTTCTCACCAGATCATATATTTCAAAATATATAGCACGTATATATACATAATCAAACTCAAAACATCTCATAATAAGAATTTTAATTATTAAATTCCTATTTTAATAACTTATAAAAATTCGGGTTGTCACAATATCGTATGGCACCAGTGGAGATGAAGAAGTTAATAGTACAGTTACAAGAACTATTGGATAGGAAGTATATACAAACGAGTGTTTCACCGTGGGGAGCACCGGTACACTTTGTCAAGAAGAAGGATGGATCGTTAAGACTTTATATCGACTATAGAGAGTTAAACAAGTTAACGATAAAGAATAAATACATATTGCCCAGGATCGATGATCTTTTTGATCAGTTGAAAGGGGCTAAGTATTTTTCTAAAATAGATTTAAGAACGAGGTATCATCAGTTGAAGGTTAGGAAGGATGATGTACCCAAGATAGCATTCAGGACTCGTTATGATCATTACGATTTTCTAGTGATGTCATTTGGATTGACCAATGCACCAGCTACATTTATGGATATGATGAACAGAGTGTTCAAACAATATTTGGACAAGTTCTTCATAGTGTTTATCGATGATATTCTAGTATATTCTAAGACGCCAGAAGATCATGCTGAACACCTAAGAATAATATTTGAGACACTGAGGAAGGAGAAGTTGTACGCGAAGTTCATTAAGTGTGAATTTAGGTTGACGAAGGTATATTTTTTAGGTCATGTTATTGACCATGAGGGGATTTCGGTAGATACAATGAAAGTGGAAGCCGTAATGAATTGGGAACAACCAAAAATGCCGACTTAGGTGCGGAGTTTCCTAGGGTTAGCAGGATACTATTGGAGATTCATCCAGGATTTTTCGAAGATAGCTACTCCGTTTACTAATTTGACATGTAAGACAGAGAAATACGTTTGGACTGATAAATGCGAGGACCATTTTCAAGAACTGAAGAAGAGGTTGAGTGAAGCACCTGTTTTGTCATTACCCAATGACACAGGAAATTCCGTAGTTTATAGCGATGATTTGCATAGAAGACTTGGTTGTGTGCTCATGCAGCATGGCAAGGTCATTGCGTATGCATCACGACAATTGAAGGATTATGAGAAAGTTTACCCTACTCATGATCTGGAAGTGGCCGCAATAGTTTTTGCCTTAAAGATATGGATACATTATCTTTACTGAGAAAAATGTGAGATATACACGGACCATAAAAGTCTAAAATATATCTTCACACAGAAGGAGTTGAATATGAGACAGAGGAGATGGTTGGAGTTGATAAAGGATTATGACTGTGAAATCCTGTATCACCTTGGAAAAAGCCAATATAGTTGCTGATGCCTTAAGTAGGAAGGGTCGGGAGAAGTTATCTATGTTAACGGCTCAAATTGAGTTAACAACAGAGATGTCTAGGATGGAAATAGAAGTTAAGTTGCCAAGAAAAGCGGGGCAGATACTGTTTGCTACAGAGATTCAATCTACCATCGTAGAGAGAGTCAAGGAGGTGCAACTCAAAATTGATGAGTGTTATCGGGTAAAGGAGCGGCTAACCAATGAAAAAGATACTAAGTATAGACTTGATAACGAGGGGTTATTGAGATTTGAAGGAAGAATTTGGGTTCCGAATGAGACAGAATTAAAGGAGCAAGTATTACAAGAGGCTCATAGTTCGAGGTTTTCAATTCATCCTGGTAGTACTAAGATGTATCAAGACCTTTGATAGAATTTTTGGTGGCCGAACATGAAGAGAGAGATAGCTGAGTATTGAGTAGGTGCTTGACTTATCAAAAAGTTAAGGCCGAACATCAATGACCAAGTGGCTTGTTATAGTCATTGGAGATTTTGAAGTGGAAGTGGGAGCATATCACGATGGACTTTGTGGTGGGATTTCTGACTACAATGAAAGGGTATGATGCGATTTGGGTAATAGTGGATCGATTGACGAAGTCGGCTCACTTTTTGCCAATTAGGGTCAAGTATAACTTGGACCAGTTAGCTAAACTTAATGTTAAGGAAATAATTTCCAAACATGGAGTACCAGTGTCGATTGTGTCAGATCATGATCCACGATTCACATAGAACATTTGGAGGAGTCTGCAGGAGCAGTTGGGAACGTAATTAAAGCTGAGTACAGTGTATTATCCACAAACGGATGGACAAAGCGAGAGGATAATTCAGACGTTAAAAGATATGTTAAGATCTTGCGTCATGGATTTCAAGGGTAGTTAGGATGATCATCTACCATTAGTAGAGTTTGCGTATAACAATAGTTATCATGCAAGCATAGGTATGCCACCTTATGAAGCTTTGTACAAAAGAAAGTGCAGAACACCACTGTGTTGGGACGAAGTGGGAGAATGTCGAATGCTAGGTCCAAAATTAGTACAGCAAACAGCGGATGTGGTGACGTTAATATGAATGCATCTCATAGCAGCTCAAGACAGACTAAAGAAGTACGCGGACTCGCATCGAGAAAATAGGGAGTTTGAAGTAGGCTCTTACGTATTTCTAAAGGCATCTCCCTGGAAAGGAAATATACGCTTTGGAAAGAAGGGAAAGTTAAGTCCAAGGTTTATAGGGCCTTTTGAAGTGTTAAAACGGGTAGGTGAGGTAGCTTATATGATAGCATTACCTCCAGACTTAGAATGAATACATAATGTGTTTCATGTATCCGTGTTACGTCCTTATAAGCCGGATTATAAGCACATAATACAGTATGAGCCTATTTATATCGAGAAGGACTTAACGTATAAAGAGATGCCGATTAAAATTATCGATAGAAAAGAGCAAGTTCTGCGGATCAAAGTCATATCTTTTGTGAAGGTGTTATGGATGAACCACGATGCAGAAGAAGCAATGTGGGAATAAGAAGAAAAGATAATGAAGGATTACCGTCAATTGTTTGCGTAATGTGATACGAGATTCTGGGGACAAAATCTTTATAAGGGGAGAAGAATGTAACGACTAAGAATTAGGATCCTTTGTAAAATAATTTTATTTAATAAAATAATGAATAAAATTATATTACTTGTTATTATTGCGTGTTAGTAATATAAATATCGTTCTATGACCAAGAAACGTCGGAATGTCGTAGTATTTCTACTACGCGAAAGAATTAACGTGTTTGAATTTCTAAGATGAAAATAAAAGTTTTCCGAGAAATTTTCAAAAAAACACTATTCATCGATAATTGCTCAGGAATTATTTTTGAACTTTCGAGAAATACGTAATGATATAATATCAAAGTAAGTTGGATTATGTAATAATAATTCAAGTATAGAAAATGTAATTTTGCGCATGCGAGCGTAATTCGAGAATATTAGGAAAATAAAGTGTTAGAAGTTAATGTAATAAGCGTATGATACGTATGTATTGAAAGAGGTAAAGAATACAAAGTATTTTACGAATATGTACGAATGATGGTATATCGTATATTGTGAATTAATATACGAGTGAGAATAAGAGTATTATACGTAGAGAATATGTAATAAGGTTTTTAGCCAAATGAATTGGACTTGTAGGATTGTTAAGAAATTGTAAAGTCCAATGGAGTATAATGTGCTAGCCCAAGTGGTTATTAATGAAAATTCTAAGTAATTTAATTAATACAAGCCCAAAGTTAAGTTAAGTTAATTAGATCCAAGCCCAAGCTATGATCCAATGAATTAAGGTGATCCATGGGGCAACCCATGAGAATATGGTTAATCTTGGTGATCAAGATATTAATGTGGTGACCAAGTAATTTGTGTATTATCCAAGAAAAAGATGTAGGGAGCAAGTTAACTTAGTTGCCAGGTAATGAATAATAAGGAGGTTACAAAGGAGGTAGGGATGTGGCTTTTGTCCATAATGCCCTAACTTAGAAAATCCTATAAATACCAAGCTTTGGATTTCATTATTTACTTGTTCATTTTCATCCAACACAAACAACTTAATTGTTAGAGAGATTAAGCAAGAATAAGTTTGACTTTCATTTGATAGAAAAGAAGAAGAAAGCTAGTCATCAAAGGTAAATGATCTTATGATCTTATATCTTCCATCTCTTCTATTGTAGGGTGATAAGAGAGGTGTAGCTTAATGAACATGTATGCTAAGAACTCATAAGAATTGAATAATCAATGGACTTAAGCCGTATAAGTCATGAATAAGTAATTTGAACCTAAATAAATTGTGAACTTACGATGGTCATATATTTGAACTTGTATCATATTCACATGAATGAAGTTGATATGTGAATAAGATGTAAGAATGTTGATTAAAGGATTTGAATCAATAATAATAACTAAAAAATGAAATCTTATCATTTATAATTTGTTAAATTATAAACTTATGAAGAATAAGCCATAACCTAACTTAAAACTAAGTTGTTATAATGTGTAGGTTAAGATGCCTATAGGATGAATTGAATTCATTTAGAACGATGAACAAAACCTAAGTATCGAGGTTTTTCTAGAAGTCACACGATTGGACGATAATCATCGAATTCGTTAAATTCTCAGAATGGAAGTCGAATTTTGTGTTTGAACTCGAAAACATTGGTTTTCAATGGAGACAATTCTTATTTTGCATTATAGAGTTATGGACTCCAAAATGACCAAATTCTGACTTAGAACGAAGAAACGAGCATTGAACATTCACGAACGTTTATCGTTTTCTTCAAAAATGAACCAATAGGTGAATTTTGTGTAAACGAAGTTGAAAAAATAAAATTCTTGCATGAACATGTAAAGTATGTGATTTATGAGCTAATGGCTTTTGAACGAGCCAATTCAGACTTAAAATGATCAAGTTTAGAGTCTGGGAAGTTCATTATGCAAATAAAAAATTTTCATTGTCTGGTGCATAGAGCTGGCACCACGGCGCCAGCCCAAGGCATAATGGTGGCGCTGCAGCGCCATGTCCAGTGCCCAGACCTACAGTAGAGTCACGCCGCAACACGGTCCAGTGTGTTATGTGTGGCGCCGCAGCGCCAAGGCCGGGCTCTGGCTACTACTAACCCGTGTCGTAGTGCGACTTGAAAGGTAGTGACTGGCGCTGCAGCGCCAGTCCTAGGGTTTAGTCAGTGAAGAAGGTTTGCAAGTATAGAATGAATGGTAACATATTAACAAAGAAGTAAAGGATAATTTTAACATTATAAGGCATTGTTTAAACCTTAAGTATGATACTTAAGGGTTAAAGATAATCAATTGAACATTAACGTAAGAATAATGTGAACTATATCGGAAAGCCGAAACTAATAGTAACAAATCTAATTCATGATTAGATTGAGAAGAAGGGTAAGATTATTTAAGAACCATGTATGTTTAAATTATGAACTATTATGTTATGTGATGTGATCATCTACTGTAGAGACCTTAAAGACTTAACGTGGAAGTATAATAATTGTAGCAGACGCTGAAAGCAAGTATTCTAACCCTTGTCTATATTCAATCTAGACAAGCTTTGTGGTTCATGTATTATTACGCATGAATTGTTGTATAATGAATTCAAAGCCAATTTGTTCGGCTAGACTTATGATATGTTGGATTTCTTATAATCTATCAATGTATGGTCAATGTTGTACAAAGTTTATTTGGTGTGGTTTTCAAATGAAGACTGAGTATGCTAAAATGTTTTATCGTCAAACGACAGGCACGTGAGGTTGTCACAACTTAAACGTACATACGTTTAATGGATGTAGTGTTGATCAACATAGAGTTCTATAGGCTGATCACCTAGACGTGCTCGTAAGAAATGTCGGACTTACAGACTTTGTGCCTGGATGTCCTTTTCAAATAAAGTATGAAATGCTCAAGGTCTTAGACCAGAATTGATTTTTTACTGAATATTGTTATTGTAAAACTTTTTAAAGAAAATAGAAGTGTTATTTTGAAGTATCAATAGTACTTTATAACTATTGTTTAGTTATTGAAGATATATGTTTTATATGGTTCAAGCATATTGTTAACTAGAATTGTTGTACTTGTTGAGCTAGTCATGCTCACTCTTGCTTGAACCATATGAATGCAGCTAAGACCGAACGGACCAAAGGATCCGGCAAGGATAAAGGAAAGGCCAAGATGAACCCGTAGAATACATATGTAATAGTATAGATTTGTAATGATAATATTTGATATAATGACAATAACAAATGTAACGGTTATAAAGAACCTGGGTAATGTTAATATGGAT
Source organism: Panax japonicus (assembly GCA_020205505.1). Classification (NCBI taxonomy): domain Eukaryota; kingdom Viridiplantae; phylum Streptophyta; class Magnoliopsida; order Apiales; family Araliaceae; genus Panax; species Panax japonicus. The sequence continues at coordinate 28,337,338 of CM035110.1, read as the reverse complement.
TTTCAATATATACATAAGACATATTCGTTCTTTTGAGGTATTTCAGTTGAATGTTTGTATGAACTGTTGCACCGTGGAGAACCATCTGTCTGGTTGGAAGATACCCTGATTTGGGGGCGTCACAAAGGGGATTTTTATGAAGTATTTATTGTAAATTTGGTTTATTATATGGACCCCCACTTACCCATTTTTTTCAAAACTGTAGGTAGAAGTTATCTCAATTTTGTATTATATATATATATATATATATATATATATATATATATTAAATGTTTTGGTGGGGGGGGGGGGTCACGGGTGAGAAATGAAAAAAATGGCTTGGATGGATGGTGTATTATAATTAATAATATTATAATAAGTTTTTTTTATGAAAAATAGAATATATTATATTTTATTATGCATAGTGTTTGTATAGTAATATCAGAAAAATTCGTTAGAATACGTGATTCATTACTGTGTAGTCCATGATTTTTTTCTTTATTATGCATCCAAATAGTATCCTTCCATTCTCCAATAAATAGGATGTTTAGTTTAGAAATGAAAATCACACCAAAATCAAAGAATTCTTCTTCTATAATATTGAACGTAATTCTTTCGAGATTTAAGAAGTTTTGAGTGTAGAAAATAGTATAAGTTTTCTTCAAGAATATCCCCGCCCTACCAGTCAGAAGTACTCTCCTTTTAAGGTAAGGGTTATTATTTTTGTTAAATATTTGTATGAAATAATATTTTCTTCCATATTCTATAGTATGTAAGTAATATTATTTCGTTTCAGATTCTGAATTTTACACTCATTTTGTTAAAGTATGGCTTATATACTCCTTGAAATTAGTAGAATATCTTTAAAATTTGCGCTTCATCTAGTATCTTTTCATGGAAATATTATTCTGAGCATTCTTGATAATTTTTAATCTTTTCATGTCGGTTACTATTCATAGGTAGGCCGAACAAAATATGGCTATGGGATGGTTTTATTTTTAAAAATATGGTTATGGTTCTATTTAAGAACTAAAATCATATTAACCAATTTTAATATGGGTTGTGTGGGTTGGAACTATATGGTTATGGTTCAAAACCATATTAACCATTTTAAGATGTTTTGACTTTTAAACAGAACTTTTGAAACATAAAATTGTGACCATCATAATTAAATTAATTAAGTAATAATGTGATATAAAAATTATTAATATAAATAATAAAATGCTAAAAAACTATACTAATTAAATTTTAAATTGAAATTATTAATACCCTTTCATATTTAAATAATTTTTCAAAATTATTATTAACTTGCTAATAGAAAGGATGGAATCCAAAATACACCATAGTATAATTCTATGAACGTCGTTTAAATATTGAAATATATTTTTAATTCTTTTATAACTAGAACACTAGTATAATTCTTTTGTAACTAGAATACTAGAATTTACATAAACTGACACATACAGAACAACATTAAACAAATTAAACACTTATAACAAATTAAACATCTTTAGGTGTCATAGTAAAGGAAATTCTAATATATATATATATATATATATATATACAGAATTGATCAGGTCCGGACTCCCGGACCTGATCAAATCCGGACCCCTAAATTTTTTTTTTTTTTTTTTTTTTTTTGGTAGAACAACTAAAAAAAAAAAAAAAAAAAAATTTATGGAACTGAAATTTTTCCAAAATAAAGTGTTTTGGGTGTGTTTTTAACACCTACCCCAACCAATGTATGTACAGTCTGCCCAGACTGTACAGACATATTTCGTTATAGGCATCCAAATCACGCCCAAAACACTGTATTATGGAAAAATTTCAATTCCATAAATTTTTTTTTTTTTTTTTGTTGTTTCAAAAAAAAAAAAGCAAAAAAAAAAAAAAAAAAAAAAAGGTCCGTATTTTAGTAGAGTCCGGGATCCCGGACTGGATCCGGACTCTATATATATATATATATATATATATATATATATATATATATATATATATATATATATATATATACTGCCTCCATCTCTTTTTAAATATTATTTTAAAGAAGTGTTTTTATTTCTTAATATTTGTTATTTAAAAAAAATTAATTAATCATTAAATTACTTAATTTTTAATATTACTCCAAATGTTAAATATAAATTTAATTTTTTAAATATTTTTTATTCAATAAATAATATTCTCTTTTTTAATATAAAATTAATATTATAATATTATTTTTTTAATATTTGTGCACAATTTTTTAAAATAATAACATATATGAATGTATTTATTTATAAAAGGTACAATCAGTGGTTAAAAAATCAAAAGGGCTTTCTTCAAATGATAAAAATGGTAGTCTACGCCTGTTGTGCCAAAAAGGTCGTGTGTTCCTACATTTTACCTCCAGGTACATCAAGGACATTAAATTAAAAGAAAAGTAATGACTAACTCTATAATGACAAACTCATCCTTATTCAGAACTGATATTAATTTCAACGTCCACAGTTGATGAAGGGTACAAATGTCAGTCAAATCAATATATTTTGCTCTGGGTCAACAACGAAGAAGAAGATAAGGAAGGGTCGACAACGAAAAAAAATGAGAAAAGAACTTTTCGATTTGGATCGGAATGAAATATGGGTTAAAAATGGTTAACCGATTCAGAACTATATTTGTTTTAAAAACTATGGGTCCAAACTTTAACCAACCTGAATAAATAAAAATGGTTAACCAACCCATTTGTTTCCAGTTAATATGGTTTTACCCAACAGTTAACTAACTATATTGTCAAGTTTATTCACAGGGTATTATTCCTTAAGTATTATTCACGGGGTACTATTCTCTCAGTTATTATTCACCCAGGGTACTATTCATGACAAAAATTGATTTCTTTTTTGGTCCAAATTATTTTTAATACAATATTATTCTTGAATTTTATACCACAAAGCAGTATCATGTTGACAATTTGGACATTATTGAATTCTGGATAAATGAAATTATAAAACCTTTAAAATTTATCATTTCTCTCATTTAATTGAATTCTTATATCATTGTCATCATCCTCATGCTTATAATATAGTAAAAGTCATCTTTGGCCCGTAGTGTATAGATGGACTGTTGATTGGTATGATTATGACCAGGGATCATTTGGTATAATCATGACCTGTAATGTTACAAATGATGTGGTAAAAGTCTTTATTGTCCCATAATGCATTGATGGACAGTTGTTGGCATGATCATGACCATTGGTGATAACACGAATATCCTTGGCCGTAGTGCATGGATAATTCAGTGATATGGATTATTTATTGAGTTGAGTCTCAGCGATAAAATTGATGATAAATGTAACAATCCGAAATTTTAAATTGTAATACTAACTATTTATTGAATAATATATATATTTATTTGATGTGTCTATTGTTGAATTGATGAAATAAATATTTTATTGATGTGATAGTTGTTGAATCTAAATTTATTAGAGAATTTTCTAAATTAAATTAATTTTTAATTTAGAGAATTGTAATATGGCATAAAGTGTTATATTGCTAATTAATAATTTAAAATGGTATATTAGATTATTAAATAAAGTTATAATGAAAATTATAATTTTGTGATATTTACTAAAATGATATATTCAATTAAAATATAGTATGTGATTAATTTAATGGGTTAATGTTGGATATGGAAATCCAAATAAATAATATGCGATTATAAATTATAAATTAAAGTGTTTATTAAAATAAATTAAAAGGTTTAATTTAGTTTTTTCCAAACAAGGCTTAATATGTTAATTCTTTAAAAATTAAAGGGTTTCGCCAAACAAAACCTTATGGCTTTTGAATTTTTAATTTTTAAATTTAAATAAAATAATAAATATAATATATTTATATTATATATGTTTATGTTGTAACTGTTAATATAATTAGTATGCGTATTAAGGTGTCAGTTTTTCTTTTACGCATTATGTGTCTATATTAGCTAAGTCTGAGAGAGAAGAGAAGATTTGAGAGTTCAGAGAATTGAGAATTGAGAGAGTTTGAGAGTGAAACCTGAGGAAATTGTCTGCAATTGCAAATTTGTGCAAGCTAACTTGAAGGTATGTTCATAACTTTGATAATATATATGTATATGGGTTGGACGGCAAGAATTTTCTCATGTTCTATAAAAATCAATTGGTGAATTGTGGATATATACTTGGTAAATTCTGATGATACATGTTTAGGATGCTAGAGTTATGTTTAAAACAAGAGATTGCATGCTAATTTTCGTTCTAACAGTAGAAAATTTTGATAGTATATATATTTTCTATGTGGCTTAGGTAAGTACCAATTTTCATGCTTAATTCTTATGTTAAACTGTAAATTGAAGCCTGATTATGTTAGTTCATTAAGAAACGAGCATAACGTAATTTGGATGAAGTGATTTGGCCAAGTATTGAATTCACAGTGATAATTTTTGGGATGAATATCAAAATTTGAGTTTTATATGAAAACATGGAATTTGAGAAATTAACCTAGCTTAAATTGTTGTTAAATTGTTTTAATTGGTGGAATATGTTCACAAATATGTTTGTGATAGTTCTATACCATTTTTACATGTTATTATTACTGTTTGATGGGTGAAATTCGTGTTAGTTGGCTTAAGAAAACCATCATAACCATGTCTGTAAAAACTGGAGTCTGTGCATAGCGCGGGCGTGCTATCTCTAGGCGCGCGCGCGCAGTAACCCAGTATAAAACTGGTGCGGCCGCGCCAGTACCCTGCCACAGACAGTGAAGTCTGTTAATTATGCAGACTTTAGGCGTTCAATTTAACTTAGCTTAATGATAGGTTAATGTGTCCAACATATAACAACAAGGCTAAAACTGAGTTGTGTTATGTGGATTATGAATTCAAAGTTGTGAAAGTGATTATTAGGTTACGAACGCATTATGTAATAACTTAGTTTATTCAATAAATGTTATATATGTGTTGTGATGTTTACACTTGGAAATTCTTAAATATATATGGTAGCATAAGACTTGTGCTAAGATGATAAGTTTAGCTAGAAATGTACATGTTGTGGTATGTTAGCATATATAATAGATAATGTGGTTCTAAACCAATGTGTAGGTGAACGTGAGTTTAATATTGTAGCTTACGCTCGAGGCAAGTTTCTAAACTTTTCTTTTAACATTGAGCAAGTTTTCTAACTCTACACTTTCGTTGAGTTAGTTCTATTATCACATTGTGTAACTTCTCTTTTTACATTAAGCAAGCCTTTTTAACTCTACATTTATGTTGAGCTAGTTCTTAATTTAAAGTTTCAGTAAGCGAACTATTGTAGTCTTAATCATGATTTGAACAATCTAGCTATAACCTTATTTTACTCGAACAAGTTTGAATTCCAATATTTAATGATGTATTCTAACTTGTTTATTGTTAGACAAGTTTCTTTATTGTCATCCGGGTATTATGAATGCAAATTTTCTTGAATTCTAGCTTCTAATGTTGAATTATCTTACTTCATTCTCATAATGTGCAAGCTTTATTTTCAGCTTGCTATTACTTAATGTATATTCAATAATTCATAGTCCTAGCTTAATTTTATTCAAGCAAGGTTTATTGTCATTCAATACTTATGCTTTGTAGTTGTTTCGAAGCATGAGCTCAAGGTATAGTTAGTTCGCTTACAGTTATTCATTGTTTTATATTATGTTATTATTGATCAACTGTTGTGTTATCAAACACTATTGATTCAACTAGTCCTTTAGTTGATGTTCGTTAAACTTCAAATTACCGTTGAAAGCTTATCCAAACCAAACTTCCTTTGGTGCGGACTTGTACTCTAAATACTGAGATGAACAACCATATTATTATTAGGGGATAATTAACACTTAGCGTTGAAATGTTTGGGCATAATACATAGTACGAAGGGCTGATCCCCCTAAGTACGAGGAGTCCTTATAGTCTTATGACTATTAAAGTTGGAGTTTAAAGATTACTCGCAACTGTGGACATAGTTCATGGTCTTACGACCCTCAGTTAGATATATTCCATATTTTAGATTTCAGTTTCTAATTATCATCATTAGAGTACTATTCAGTTTTGATGAGCCTATTGTTGGAAGTTATTATTATTATTCTTATTTTGATTCATTGTTATATCTAGTGAGCAGTTATTTTGCTTACTGTTTCATATTTATATACTCATTGCAGCTAAAGTTGAGAAGGTAGATGAGCCTTCAACTAGAAAAAGAAAGGGAAAAATGTACATCTGATGAAGACTTGTAATTTGATTTATTGTGATGATGATAAACTTTTTAATAATAATGTAATGTAATAATTTTATTTCCGCACTTGAATGATGTTTAAAGGTTAAACAACCTCGGAAAGTTTTTATTTAATGATGTAACCCTATTTAAAGGGAGGATTATGGTTTATATATTATTTTATTTGGGTAGATAGTATGAATGCATGGATAGTGAGCACCAAATCTTGTGGAAATGAAGTACCAAGATTTGGGGGTGTCGAGTAGTAATGATTAGTAATTACAACTTAAAATTTGGTTGACAGGATCCAGTCAAGCTAGAGAGGAGGAGCCTCGAGATATTCAAGTGATTCGGGAACAATTACTACCACGGGAAATAGTTCCGTTGGTCACAGTAGTTGAGCAGGATAGAGTACCTGATGAGGAGGATGAGATAGAGACTGATGAGGAGGACCCTGTTGAAGTGCCACAGTTAGATGATAAGGAGGACGAGGAGGAAGAGATTCCACTTAACTCGATAGCTGCCCGTATATACGACGAGGTGTATGACTGCAATGTGGAACTTTAAGATACTGTCGAGGAGTTACAGGAGATAGTAGCTAAACAACAGACCTCGATGGCATAGAAGGACGACGAGATCCAAGATCGAGAGGAACGTCTGAATAATGTTGAAGAGAAGTTTGTTCACACTGATGGAGAGAACGACCGAATGATAGCAGAGATTGCAGAGTTGAAGAACAAGTTGAACGAAGAAGCTACGAAGAGGGCAAGAGCCAAAGACACGTACGAGGAAGCTTATCAATGAGTCAGAATGGAAGAGAGAGACGCACAAGCAAAGAAGATGAAGATGGAAGAAATGAATTACGTATTCAACACCATGATCAATAGAGCTCAGGATCGGGTCATGTGTTATCCAATTCAGTTCGAGATGCTACCATCATACATATTAGATCGTCGAACAATGTTTTGAATTACGGAGGAAGAGCGTCGTAAGGCTGCGTAGTATCTTAGTAGGATATTGTAAGGAATATACCGAATATGTGATTAGTGAGTAAATAAAATGTAAATCCTGGGTATGATATAACCAATGGGATAGATGATGATGATGTTGTCCTAAAACTATTATAGTTCAGGAAAGCAATGTGACGCCCCCAAATTCAGGTACTTGAAACCCAAACTCAGTGCTTCACGATACCATTTCTATGAGCAGAATAATACTAATAATAATAACAATAATATACATTATCAAATTTAATTTACATATTATCAGAGTTTAGTTCCCAAGTACGAAACCTTTAAACATTCGTTACATGATAATAATATTATATATCATCCTTAACCTAAAGTCAAACTATTACAATAAGATAGCATAAACTTTTATTCTGCGACCTTCACTTTTCCCTTGTTCTTTGCAGATCCTTCAGGTTGTTCACACTTAACTGAAAACATTTAAATTAAGCAAGGATTAGCATTTGAGTGCCCAGCAAGTAATAGCAAATAATAACAATTAGCTGAATGGATTAAATGTTTTCTTTGAACGATACTTCTATAATGAATCAACAATTGTGAAGTAAGCTGAACCATTAATAAACAACATGTCATTTCGATTTCAAACTTTTGAAACTACGTATTGACTATATATGAAGATCAGTTGACAGACTATGAACATTATTTTCTATTTTCGAAAAGGTTAAACAGAACTTCATCTGTAAACCGTCATAACTTACGGGCACGGGGGTGATCAACCCGTTATGCCATGTATTAATCATTACTACATTGCTAGAACAATATTATCATTCATTCTTTGTCCGCCTTAGCACATAAAAATTTCCCATAATTGGGATGTTCATAATAGTCTTGAATCCAAACCAAAACAATTCAGTTGGATAAGTTTTATCTTGTTTAACAACAACTTTAAATTTATGTCTAGCTGGATCAAATAGCTTAGACGACTTTTAATTCAACTTATACATACTTGACACCGATAAGTATATATCAACATGTGATAAAATATAATGATTATTCAAGTGAGGACACTTGTATAACCATGTTTTAGAAATTAACGAACATAATATATATCTTGATCATCAATAATAGAATAAAGGAATTTGTACAACAATTATAATATAATAACCTACTTATACAAAATCATTGCATAAGTATATACAAAGGTTGGATTATTTGAACAATTGAAATGAACAATTCAGATATTATCTTACGCATGTTCGTTGCATAAAGTAAATGTAAAGGGTTAGATACTTGCATTGTCTGTTGCTTACACAACTTAGATTTATCTTTTATATCAAGCCCTATCATTAAATAGATCATTCATTTAATAAGAATAACATATCATATCATATTGTATTGCTATTTGAAGTTAGTACATAACCTAAACACATTGTCATGTAAGTTTAACAACCATTGAATCACAAATAAACATTCACCAAATCAATTTTTCTAAGTCCAGGTCAATTTCTAAAATATGTCGGTATATTGACAACTTTATCGGGTATCTATCGAGTCTAATACCCTATACAATAATAATATAATTTTAAATGATTTTTCATGTATTAAAATCATTTTAAATAATTTATTTAATATTATAATTAAATAATTTAAATACTTTTAATATTCCAAAAATTATTAAATATTTATGAAATATATTTAAAATAATTAAAATATAATTTTTAGACATTAAAATAAATTTTACTAATTTAATTTTTTATTTTTAATAAATTAAAACTAATTTTCTATAATTATTTAATAAAAATCTAATTTTGATAATTAATCTGTCGCTAAAGACCACCTATAGCGACAGAACCGTCGCTATAGGTGTTCTTCATGAAACCCAGATCATCAAGCCAGTAACCGAGTGACCACGTTTAACCAAGATTTCAGATCAGATCGTGATGTTTAAGTGAATGTTTCTGGTTCGATCGTGTAGTATAAATGTAACACTACAAGATTCAACAAGAAACATGATCAAACAACATCACAATCAGAAGATATAAGCCTTTAAAGTAGCTGTGAGAGCTGTTCTTCATTTCTGGGTTTGCCTAGAAATGAAGAACAGTTCAACTGCCCTACTTTGGGCTTCCACAACATGCAAGATATGATATGTTTTAGTGATTTAAAAGATGCAGTGTGTAGAATACATGTAAAAGAGTACATTGATCACAAAACATAACAATAAAAACAACAGAATAGCCAAATCCATATCGGTCAAACCATGTCAGAAATAAGCCTCAAAAATTTCTGGAAATTTCCAAAAAACCAAAAATATGACCGGATGGTCTACTTTGACCATCCATTACATTCGATTCGTATACTTTTAAGTAGATTTTAAGGCATAATATTGAAGTTCATATACAAGACTACAATTTAGATGCAACTAACACAACAAACAATTAACAACCAGATAGATCAAAGGCCAGAAACGTGTTGTCAGAATGATCAGGGCATGCTCTTGACTGCCCAGATTTCTTCCGGTCAATGTCGGTCAACAGTATTTGACCATTAATAACTTTTATTCTAGACATCAAATAATCCTGATTCTTTTTGCAGATTAAAGAACATATTACAGGCTACCAATGACAACTTAAAACCAACTAAAACCATAATCGAGCAAGGATCTGTGGTCACTGACATTCGTTGTCAGACCACAGATTCAACTTTTTCCAGATTTTGCAAATCATCAAATCTGAACTTCTAAATGTTATAGATCCAACATCTAGCAACCCAGATCATCATTAGACACTACTAACAACACATTTAACACAAAAAAACTAACATCAAACAACAGATTATGGACAGAATTAAAACTAGGGTTTTTATACCTTTCTTTGAAAAATCTTATTTATGGGCTACTGATTTGTTATATGTATTAGTAGGGCTTGGTTTATATCTAGATAATTTCGGAGGTGTGGAGCTTGAGAGAGTTAGTTTGAGTGTTGTGCAAAAATTGGTTAACAAATGACTTTCTCTCTCCTTCAATCTATAAATAGACATACAAGGTGCATTAATTGGCTGATTACAAGGCTTGTTGCTATCAATTTTGTGTGACATGGAGTTGGTATGAGTTGGTAAACAACCCACCTATTGTCAAAGCCTATTATTTAGCCAAAATAATACACTAGGGGCAAAATGGTCTTTTGTTAAATAGGGTTTCCAAAACACAATTAGGTTTTCTAATTTTAGAAATTAGGGTTTTTAATTATGGTTTTCAATAACAATAAGGCTTTATCTAAAACATAATTCGTATAACACAAATCACAGTGTCATGACAGACTTTCAAGTCTCATTTGACTGCAGAATTAGGTTTTAACAATAATACTAAGGTTTGGTCATAACACAACATAATTGACCAACCATCAACAGTACGTATATACAGTACATATTTATAGCACTGAAAAATCAAAATATTATAATATTATTCTCATTCATTGATCAAAATCCAGAATTAGGGTTCAGATTCAATATCTGATTTATCTGTCGTAATTAACCTTATTAATTAAGTTAAAATAATTAACTTAATAACCTGAACAAAAATTATAATAAAATAATTATTATAACTATTCTAAAAAACATATCATATATTATTTAAATAATAAAAGATTATATTTTTCATGAAAAAGAATTGATAAAAACATTTCCAATATGGAATTATTTATTATAAGAATATAATTTATAATAATCAATATTTCTAAAATAAAATTATCTGTAATAATTAATGTAATAAATAAATTTTATTTATCACACACATAAACATATATATATATATATAAATATATTACCTTGGCACATATCACCCATATTTATTTTAATAAATAATAATAATAATAATAATAAAAATTTATACGCAAAATTTATGATTTATTTGTATAGAAAATATCGGGTTGTTACATGTAATGGAAATAGCAGTGGTGCTATTGTTTTGATGTTTTTTTTAAAAAAAGATTATAAATGAATAAAAGTTATTATTTTATTCAAAGTGTTATGTGTTACGTGATAATCTTTTATGATGTGCAACTTAAGTATATAATACTTAAAAGGTTGAATCGAATCTAATGGATGTATTTTAACAGAAAATGCCTCCAAGACGTCAACCACCACGACAGAGAACCACCGAGGAAAACAACAATAACAATGTGGAAGGTAACCCAGTTCAGCAGCTAGTGACGTTACTGACGGGTGCTTTGCAGAATCAACCTCAGAACCAAGGTACAACATTTAAGGACTTTAAGGTGGTTGGACCACCAGAATTCCATGGAACCCTGAATCCAGTTTGGCTCAAACCTAGATCATGGAAATTGAGAAGGTTTTCGTTGTTGCTAGGGTAGGAGATAACCAAAAGACTGCTTTTGCAACATTCATGTTGATAGCAGAGGCAAGTTATTGGTGGCAAGCCAATAAAACCCGAGGAGGTCAAGGGATAATGACTTGGGAAAGGTTCAAGGAGATATTCTTTGAGACCAATTTCACAGAAAGTTCAAAGAGTCAGCTGGAAGTGCAGTTTTTGGAACTAAAGCAGGGAACGATGTCGGTATCTGGGTATGCCGCAAGATTCAACGAGTTGGCGAGGTTTGCGCCATATCAAGTCAGCATAGACGAACGCAAGGCGAAGAGATTTGAACAAGGACTGAAGCCCTGGTTATAGAGTAGGGTCTCCTTGTTCCAGCTGAAGACGTTTGCAGCGGTAATGGAGAAAGCAATTCTCGCTGAGAGTGGAGGTGAGGTTATAACAGAATACAACCAAGAGCAGAGGAAGAAGAAGAGTGAAGGTTAAGTTAAGAATGGTGGAGGTAGTAACAGTGGAAATGGAAATAATAGTTTGAAGAGGAAGTGGAATGCAAATGTGGGAGCTAGAAATCAGTAAAAAAACCAACAAAATAAGAAGTTCGAAGCATATGCTACGTGCGGGAAGTTTCACAAGGGTGTTTACTTGATGGGGAAACGATTATGCTTCAACTATGGCCAGGAGGGTCATATCGCCCTGAATTGCACTCAACCTAAGAAGAACATTTGTTTCGTCCAAGGATCACTTTCCTCGTGAATGCCCTAAGAAGAGATCTAGTGAGGCAAATGGAAGCAAGAGAAATGCTAGTGGAGGTGCGCTGACTATTGCTGAACCAACGTCAACAAATAAGCCCACAGCAAGAACCTTCAATATAACGGTGAAGGACGCGGTGCAATCAAAAAATGTCGTGTCAGGTATTATCCCAATCAATGATATAAATGCATATGTATTATTTGATTTGGGTGCTACTTTCTCATTTATATCTGATGATTTTGCTAAGAAGTTAGAAATACCTAGTGAAGAGCTAAATTCCCCTTTAAACATAGAATTTGCGGATAGGGAAGTGATTCCTGTTAGGTTCGTATACAAGAACTATTGGGTGAACATTAAGGGGAATGTTATGAAAGTAGATTTAATTTCTAAAAAACTTGGAGAGTTCAATGTTATTTTGGGAATGGATTGGCTATTCAATTATGGAGCGATAATTGACAGCCAAAAGAAGTGTGTAAAACTAATGACTACGTCAAAGGTAGTTTTTCATGGTAGCAAATCGCCTAGAAAAATGAAATGTCTGACGATGATGCAGGCCAAGAAGTTATTGGGTCAGGGCTGTGTGGGGTACTTAGCCTAAATAGTCGATACTCAAAAGGAGAAGGGTGTGAAACTGGAGGAAATACCAGTTGTTAGGGAATTCGTAGATGTGTTTCCGGAGGATTTACCAGAATTTCCGCTTGATAGAGAAATTGAGTTCGTGATCAACTTAGCGCTAGGAACCGCTCCTATATCAAAGGCCCCGTACAGAATGGCTCTTGTAGAGATAAAGGAATTGATGGTACAACTACAAGAACTGCTAGATAAGAAGTACATTCAATCGAGCGTATCACCGTGGGGAGCACCGATGTTATTCGTGGAGAAGAAGGATGGGTCATTGCGTCTTTGCATTGATTATAGGGAATTAAATAAGGTCACTATTAAGAACAATTATCCATTGCCAAGAATAGATGACTTGTTTGATCAATTAAAGGGTGCTAGATATTTCTCGAAAAAAGATTTGAGAAGTGGGTATCACCAACTAAAAGTAAGGAAGGAGGATGTACTGAAGAAGAAATTCTGAACTCGCTATGAACAGTACAAATTTTTAGTTATATCATTTGGTTTGACAAATCCCCCTGCAGCGTTCATGGATTTGATGAACAGGTTGTTTAAACTATTTTTAGACAAGTTTGTGGTGGTATTTATCGATGATATTTTGGTGTACTCCAAAACTCAAGAAGAACACGTGGAACACTTACGTCTGACGCTGGAGACACTAAGAAAAAAAAAGTTGTGCGCAAAATTCTCTAAATGTGAATTTTGGCTAGAACATGTATAATTTCTTGGTCATGTAATCAATAAGGATGGGATTTTAGTGGATCCATCAAAAGTCGAAGCTGTGATAAATTGGGAACAACCAAGAACTCCTTCAGAGTTGAGGAGTTTCTTGGGACTGGCAGATTATTATAGACGGTTTATTCAGGATTTTTCCAAGATTGCCACTCCATTGACGAGAAAGTCTGTAAAATTTGTTTGGACGGAGAAGTGTGAAGAAAGTTTTCAAGAACTGAAAAAGAAGTTAAGTGTGGCACCTGTGTTGTCATTACCGGATAATACAGGAAATTTTGTGGTGTATAGTGATGTTTTACAAAAGATTTTAGGTTGTGTCCTTATGCAGAATGGCAAGGTTATTGTGTATGCATCAAGGCAACTGAAAGACTACGAGAAAGGGTATCCAACTCCTGATTTAGAGTTGGCGGCAGTGGTGTTTGCACTGAAGATATGGAGAAACTATCTCTACGGAGAGAAATATTAAATCTACACAGACCATAAGAGTCTAAAGTATATTTTCACACGGAAAGACCTGAATATACGGCAAAGGAGATGGATGAAATTGATAAAGGATTATGATTGTGAGATCTTTTATCATCCGGGCAAAGCTAATGTGGTTGCAGATGCCTTGATTAGGAAAGGCCGAGAGAAGTTGATGTTCTTAACCGATAAGGAGGAGCTCATTTCAGCAATGGAAAGGCTAGAGTTGGAAATCAAATTTCCAAAAGAATCTGATGAAAATTTATACCAGATAGAATCTAGTCTAACTTTGGTGGACATAGTGAAGAACGCTCAGCTACAGGATGAAGAATGCAGAAAAATAAAGAAAATTGTGGTCGAGGGTAAAGAAGTGAAGTACAAGGTCGATACTGAGGAAATGCTAAGATTCGAGGGATGAATTTGGGTTCCAGTAGTACAAGATATTAAAGAAAAAAGCTTGACAGAAGCTCATAGCTCAAGATATTCGATTCATTCGGGAAGTATGAAGATGTATCAAGATTTGCGACGACATTTTTGGTGGCCGAACATTAAAAGAGATGTTGCAGAATGCATTGTAAAATGCTTGACAAGTCAGAAAGTGAAGGTCGAGTATCCAAGACCAAGCGGATTACTTCAACCGTTGGAGATACTTGAATGGAAATTGGAGCATATTACAATGGATTTTATGGTAGGTCTTCCAACGACTCGGAAAGGATACGATGCGATATGGGTGATAGTGGACAAATTGACAAAATCTGCACATTTTTTTCCAATAAAGATTAGATTTAATCTTGATCAGCTGGCAAAGCTATACGTTAAGGAGATCGTCTCTAGACATGGAGTTCCAATGTCAATTGTATCAAACAGAGATCCGAAATTCACATCAAATTTCTTGAAAAGACTACAAGAATGCATGGGAATGCAACTGAAGATGAGTACATCATATCATCCACAAACCAATGGACAAAGAGAATGAACAATTCAAATGTTAGAGGATATGCTTAGAGCATTCATCATAGATTTCAAAGAAAACTGGGATGATCATCTACCATTGGTAGATTTTGCATACAACAACAGTTACCATGCAAGCATTGGTATGCGGTATACGAGGCGTTATGCGGCAGGAAATGTAGAACTCCACTATGTTAGGATGAAGTTACAGAACATCTACTGTTAGCCCAGAACTGGTTTAACAGAACGATGAAGTTGTTAAACTCATCAGAGCAAGACTGGTAGCTGCTCAAGATCGACAGAAAAAGTATGTTGATCAACATAAGAAGAGTCGTGAGTTTGAAGCAAGAAATTTCGTGTTCTTGAAAGTTTCTCCTTGGAAGGGGAAGATTCGTTTCGGTAAGAAAGGCAAGCTCAGCCCAAGGTTTATTGGACCTTTCGAAATATTGTGAAGAGTTGGAGAGGTGGCTTACGAAGTAGCTTTACCTCCAGAATTAGAGCATGTGCACAATGTTTTTCATGTGTCGATGTTGCGACCATATAAACCCGATTACAAGCATGTGATAGAGTATGAACCGTTGAAGTTTAGTAAAGATTTGTCGTATTAAGAAATTCTTATCTAGATAGTCGACAGGAAAGAACAAGTGCTCAGGAATAAAGTGATACCTTCTGTGAAGGTGATACGGAGGAACCATAATGTCGAAGAAGCTACGTGGGAACTCGAAGCTGATATGATGAAGAATTACCCTGAGTTATTTGTTTAGTCTATGTCTTCGATTTTGGGGATAGAATCTTTATAAGTAGGGGAAAATGTAACGATTTGATTGTTTGAATTGTGATTCTGGGGATAGAATCCTTGTAAGGGGGGAATGATGTAATGATCCAAAATTTCAAATTGTAATACTAAATATTTATTGAATAATATAAATATTTATTTGATGTGTCTATTGTTGAATTGATGAAATAAATATTTTATTGATGTGATAGTTGTTGAATCTAAATTTATTAGAGAATTTTCTAAATTAAATTAATTTATAATTTAGAGAATTATAATATGGCATGAAGTGTTATATTGTTAATTAATAATTTAAAATGGTATATTAGATTATTAAATAAGTTATAATGAAAATTATAATTTTGTGATATATGCTAAAATGCAATATTTAATTAAAATATAGTATGTGATTAATTTAATGGGTTAATGTTGGATATAGAAATCCAAATAAATAATATGCGATTATAAATTATAAACTAAAGTGTTTTTTAAAATAAATTAAAAAGAGTTTATTTTAGTTTTTTCCAAACAAGGCTTAATTTTTTAATTCTTTAAAAATTAAAGGGTTTTGCAAAACAAAGCTTTATGGCTTTTGAATTTCTAATTTCTAATTTTTAAATTTAAATAAAATAAATAAAATAATAAATATAATATATTTATATTATATACGTTTATGTTGTAACTGTTAATATAATTATTATACGTATTAAGGTGTCAGTTTTTCTTTTACACATTATGTATCTATATTTGCTAAGTTTGAGAGAGAAGAGAAGAGTTAAGATTTCAGAGAATTGAGAGTTGAGAGGGTTTGAGAGTGAAACTTGAGGAAATTGTATGCAATTGCAAGGTTGTGTAAGCTAACTTGAAGGTATGTTCATAACTTTGATAATATATATGTTTATGGGTTGGACGACAAGAATTTTCTCATGTTCCATAAAAATCAATTGGTGAATTGTGGATATATACTTGGTAAATTCTGATGATACATGCTTAGGATGCTAGAGTTATGTTTAAAACAAGAGATTGCATGCTAATTTTTGTTCTAACAGTAGAAAATTTTGACAGTATATATATTTTCTATGTGGCTTAGGTAAGTACCAATTTTGATGGTCAATTCTTATGTTAAACAACAAATTGAAGCCTTGATTATGTTAGTTTATTAAGAAACGAGCATAACGTAATTTGGATGAAGTGATTTGGCCAAGTATTGAATTCATAGTGATGATTTTTGGGATGGATATTAAAATTTGAGTTTTATATGAAAAACATGGAATTGGAGAAATTAACCTAGCTTAAATTTTTGTTAAATTATTTTAATTGGTGGAATATGTTCACAAATATGTTTGTGATAGTTCTATACCATTTGTACATGTTATTATTATTGTTTGATGGGTGAAATTCGTGTTTGTTAGGTGAACGTGATTTTAATATTGTAGCTTACGCTCGAGGCAAGTTTCTAAACTTTTCTTTTGACATTGAGCAAGTTTTCTAACTCTACACTTTCGTTGAGTTAGTTTTATTATCACATTGTGTAACTTCTCTTTTTACATTAAGCAAGCCTTTTTAACTCTATATTTATGTTGAGCTAGTTCTTACTTTAAAGTTTCATTAAGCGAACTATTGTAGTCTTAATCATGATTTGAACAATCTAGCTATGACCTTATTTTACTCGAACAAGTTTTAATTCCAACATTTAATAATGAATTCTTATTGTTAGACAAGTTTCTTTATTGTCATTCGGTTATTATGAATGCAAATTTTCTTGAATTCTAGCTTCTAATGTTGAATTATCTTAGTTCATTCTCATAATGAGCAAGCTTTATTTTCAGCTTGCTATTACTTAATGTATATTCAATAATTCATAGTCCTAGCTTAATTTTATTCAAGCAAGGTTTATTGTCATTCAATACTTATGCTTTGTAGTTGTTTCGAATCATGAGCTCAAGGTATAGTTAGTTTGCTTACACTTATTCATTGTTTCATATTATGTTATTATTGATCAACTGTTGTGTTATCAAACACTATTGATTCAACTAGTCCTCTAGTTAATGTTTGTTAAACTTCAAATTACCCTTGAAAACTTATCTAAACCAAACTTCCTTTGGTACGGACTTGTAATCTAAATACTGAGATGAACAACCATATTATTATTAAGGGATAATTTACGCTTAGCGTTGAAATGTTTGCGCACAATACATTGTACGAAGGGATGATCCCCCTAAGTACGAGGAGTCCTTATAGTCTTATGACTGTTAAAGTTGGAGTTGAAAGATTACTCGCAACTGTGGACATAGTTCATGGTCTTATGACCCTCAGTTAAATATATTCCTTATTTTGGATTTCAATTTCTAATTATCATCATTAGAGTACTATTCAGTTTTGATGAGCCTATTGTTGACAGTTATTATTATTATTCTTCTGTTGATTCATTGTTATATCCAGTGAGCAATTCTTTTGCTCACTCTTGCATATTTATATACTCATTGCAGCTAAAGTTGAGAAGGTAAATGAGCCTTTAACTAGCAAAGGAAAGGGAAAAATGTACAAATGATGCAGACTTGTAATTTGATTTATTGTGCTGATGATAAACTTTTTAATAATGATGTAATGTAATAATTTTATTTCCGCACTTGAATGATATTTAAAGGTTAGACAACCTGAAAAGATTTTTATTTAATGATGTAACCCTATTTAAAGGGAGGATTATGGTTTATATATTATTTTATTTGGGTAGATAGTATGAATGCATTGATAGTGAGCACCAAATCTTGTGGGAATGAAGTACCTAGATTTGGGGATGTCATAATAAACTTTTTAAATCATAGAAGATAGTAGATATCATGCTCTACTTGACTCTTCTAATGAATTGCTTGTTCCGCTGCAATTCAACTTGTTATTTATTGTATTCTATCAGTTTAACACTGTTAAAGGCTAATGATAATTTATTATGCATTATCTTAGTCATAATTTTCTTACTGGGCTAGTTGCACTCACCTTGTTGCTTTATTGTTCTCTTCAGGAAATGAGAACGTAGCTGGGACTAGTCGGAGAATGGAGTGACGGTCTGAGATGGTGACTGTAGTAGTCCTCACTATTTTATAAAATAGTGTGATAATAATTGTAATGAGGACTCCATTTGAGTTTTGATATTGTCTAGAAGACAATATTCGTGTCAAAACTCTCAGCTATGTTTTGTCATATTTTACACGACAGTTGTATAATTAATTTTGTATTTAAATTTTGTACCATGTATTTGGTGACTCAGAATGGGTGATGTATACCTATTTTGGGGGCATCACACAATGTCCTAATTAAATATAAGATATGGAATTACTGTCAAATCTTATTTTATTTAATTATATGTATTTCGATTCCTAAATGCACAACTCCTAATGAATGCAAATTAGAAACTACTTTCTAATTTCATTCCACCTTGGCTAAGGATTCCTGGGTTGTCATTTATCGAATCACATATGACATTTCTCTTCTTTTATTAGAAGTGGTAGATTCTTTATTGATCCTTCATTATCTCCATATATAACTTATTACACTCAAGCATACCCTTTGATATACCCTAAGGGTCTTAAGGAATAAGTTAAAGTGCAGTTCATTATATATAAGATACTATGATGATCTAAAGTCTAAGGATCATTTGTACTACTATCAATACAGGAATTCCTATTGACAGGTAAGTAAAACTCCATTAGGTATTTCTTAGCGAGTTGCGTTTAGTGAACTTATTCTCCAATAATCACCTACATACCTGCTTTAGTATCTCCACACAAATGATCATGAGATCAATCATTCTCATCCAATGAGCATGCAACGTATATATCAATCTATCCGGATTTACTAGTCCCCTTTTTTAGTAATCCACTGATTGAGAACATTTTATTTTTAAGCTATCTAAGAATTTAGATCTCATTAGCATGATCTCATTATGATTCTAAAAGCATATGCTTAAAACTATGGATTTATCACATATTATTAAAACAGCACCATGTAGATAATAATTACCTTTAATAAATAATTCTTTTATTAATAAATAAATAAGATTGATTATAAAGTATATGTTTTATCATCATACATGATTGACTTGTATGCATACTACTTTTAGAAGGATTTGATATGTTTGTTAAATGAATTAAATATTAAGAGATAAACAATTAACTTAAAATTGTTTATAAGTTTATAAATGAATAAAATATTATTAAATGATTAATAATATAAGTAAAGAAATAAGATATTATTAAATTATTAATAATATTAATAAAGAAATAAAATATTATTAAATGATTAGTAGTATTAGTAAATGAATAAAATATTATTAAATGATTAATAATATTAAACAAGAGTTTAAGATGAATGATAAAATTATTAAGAAGGCTTAATAAGGGTATTAGGCTTTCATCGAAATGAAAATAATATAAACTAACGAGTTGGGAATCGTTGAAGCAGTTTAATCGACTAGAATAGGTCGACTAGTGACTTATAAGACGATGAAAAGCTTAATCACATATTTTTATGTTAATATTATAAAAATAATGTGAAGGGTGTACATTTTGGGGTATAAGTCAAAAGAACAATTACCAAATTAATTCATGAGGTGACGATTAATTACTTAATCAAATAAATGTGCATAGATGCTTTGAATTATTATTTGAAGAATATTATGAATATGGATGAAGTAAAATGATAAAATATTGGTGCTGCGAGTTTTTCAGAACATGAGTTTATGTGATAAGTGTAAAGAAAGAGTAAACGTAATAAGACGTAAAGTGAAGTTTAATGTAATAAACAGAAGGGACAAGAAAGTGTCTTAGTATGTTTTAAAAACGTGATTAAAGCATTGTGTATCAGGATTTAAAGTGGTAGAATAATGAAATGTATATTAGAGTTAACATAAGTGACTAATAAGTGTCGTTATGCAACTAATTATAGTTTGTATATACACTTAATCGTGTAGGAAAATGGAAGGACAAATTCCCCTAACCGCACAAGTAACGTTTCGAGGCAAGTTCTTCATTAACTTGCTCTTATGTGATAATCTGAATTAAACCATGTGTTTATAGAAGTTAACGAAATATGTTGCTTTATGTGAACTAGTTGGTTATATGAATGTTATGTGACTAAGTGCAAAGTATGAAATTTGTGAAATATATGTTAGTTATACGACATGAAGTTTATATGTGTTGTACGTATGAAAAGTATGATGTATATAAAAAATCCATATCATGAGATATATGTAGCATAAGTAGATGCATTGGCTAAAACTTATGATGCATGAATATATGAAATTTGTATGCTATGTGAAGCATGAAATGTGTAGACTGTTGGACTTGCTGAGTCGTCGTGCTCAACCTTGCAAAAAAAATTTGCACATAAAGGTCGATAAAACAGATGACTATAGCGTTAAATATTTCAGAATAGATGAAGGTTCACAAGGAGGAATTGGAATGGATTATCGTTTGTGTTATAGTAACAAACTAAACCATTGGTGTATTCTATTTAGAGTAAATATACTTGGAAATGCTAAGGACTTTAACAATTAATAGTGTATTTTCTTACTATGTTATATGAACGTTGATGTTTTACATTTGTAGTTGAAGAACATTGCATAGAAGCATATTTAATTTGGATTGTGAGTTAATAAATACAAACAATTAATTTATAAACATGAAATATATTGTTTAAAGTTTATGATGGATAGATTGGATCATGAATGATCTAAAGATGTAATAATCAATTATAAAGGTTAAAGATTTTGGAATAGAAATGAATAATGTATTAATTAGTATAAAAGCTAGGTTGTGTTCATTAATTTATGAATAAAGGTTATATATATGGAGATGAAGGTAGTATCGTGGCGTACCAGTTTCGAGGTCCAAGGGACCCGAATTTGGGGGCATGACAGGTTGGTATCAGAGCTGATAGATTATAAACCTTAAGTAGGAGTACCTTAGGTTATAAATGTAGAAATGATGATAAGGAATAAACTCGAATAGAGTTTATGTGCTAAGAGATGGATTTAGAAAATTCATTATTAAGTAAAAAAGGAAATAAAGAAGGTTCAAAGAAGAATCTTGAAGAGTTATAAAGATAAGAATTCGGACTTACCTGACTCCACTAATAAAAATGAAAAGTAATAATAAATAGACGATGTCTATAGATGAAAAACTTAAATAAAAATCATAATATAATATGATTAAAGAGAAGAGTAAAGAAGATTGTAATGAAAAACGATTGTTAAATAAGATCACGACGTGATGAGATTAAATTGTTGATTAACATATGATATGTTAAACGATTAAGAATGTATAGCCTGACGCTATAAAGATAATGTACTATAAAATAGTACAAGGAAAACTCAGGAAATAATCATAAAAGCTAAGATACGGATTAAAGAAAATTTGTATTGAGTAAAGAGAAGATTAAAATTATGTGAGATTTCAATTAAGGACTCATATGGTGGCTGAGTTTTACAAACTTTTGTATGGGCGAGGGTTCTGTGCTTGCACTTAGTCTATCATGTTGATAATCATTGAAATATTGGTAACGCGCTATCAATATACATATGGCGAGAAGGTGATTCTTTTCTCATATATATATTTAATAGTTAGACAATATTAAGATTAGGTGTGAGTTCTTGAAACTCATGCTTATGGTAAGTTTGTGACTTATAATCGTATGGTATATTTTTGAACCCCTAAGCGTATGGACAGTCCCTGATCTGTTCTTGGACTACGTATTTGTAAGACCCTAACTTTTTATAAATAAAGACTTAATTTTCTCTAAATATTATTTTTTAAAATAATAAGCTGTTCATTTGATATAATTTTATAGTTGTGGGTAATATGTGCAAATTTGGCAAAGTAAACAAGTTTTCATAAAATATTTGTTTGGTCGGGGAATATTCTTTTTGTCGAGGAATATTCTATACGTCTACACAATCATTGGTGGTCCCCATAACGGAATAACTGTCGGATATAGAACACGACAAAATAACATTTTCATAAAATAACGGCAAGACTTTTACCGTTAAACTGTTAAAATATCAGGTGATAAAAGTACAGTAATACGCGTTGTTGCACAATAGCACACGGTATTGCACAATATCTCTAATTATTGATGCTTAAGTAAGAAGTCGCTCAGTTGTATTCAATAATTGTTATAGTAGTTGTTGCATAGTATCTCATATTATTGATTCAATTATTGTCACAGTATCATCTGCATAATATTTTATATTATTAAATTAATAATTAAAATGATACAGTTATTCATATTATTATTTACATAATGGACAATGTCTAGAAAGTTATGTCAAGAAAATGGGTTAAGTTATTTAATTACGCGTAAATAAGGAGAAATCCTTATCAGAAAGCCCCTTCTTTCCTAGAAATGATTTCGTTGTCAATATTGTGAGTTATAATATTATTAATGAAGAGTTGTTAAAAGATTAAAAATGTGTTGATTGAAGATAAAGTAATTTGTGGTAAATATTATTTCAATTTTTGATATAAATAAAAGGTTTATCGTGAGAGGTTTGTTGTAAGTTTGGTTTATTCTATGGGACCCATAGGTTACCATCTATGGGTTACTTTTGCTTATAGTACTTGCCTTTACCAGACGTCAAACCACTTGTCGTTTCACATTACAGGCGTCAAACCACTTGCCTTTTCACATTATAGGCATCAAACCACTTGTTTTTTCACATTACTAGGCGTCAAGCCACTTGCATCTTCACATTGCAAAGGCTAAGCTAGAATTATTCTATAAATAGAAGCTCATTCTTCCTTCATTCTCACCAATTCACTAAGTCTAACAAGAGAAAACTATAGAGAGAGAATTAAAGATAAAGAAGAAGAGTATAATGCTATTACACTATTGCAGTATCCAATCTCCTACTAAGGTAAGGGGTATTATTTCTTTCGTATTCGTAAATGATGTTATTTTTTTCATACTCATAAGGTTTATCATTCCATTAATTATTGATCTGTGGGAATAACATGTCTACGCGGATTACAGAATGCCTGGTGAATAATCTTTCGTATTCATTCTTTATTAATATATGGGAATAACATGTATATGCGGATTATCTCATTCCTAGTGAATAACACTTCGTATTCATTCTTTATTAAGTTGTGGAAATGATCTGTCTACGCGGATTACCGCATGACAGGTGAAAATTCATTTGCAGTTTTGTATATTCTTTTATACTCCACATTATGTAAGTGATATTATTTAATTTCATATTCCTAAATCTAAACTTATTATAGTAAGTATTGCTTCTATAATTCCTGAAATGATTAGAAATTCCTTGAGATTTGCGCTTCATCTAATATCATTTAATTGGAATATTGGTCTGAACTCTCTTATTAAAATTTTAATATTTTCATTTGGGGTACTATTCACTCAGGGTACTATTCATGATTAAATTGGTTTCTTTACTGTCCAAATTATTTTTGATACATGGATATCATTCTTGAATTTTACTCCACAATTAGTTATCATGTTGACAATTTGGACATTCTTGAACTCTAGATAAATTAAATTATAAATCTATAATATTTATCCTTGATCTCACTTGATTAAGTCTTTATATCATTGTCATAATCCTCGTGCTTATATTGTGTTGAAAGTCATCTTTGGCCCGTAGTGCAAAGATGGACTGTTGATTGACGTGATTATGACCAAAAATTGTGTATTGGTATAATTATGATATTTAATGTTACAGATAAATGTTTGTAGTGAAAGTCTTCTTTGGCCCGTAGTGCATAGATTGACAGGTGTTTGGCATGATCATGACCATTGGTTATGTAAACGATTATCTTTGACCCATAGTGCATAGATAATTCATTGATTGGAAATAATTATTGATTAGTGTTACAGGGATAAAATATTGATGATGGACTTTTAAATCATAGAAGATAGTAGACATCATGCTCTACTTGACTCTTCTAATGTATTGTTTTTTTCGCTGTAGTTATTGATCTAAAACTTATTGTCGATTGTATTCTATCAGATTTTTCTCTTTTGAGGACAAAAGATAATTTGTTCTACATTTTCTTAGTCATAATATTCTTTATTGGGCTAGTTGAGCTTACTCTTTTCCTTTTTGTTTCATTGTTCTTCTCAGGAGGCACGAATGTAGTTGGGACTATTCAGGGAGTGGAGTAATGGTCCAAGATGGTTATTATAATAGTCCTCACTATTTTATAAAATAGTGTGATAATAATTGTAATGAGGACTTTATTTGAATTTGGATATTTTCTACAAGACAATATTTGTATTGAAACTCTCAGCTTATGTTTTGTCGTATTTTACATGATAATTAATAGTTGTATAAATAAAGTTTGTATTTAAATTTTGTACCATGTATTTGGCGACTCAAAATGGGTTGTGTGGACCTATTTTGGGGGTGTCACAGTATTGCTAGGAAAAGATCCTAAACTCATATTATTGTGGTAAGTTCCTTAACTCGTGATGTGTGTTAAGTTTGATGAACTATACTGGGGTATAGAAAAGTTATAGAATAAGAACTGAGGATTTTCAGTGTAGTAAGATTTAAGGATGATAGAAATAGATAGAAATATTAAGCAATGGATCATTAGAGAAATTGAAGTTGATGGTGGAAGCATAGGTATTCCAAATCTTTTAGCTATGCTAGACTTCGAAATTTTTGACATTAAGCTAAATTCGCACTAACACTTCATTATCTGCTGCGGCATGATAACACTAAAACTGATTTTTAATAATTTTGAACCGTTTAAAGAAGAGTCTATGTTAATTGTTTTGGCAAGACAAAAATGATTTGAAATATATCAAAATGTATTTTTGAATAGTCATCAATGCATCATTGAACCTAGTGTAGAGATGATAAAAATGATGGAGTTATCAATGTAGATTAACCTAGTGTTGGATGTGATCTAAGGATCGTCAGGCCACTATGGTTTGACATAGTATGACAAAGTCACAAAATGACGGAATCCTTAAATGGACTATAAATATAGTGTGGTATCATGACGTTATAAAATGATTTTTAGAATTTAAAGTTAACTTAAGGCCAATTAATTTGGTCAGACACATGTTTCTATTGATATTCAAATTATTGTTATATGTCTAAGCTATTTGATGCAACTAGACAAATGTTTGTGAAAATTCAAATATCTCTTTGAAAAGTTATCCCGAACCAAATTGTTTTGGTACGGACTCTTATGATATGTCTGAGGTGAACAACTCTGAAAAAGGGGGATATACCGGTTGAATGACAAATTCTAATCTTTGAACGTATATAGTCGTTCTGAGAATTAAGGTACAATAGATTGATCACATAGCGTACCCGTCTAGTGAATTTACCTTCTTTGTGATATAAACATATCTAGTACAACATGTTTTTTTTGTTTTAGTTGCCGTGAATACCATTAAACCTTAGACTTCATGGTCTATATGACCCTTCAGCATAATATGAAATGTTTTTAACTCCTTAAAAAAAGTAGCAATGGTAGAATGAGATGATAGAGAAGAAATCCTCAGAGGAGAAAAATGTAAAGGTTAGATTGAAAACCTAATTTTGATCAACAGATTGAGCAGAGATTAGTATGCTATAATTTTGAGGACAAAATTCTTAGAAGAAGGGGTGAATGTGATAACCTGTAACAACCGAGAAATTTGGATCTATTGTAAAATAATTTTATTTAATTAAATAATGAATAAAATTATATTATTTGTTATTATTATGTGCTAGTAAGATGAATGTCGTTCTATAACCTAGAAACATCGGAAGATCGTAGTATTTCGACTACGTGAAGGAATTAAAGTGTTTGAATTTTCAAGATGAAAATAAAAGTTTTCCGAGAATTTTTTTGAAAAATACTATTCATCAATTTCTGCTTTGGAATTATTTTTTAACTTCCGAGAAATACGTAACGATAGACTATCGAGGTGAGATGGATTATATAATAATAATTCGAGTATGGAAACGTAATTTTTTGCCTGCTAACTTAATTTGGGAATGTTATAGAAAATAAAACGTTAAGAAGCTAAAGTGATGATCGTATGATACGTAGGTATTGTACGAGGAAATAAATACGAGTATGATACGAAGTAATATACAAGCATGTATGAATAATGGTATGTCGTATATATTGAATAACTATACAAGTTAGAATACGAGATTAATACGTAGAGAATACGTACTAAGGCTTTAAGCCGAATGAAATGGATTAGTAGGATTATGTAGGAAGTGTATAGTTTAATTGGGATTGTGTTTAAGCCCAATATAAACTAATGTTAGAGCCCAAGTGTTTGTTAATGTAAAGTTCAAAGTGGATTAATGCAAGCCCAAAAGAATAAGCTAACCTAATTGAATTAAAGCCCAAATTAAGATGCAATGGGTGAATAAGATCCAGGGGCAGCCTATGTGGGCCCCATGATCACATGGTTAATCTTGGTGGCCAAGAAAAGAGTGTGATGGCCAAGCAAAGTAAGTGGTTAGCAAGTTAACTTAATAGCTAGGTAATGAAAAGTAAAGAAGTGATTAAGGAGGTGGGATTGGTTTAATGACCAATATGCCCTAACCTTAGTTTTCCTATAAAAAAGAGAGCTTGGATTTCATTTTTTGTTTGTTAACTTTCATCCAACAACCTTCAACTTAGTTGTTAGAGAGAATAAGTAAGAATAAGCTAGACTTCCATTATTAGAAAAGAAGAAGAACAAGCTTGATCATCAAATGTAATGATCCTATGTCATTAATCTGCCATCTCTACAATTGTAGGTTGATAAGAGAAGTGTTGATTGATTGACATGTATGCTAAGAAATGATAAGAATGAATAATCTAAGGACTTAAGTCTTAATAAGCCGTGAATAAGCACTTTGTTCATAGATAAGTTATGAACTAAAGAAGAACTTGTAAGAACTTATAACATGTTTACATGAATGAAGTTTTTATGATAAGAAGATGTAAGGATGATGGTTAGAAGACTTAAACCATGATAAGTCATGTGAAATGAAATTATAAGTAGTTTATACTTTTATAAGTTATAAACTCATTAAAAATAAGTAATAACTTATCATGTAAATAAGTTAATGAAATATGTATTTTAAGATGTGGATAGATTCCATTTGAAACGATGAACAAATCAAAATAACGAAGTTATGCCGGAAGTCACACGACTAGACGATAATCGTCAAATTCATGAAATTCTCGGAATAGAAGTCGAATTTTGATATTGAGCTCAGAAACATTGGTTTTTGATGGAGACAAGTCTTATTTGGCATTATAGAGTTGCGGACCCAAAAATGACTGAATTTTGACTTAGAACGAAGAAACGAGCATTGAACGTTCACGAACGTTTATCGTTTTCGTTAAAAATGAACTCATATGTGAATTTTGAGTTAACAAAGTTAAAATTGTAAAAATTTTGAATGAACACGCAGAGTATGTAATTTATGAGCTAATGGCTTTTGAACGAGCCAATTCAGATTTATAACGAAGAATTTATGAGCCCGGGATGTTCACCAAACAAAATAACTATAAAAAAAATTTGGGGCTCAGGGTCCGCGCCGCAGCGCGACCTAGAGAGTTGTGGACAGCGCTGCAACATGAGGTAGGAATATGACATATTGGGAAGTGGCACCGCAGCGCGAGTCTCAGTACTAAGAGTGGAGCCGCAGTGCGAAGACCAAATGTGAGACACTGGAAACCCGTGTCACAGCGCGAGTTCAAGAAGGAAAGCTGGCACCGCAGCGCCAACCTTAGGGTTTGCACAACAAAGATAGCTTATGAAGATAAAAAGAAAGGTAGTTGGTTAATGATGAAGTATAACATTAATTAACTTAATGTAACATTGTGTATAATGTTTTAAACCTTAAGTAAAATCACTAAAGGTTGAAGATAATTAATCGAACGTGAACGTAAGAATGATGTAAACTATAAATGGCAGGCTGGACCAATAGTAATAAATCTAATACATGATTAGATTGAGAAGAAGGGTACGATATAGTAGTAATCTTACTTGATTATATATGATCTAATGTGTTACGTTATGTGATCATATATTATAGAGACCTTAAAGACTTAAAGTGAACGTGTAATAAAAGTAATAGACGGTGAAGGTAAGTGTTCTAACCCTTGTCTATGTTTAATCTAGACAAGCTTTGTGATTCATGTTTTCCTACGCATGAATTGATGTATGATGAAGTTAAAGCCAATTGAAATAGCCCCAAATCTGAATCCCAACTCACCATGGATCTGGTATACTAATTCTATAACTAATTGCAGAAGATATAAATATAAGTTGTTTATACATTAAACTTACACATTATTTCCCCAAGGTCGAGAACCTTCACTTAATACACAATTCATAATTTACTTGACTTACAATAACATTAATATACAATACTGTTTCAAACTTTATCTGCACATATAATCCAAAGCTGGACTTGTCTTTATCATTTCCTTGTACAGGACGTATTCGTCTTAATCTGTAATTTTTATCATGATATAGCAAGGGTGAGCATAAGTTTGCCCAGCAAGTATAAATTTATTTGAGGATATATCATGATTGAAAGAATTTGAATAATAGCTGGCTAACATTAAACAATATAGTTATGAACTAGCATAAATAAATTTTTATAATTGAATGACCAAGTTAATAGGAATTGAATGGTCAAGAAAGAACATGAACAATTTATAAGTGGACTAGATGGTAATGAAGGTGATCAACCTTTCATAACTAATGAAAACATGCATTATTTCCACAGAAAGCTATTCAACAACTCGTAGACATGGTAATCAGCAATGATTAGCCATAAGCATAATTGAAAGAACAACTCGAGGTTGAGTTTAGAGAAAAGTTGCCCAACAACTAGACGTTCAAGGTTAGGAACTTGTCTGTTTGGTTGATTACTATTACGCACTCTATATCGTTTTATCCGAAGACCTAATATTAGTAATATAGATCCCCACATTAGAATAATATCATCATAGTATAATATTATTCTATATATATAAAAAGTAACTTAGACACGTAAACAAGTAATCTTATTAGTCCACAAACTACCTAAGACTCGGTATCAAGTCAAATTATTTTATTCTGAGTTGAATCCAACACAATATCGACATCCCGACAGTCTAGTCGGATAAATATCGAGCTTAATATTACTAAGACTCGGTCTAAAGTGGTTCACAATTATCTTAGATAATTTATTATCAGTCAAATATTTTTCATAAGCTCATAATAATTTTCAGCTAATTATTACCATTTATCATGATTTTCAATCATTAATATCGTATTTATATAATTTAAATACCATATAATTCTTGTATCATTAATATTTATTTAATATTAAATATTAATAAAAATCATAATATAATATTATAATATATTTATAATATATCAAGGTATTTTTAATACCATAAAATCGCATTTATATGATTTTTAAACCTTTAAATCCATTATCCAATAATTGACATTAATATTAAAATATTAATATTTTTATGACAAAATATCAAAAGTTATATTTTATAACATAAAATATTCTTCTAACCCTTAAATCATTTTTATATAATTTTTAAATCATTAATTCTATTTTCCACAATTTATTTAATATATTCATTAAATAAATCAATTACCATTAATATTAATTTATTAATGAAATTCATCACAAAATATCAAAATTTATTAGAAATAACTTAAAATATTTTCTAACACCATAATATATTTTTAAATTATTTTTCAAGCATTAAAACCATTTTTATGTAATTTATTTAATATTATAATTAAATAAATTAACTACCATTAATATTCCAAAAATATTAAATATTTATGAAATATAGTCAAAATTATTAAAAACCCATTTTTAGGCTTTAAAATAATTTTTAGGAATTTATTTTGTATTTTTAATAATTAAAAACTATTTTTTCTATTTATTAAATAAAATAATTTATTTTCTAATTAAACTGTCGCTAAAAGGGCCCTATAGCGACAAAACCGTCGCTATAGGTGTTCTTGAGATTTTCCAAAACTTCATACTTACTTATCAGGTTGCTAGGTTTGACCATGATTAAATCTATGTTCTTGTTGCTTTTTGGGCTGGAATTCCTGTTAAAGTTGTTGTACTTATGTAATACTACAACTACATACCAAGTACATGGCCATACAACATCATAACAGAGAGTTATTGGCCTCCAAAATCATTATCAGACATTGTTCTTCAATTTCTGGGTTTTACAGAATTGAAGAACAGTCGAGGTACCTATTTTGAGCCCTTGAATCCTTAATGTCCATTGTAAGACCCCAACTTTTATGAATAAAGAATAATTTTCTCGAAATATATTTTTGAATATTATGGCGTGAATTTGATATAATGTTATAGTTGTGGGTAATATTTATAAATTTTGCCAAGTAAGCAAGTGGTTATATAATATTCGATTGGTCGGGGAATATTCGTTTTAACAGGGAATTCGTACGACAGCACAATCATTGGTGGACCCCACAACGAAAGTATTGTCGTAGTTAGAAAATGATAGAATTATCTTTTTATAAAAATAACGGCGAAAGTGTTACCATTAAAACTGTTGAACTACCCGGTAGTAAAAGTACAGTAATACGCGTGGTTGCATAGTAGCACACGGTATTGATTATTGATGCTTACGTGAGAAGTCACTTAGTTATACTCAATTTATTGCTACAGTAATTGTTGCATCATATCTCTCATATTATTGATTCAATTACTGTCAAAGTATCATCTACATAATATGTGATATTATTAAATCAATAATCGAGACGGCAAAGTTATTCATATTATTATTTGTAATATTGACAATGTCTAGAAGTTCTGTCAAGGAGAGGTTTGGTCACCTAATTGTGCGCCAATAAGGAGAAATCCTTATCGGAAAGTCCCCTCTTTCCTGGGAATGACCTGGTTGTTAAATATTATGAATTATAATATTAATGATGAATAAGTTCGTGTTGATTAAAGATTAAATTGATAGTTTTATTGTGTGGGAATTATTAGTGTTAGTGGAAATCGTCATTTATTTCGATAATAATTGTTGTCTGGAGGTTGTATTAACCAATCGGGTAATTCACCGGATAAATGAGCAATTAATTGCTATTAACTCACATGCTTATAACTATGTGTTCACTTGTGTGTACTATTGATTCACATGATTTATTATTAGGGGAGTTGGTGCAAGATTGATAATATTTGCATGACTAAACTAAAAATGGAGGTATAGATGAAGGTACTATACTGTAATTAGTTTTTTCACTTGATTATACTATTAAGTCACGTGAATGAACTATTAATTCTCATGATTTACTATTAGGGGAGGTGGTGCAAGTTTGATAATACATGCAGGACTAAATTAAAAATGAAAAAAAAGAGGAAGGTATTATACTGTAATATTTCGAGCCCCAAAACGTGAAATTGTCGAAACTATATTTTCCTATAAATAGAAGCTCATTCTTCTTTCATTCTCACCAATTCACTAAGTTTCACAAGAGCAATTATTATAGAGAGAAATTATAGAGAGAAAGAAGAAGAGAAGTCTTCTACCTCTTTATTCCAGTATCCAGTTTTATTCTAAGGTATGGGGGTTTCAATTATTTTGTATTCATGAAGAGAGTTATTTCTTTCATTATTCGTAAGGATTGTTATTCCATTCTTTATTATTCTGTTGGAATAACCTGTCTGTGCGGTCTATCGCATGCTTGGTGAATTCTTTTGTTATTTCATTCTTTGTTATTTTGTTGGAATAACCTGTCTGTGCGGTCTATCGCATGCCTGGTGAATTCTTCTGTTATTCCATTCTTTATTATTCTGTTGGAATAACATGTCTATGCGGACTACCGCATGCATGATGAATTCTTCTGTTATTCTATTCTTTATTATTCTGTTGGAATAACCTGTCTATGTAGATTATCGCATGCATGGTGAATGATCATTCGTATTCATTCCTTATTAAATTGTGGAAATGATCTATCTACGTGGATTACCGCATGGGGGGCGAAAATCCATTTGCAGTTTCATATATTCTATTATACTCAGTTGGTTAAAGTTTTGGCTTTTATACTCCATAAAATTAGTAGAATATCCTGGATATTTGCGCTTCATCCAGTAACTTTTCATGAAAATATTCTTATGAACATTCTTGAATTATACTCCACAAAGCAGTATCATGTTGACAATTTGGACGTTATTGATTTTTGGATAAATTAAATTATAAATCTTTAAAATTTATTCTTGAACTTGTTTTATTGAATTATTTGGTCATTGTCATCATCCTCATGTTTATATTGGGGTTACATCTACTTTTCCCCACTCTACTCGACCTCGGTTTACAAATGCATCACTGAACTGAATTTTTTTACAATCGACTCATTGAACTACAAAATATTTACTAATCGTTACAAAATCCGTTAAATGAGTTGACTTTTAAAAGAAAATCCACGTCACTTTTAAAATAAAAATCCATGTCAGCTTTTTCATGTGATATTATTCTATTTATTGCCACATTGAAAAATAAATGAGTTTAATAATAAGTATAAATTAAAAATTTAAATTCATAAAAATAAAAATAAATTCAAACTTAAAAAATATAACTAAAATTTTGAAAATTAATTATTATTTTTATTTTTCAAATTAATATAATTGTTATTTATATTATGAAATCATTAAATTTAAGCTTAAATATAAAAAAAAATAAATATTAAAATACTTCAAATATCAATTTTTTTTAAAAATCTGGTTTGATATCATTAGATACGAAGAGACAGAGAGAGAGAGAGAGATAACCAAAAATTCTTTTGTATCTGAGGCAACCCAAATTCGTTCACAGAATCAAAACTCAAAACTCAAAATTTGTACAAATCAAACTCAAAATTCATTCCATCAAACTCAAAATCTAAAATATGTTCATATCAAACTATAAGAAGCCAAGTACATTTTTATTTATTTGGAATCTGTAATCAAAACCTACTATTTCAACCATCTGTCCATCTTCAACCTCCAACCATCAATCATCGATTGCTCCACTAAATTGATGAGGATATCCTTTTATTCTTCACGAAGAGCTCCCTGGATTGAGTCCACTGGCGACGGTAATAGATTCGTCGGAGGGGAAGATGATGATGGAGGAGAAGATGTACAGAGTAGATCTGAAAAAAATATATATAACAAACCTAGATCTAAAAAATAAATCCAGATGATAAGTAGGTGAAATTCAAAAAAAAAACCAAAATAAAAAAGAACAAGAAGGATTCGTCGGAGGGGATGATGTCGGAGGGGAAGGAGGGGAAGGTGATGATGGAGGGGAAGAGTACACAATGATAGAGGGGAACGTGATTATGTTTTATTAGAATTTAGATAATTAGGTTTTATAATTATATAAATATTATTAGTTTTAACTTTATAAAATATAGGTTTAACTTTATAAAATATTAAAAATATATTTTTTTTAAAATAAACAAATTAACAAATATTTTTTTTAAAATTTTTCATGACTTTTTAAATATTTCTTCTTGATGAAATTTAGGATTTCCAAGAAAAAAACATTGAGATAATAATAATAATAATAATAATAATAATAATAATAATAATAATAATAATAATAATAATAATAATCCTTTAATTTCAAAATATTAGACCCTTTTTACAAAAATATATCTTTTAAAAATATAAATATAAAATATAAAAAATATATTTTTTTTCAAAATATAAAAAATATTTTTGATTTTTATATTTTCACATAAAAATATAATATTTTATATTTTATATAAAATAAACTAAAATATATTTTATATGAAATTTAATATTTTATATTTTTATATAAAATTTTTAAAATTTTAAATTTTTTATTTAAAAAATATAAATATTTTTTTAAAAATATAAAATTGTCTTCAAAAATATATCTTTTAATTTTGAAGAGAATGAAGTTTTTCTAGGGACTAATTTTAAGAAACTAGGTAAAATTCTATAATTTTTTAGTAAATAAAGTGCTTGACAACATTAATTAATAAAATATTGCCACTAAAATCCATGTAAGTATATACTGCCACGTATTTTAATTATAAACTGTCATTTATTGCCATGTTAGATTTCTGTTAAATGGTTAACAGACAGACGGTTTTATCACTTTTTGTAAAAAATTTGTATTTCAATGAGTTGACCGTAAAAAATTTCAGTTCAGTGATGCATTTGTAAACCAAGGTCGAGTAGAGTGGGGAAAAGTAGATTTAACCCATTTATATTGTGATGAAAGTCATCTTTGGCTTACATGCATAAATGGACATGGTATGATTATGACCAGGGATTATTCGGTATAATCATGACCGTAATGTGACGAATGATGTGGTAAAAGTCCTCATTAGCCTGCAGTTCATTGATGGACAGTTGTTGTTATGATTATGACTAGGGATTATTCGGTATAATCATGACCATTGATGATTACATGGATATCCTTGGCCGTGATGATGATTCAATTTTATTTATTAAGCTGAGTCTCAGCGATAAAGTTGATGAAAAACTTTTTAAATCATAGAAGATAGTAGATTTTATGCTCTACTTGAGTCTTCTAATGGATTGCTTATTCCTCTGCAGTTGTTGATCTAAAACTTGTTGTCTATTATATTCTATCAGTTGTTATACTGTTGAAGGCTAAGGATAATTTATTCTGTATTATCTTAGTCATAATATTTCTTACTGGGCTAGTTGAGCTCACCCTTTCTTTCACTGTTCTCTTCAGGAAATGAGAATATAGCTGGGACGAGTCAGGGAACCGATTGACGATCCAGATGGTTGTTTTAGTAGTCCTCACTATTCTATAAAATAGTGTGAAAATAAATGTAATGAGGACTCCATTGAGTGTGGATATTGTCTAGATGACAATATTCTTATTGAAACTCTTACATTATGTTTTGTTGTATTTTACACGACTATTGTATAATTAAGTTGTATTTGAATTTTGTACCATGTATTTGGCCACTCAAGATGGTTGATGTATACCTATTTTGGGGGCATCACTGTTGGTATCAAAGCTTAGGGATATGATCCCTGGCTGAGATGTGAGACAAAAACTAGGAGGGGAGACACGGGGAATTCCTTCGCTAGTATGACCTACCTAAGTATATTTGATATTTAATTGGTCGGTCAGGGTATAGGGAAAATATGTGATATGTTATTTAACCCTTGTTTTGTGGCAGTATTTGAAAATGGCATCCAAAAATATTGAGATAAGCAATGAAGCACATGAGACCGTTGAGTCACCAACAATCAACACCCAGGATAATGTGCAACAGGAAGACAATAATCCTCAAGTAAACAATAACACCGATGAAATGGTGAATGATCGGATGTTCAAAAGCTTTATGCAATTCATGCAACATCAGGTGACAGCGGCTCCTGTTCAAAATACAGGTGGAAACACTGGCAACTCTCGGACGGTCACCTCTAAACAGGCCAAGACTCGCGTGCCCGCGCGATCACCCAAATTTGCCAGATTTTGAAGACGAGCGCCCGCGCGATGATTAAAAAGAGGAAGCTCGTGGCTGCGCGCGATGCCTGAAGCTGCTGACTTGTTTTAATTTAATTTTAAAATTTTAAGGGTTGTAATTTATTAAAAATAATTCTGACTGGGAGTAGTTTTAATGTGTTTTTCATATAGGAACTAGGGTTTTACACATTGAGAGATTTCCAACGTAAAACTAAGCCAAAACTCTATATTCTCTACTTTTTATTTGGATTTTCAATCCCTATGGAAAAACTATTGTTCTTTTGCTAGATTTAATTTAGGATTTGAATGTTACTATTGGATTGAAATCAACAATTGGGTTTGATCAATTCTAGTCTTTTCTCTTTCAATTATTTGCTTAATATCCATGTATTTCTTTGATCCCATAATGGGTTTTGGTTCCGTCATGAACTAAAATCCATTATGGGATTCTAACGGATTTTAATATGTAGTTTAATTGAATGCTTGACTGCTGGATTGTTTAAATATCATAAGGAATTTTTATTGTGGTTGATTTGCATGCATGAATGATTGATCACCATTCATTTTAAGTGCTTGTATGGAATTGAAAAATAACATGCGAGTATGGATTGTAATCATGATAGCATGCGTATATGGGGCTGTTTTGCATGGCTTTGTATTTTGTAAATAAGATAGACATATACTGTTTCACTGCATGAGTTAAATAAGAGCTTGCGCTTAAATTCAATATGGTTGCAATTTCACATAGACATATAGTGATTTTGATTATATTGATGATTATGTGTTTTCTATTGCATGTGCATGCTATGTGAGTAGGTCATAATATATTGAAAAATGGTTATGTCTATTTTAGTGCTCTTGGCTACTTTCCTGTGATATGTGAACAATTCTTGCATGACGGTGGTAATTAGATGAGGTATTAAATGAAGTTAGAATCCTATTATTTCCAGATTTGATTTATTTCATTATTATTCTTATTTTAGTGTTATTTGATTTTAAAGTAATTTTCAATCATAATCATAATTATTGGTTTAAGCATATAAAAGAATAGTGATAGAGTTGATGCATATAAATTTGATTTAGCAACTTTCAATGTAGATCAATACTCGACTTACTCTATATTACTTGTTGACGCATGTATACTTTCATGAGTTAGAGCTCTTTTGTTAAAACTAAAAAAGAGGCAACAAGTTTTTGGCGCCGTTGCCGAGGAAAGGCGTTAAATTTAAATAATTATCGTCAATTTTAAGCTATATTGTATGACTTAGACAATTCTAATCGTTTCTTATTTCTATTTTTTTTGTTTTGGTTTCGAGTACTTGTAGAATTTTTATGCACACAAGATCATTAAACTTAGAATTGACACCAGCACAGGGTAACATAAACAGAAGAGGTTAAAAAACGAGTGTGCGGAGAAATTTGCAAGCACAGTTAGAGGGTACTACATCCAATATGGCAGAAGAACAAAGAATTGAGCAAAGAGAAGAGTATCGGGCTCTAAGGGACTATTCCATGCCGAATATTAATGGACTTCAGTCTAGTATAGTCAGACCGGCGATAGGAGCAAATACTTTCGAGATTAAACTGGGCACTATTAAGATGGTGCAGAATTCGGTACAGTGGGTTTTATACCTACTTATTGGATAGCAATATACGCGAACTATGCTAATCTCAAGTACATTTTAATGTGTTTTTAGTTGCATTTCATGTTATTTTGCATTACATGTACTGAGAACTCCTTTGGTGTAAAAGTGCAGGAGATGACATAGTTTGGTGGTGTTAGATGGCATGAGGCTAATGGACGTATGACGAGAGGAATAAGCGGGGATATGCAATTGATGATGGAGGAAAGAAGAGTGACATGACAAGGAAACAATGGCAGCAGGACAAAGCAGTAGTAGCAGCTAAACCAGAATCCAAAATGCAGAAGCCGCGCGGCTACACAGGCCAAGACTCACGCGCCCGCGCGATCACCTGGATTTGCCAGATTTTGAAGACGCGTGCCCGCGCGATGATTACAAAGAGGAAGCGCGCGGCCGCGCAAGATGCCTGAAGTTTCTGACCTGTTTTAATCTAATTTTTAAATTTTAAGGGTTGTAATTGATTACAAACAATTTTGACTGGTGTTAGACGTATCATTGAGTAGTATTTATGTGTTTTTCATATTGGAACTAGGGTTTTACACATTGAGAGATTTCCAACGTATAACTAAGCCAAAACTCCATATTTTATACGTCTTCTTTGGATTTTCAATAGCTGTGGAAAAACTATTGTTCTTTTGCTGGATTTAATTTAGGATTTGAACGTTACTATTGGATTGAAATCAGCTATTGGGTTTGTTCAATTCTAGTTTTCTCTCTTTCAATTGTTTGCTTAATATCCATGTATTGCTTTGATCCCATAATGGCTTTTGATTCTGTCATGAATTAAACTCCATTATGGGATTCTAACGGATTTTAATATGTAGTTTAATTGCATGCTTGACTGTTGGATTGTTTTACATATCATAAGGAATTTCTATCATGGTTGATTTGCATGCATGAATGATTGATCACCATTCGTTTTAAGTGCTTGTATGGAATTAAAAAATAACATGCGAGTATGGATTGTAATCATGATAGCATCCGTATATGGGGCTATTTTGCATGGCTTTGTATTTTGTGAATCAGATAGACATATACTGTT
The DNA here is from genome assembly GCA_020205505.1 of Panax japonicus. NCBI lineage: Eukaryota > Viridiplantae > Streptophyta > Magnoliopsida > Apiales > Araliaceae > Panax > Panax japonicus. The sequence goes on along the minus strand of CM035110.1, from coordinate 28,298,361 downwards.
TCACCGCATGAGTTAAATAAGAGTTTGCACTTAAATTCAATATGGTTGCAATTTTACATAGAAATATAGTGATTTTGATTATATTGATGATTATGTATGTCTATTTCATGTGGATGCTATGTGAGTAGGTCATAATACATTGAAAAATCGTTACGTCTATTTTAGTGCTATTGGCTACTTTCCTGTGATATGTGAACAATTCTTGTATGATGGTGGTAATTAGATGAGGTATTAAATGAAGTTAGGATCCCATTATTTCCAAATTTGATTTATTTCATTATTATTCTTATTGTAGTGTTATTTGATTTTAAAGTAATTTTCAATCACAATCATAATTATTAGTTTAAGCATATAAAAGAATAGTGATAGAGTTGATGCATAAAAATTTGATTTAGCAACTTTCAATGTAGATCGATACTCGACTTACTCTATATTACTTGTTGACGCATGTATACTTTCATGAGTTAGAGCTCTTTTGGTAAAACTAAACAAGAGGCAACATCGAACTCAACCTATCGCATTGAAGATGTCTTGGGAGAAGTTCCATGAAATGTTCAACAACAATTACTTTCTTAAAAGTATTCGTCAAATGAAGGAGGTAGAGTTCATCAAGCTTGAGCAAAACAATATGAACATGGTGCAGTACGAAGCTAAGTTTGCCGAGTTATCTCGGTTTGCATCCCACTTGGTTGATAATGAAGAGAGATTGATGCGGATGTTTCTTAGAGGTTTGAAACCCGAGATACGTCAATACCTAATTTCTCACAAACTGTGTTCGTATTCAGATGTTGTAAATAGGGCTCAGTTATTGGAGCGCGATAATGAGTCAACCCAACCAAGAGAGAGCAGCCGACAAGTCGATAATACCAACGGTAGCAGTCATCGAAGCGGTGATAACAAGCGTGGAGGGAATCAACATGCCAGAAATGGTAATTATTTCGGTGGAAATCATGGCCATGACAATAAGAGTGGACATTTAAAGAAGAGGAGATTCAACAATGATGGAAAGATGTCAGCACCAGCACCTATTGTTAAAGAAGGAGAACGACAATCGGTCGTATGTTACTAATGCGGAGGGGAGGGACAAATCAGTCCAAATTGCGTGATGCAGTCTAAAGTATGTTTCAATTGTGGAAGAGAAGGTCACCTATCCCGATTTTGTCATGCACCAAAGTCAAGTCCAGCTGGCATGGAGGCATCAAAGGCCGTCCCAGACAAGACAAAACTGGTAGTTCAAGGGAGAGCATTTGTCGCAACCTCCCAAAAAGCGAGGAATCTTAATGAGGTGATCACGGGTAAGCTAATCATAAATTCGTATAATTGGTTGGTTTTACTCATTCCTTTATTTCTCCTACTTGCGCTCAACGTTTAAATTTGACTCTGGAGAAATTAGACTTTGACTTATATGTTGAAACTCTGTTGGGAGAAACCTTCATTACATCCATCGTTTATAAGTCTTGTTTAATTATAATCGATAATCGCACGTTGCCTGTCAATCTTATTTCTTTGAAAATACTTGTATTTGATGTGATTTTAAGGATTGATTGGTTAACTACTCATCATGCTAAAATCGATTGTTTTCGTAAGGTTGTTAGCTTTCATATTTCTAACCAACCTATTATACGAATTCAAGCAACCAAATCACTAAAGTCAATCACTGTCATATCAAGTCATAAAGCTATTTGTTTATTAAAAATGGATATCAAGCTTTCTTAGCCCATGTCATAAATTTAAATAAAAATATGTCAGATTTGAATGATATTTCTATTGTTAATAAATTTCCTGACGTATTTCTTGAAGAACTTCTTGGCCTACCACAGAGCGTGAATTTGAATTTTGTATCTACTTTGAATCTAGTACAAAATCCATTGCAAAGCCCCATATCGAATGGCTCCTATAGAACTTCAGGAGTTAAAAACCCAACTACAGGAATTGTTAAACATCGGTTTCATTCGTCCTAGTACGTCTCCTTGGGGTGCCCCTATTCGATTCGTGAAGAAGAAAGATGGAAGTATGCGACTTTGTATTAATTATCGGGAGTTAAATCATGTCACCATCAAAAATAGGTAACCGTTGCCACGCAATGATGACCTGTTTGACCAGTTGCAAGGAGCCAAATTCTTTCAAAGATTTATCTTCGTTCCAGATATCATTAGTTGAAGATTAAAACTGATGACATTCCAAAGACTGCTTTCAGAACTCGGTACGGTCATTATGAATTCCTACTCATGTCTTTTGGATTGCCTAATGCTCCTGATGCCTTCATAGATATGATGAATCGAGTATTCAAGGAATATTTGGATCACTTTGTGATCGTCTTTATTGATGACATTCTCATATACAACAAAACCGGTGAAGACCATGAGCAACACTTGAGGCTGATACTTCAAAAGCTTCGTGAAAACAAGCTTTATGCCAAGTTAAAGAAATGTAAGTTCTGGTTTGAGGAAGTTGCATTCCTTGGGCACGTGATATTAAATCATGGAATATCTGTTGACCCAGCGAAGAATAAAGTAATTAAAATCTAGGAGCAACCAAAGTCAGTGACCGAAGTACGTAGCTTTCTCGGCTTAGCTAGTTATTATCGGAGATTCGTGGAAGGATTTTCTCAAATCGCTACTCCATTAACTCAGCTGACTTGAAAAGTTACAAAGTTCGGTTGGAGGGAGGAATGTGAGAAGAGTTTTTAAGAACTCAAGAGAAGCTCATTTCAGCACTTGTTCTAACAATACCATCTGGCTCGGAGGGATTTGTCATCTACAGTGATGCTTCAGGCAAAGGGTTAGGATGTGTTCTCATGCAACATGGGAAAGTCATAGCCTATGCCTCACGACAACTCAAAGAATATGAGAGGAATTGTCCTACTCGTGATCTAGAGTTTGCAGCAGTCGTTTTTGCGCTTAAGATTTGGAAGCATTACCTATATGGAGAGATGGTGGAGATCTATACGGATCATAAAAGCCTCAAATATTTCTTCATTCAAAAGGAACTCAACATACAACAACGACGATGGCTTGAGCTGTTGAAAGATTATTATCATACCATCCAATACTATCCTGGAAAAGCGAATGTAGTAGCTGACACATTGAGTAGAAGATCATATGCGGGTACGAGTGTAATATTGTCAACGCAAAGAACCATTTTGTATGACTTATGAAGGATGGAGATAGAGTTAAATACTCCAGCGACCCATGTGATGATGGCGAATATATGAGTAGAACCGACTTTAATCGATAAAGTTAAAGATGCTCAAGCTACAGACCTGGAGCTGATGCGTATGAGGAAGAAAGTGCAAGAAGGTGCTATTTTAGAAGCAAGAATCGAAGAAGAAGGAATACTTTGAGTCAACTCCAGACTTTGTGTTCCTAACGATTTTGACTTGAAGTATAAAATCATGATAGAGGCGCACAACACACCGTTTGAAATCCATCCTGGGAGTACCAAAATGTATCGTGATCTTCGACAAACATTTTCGTGGAGCAATATGAAGAGATAGATAGCGGGGTTTATCTCAAGGTGTCTAACTTGTCAACGAGTCAATGCGGAGCATCAAGTGCCAAAAGGTCAATTGCAACCACTTGAAATTCCAGAATAGAAGTGGGAGCACATTACCATGGATTTCGTTACTGGTCTGCCCAAGGTTTCTCAAGGCATAGATGTGATTTGGGTCATTATTGATAGATTGACCAAGTCTGCTCATTTCTTACCAATACGAGAAACATATAAACTTGAACGTCTTGCTAGTATATACATAAATGAGATTGTAAGATTGCATGGTATGCCAGTATCCATAGTTTCTGATCGAGACCCAAGATTCACTTCAAGATTTTGGGTTAGTCTGCAAAAAGCTGTGGGCACAGATTTACGATTTAGTTCGGCATATCATCCTCAAATGGATGGACAGTCGGAAAGGACTATTTAAACTCTTGAAGATTTATTAAGACTCTGTGTCCTCGACTTCAAAGAAAGTTGGGACAAGTTCTTACCATTGGTGAAGTTTTCCTACAACAATAGTTATCAAGCAAGTATTGACATGGCTCCATTTGAGGCGTTGTATTGAAGAAAGTGTCGTTCTCCAGTATGCTGGGATGAGGTGGGTGAAGCAACGTTATTGGGATCGGATTTGGTACATATGACTACGGAAAAGATTCAAACAATCTGACAACGTATAAAAATCTCACAAGATCGACAAAAAAGTTATGTTGATTTTCATCGAAAGGGCGTGAAATTCAATATGGGAGATCATGTGTTGTTACGTGTTTCCCCAACTTATTATAAATAAAATTAAAATTTTCCTCTATTCATTATTCTAAATTAATAAGGTGTTAATTTGATATAATTCTTTAGTTATGGGTAAAATGTGCAAATTTTGCAAAATAAGCAAGTGGTTATAAAATATTCATTTCTGTCGGGGAATATTCGTTTGCTCGTGGAATATTCTTTTCGTCGGGGAATATTCATACGACGGTGCAGCCATTTGTGGGCCCCATAATGAAAAACGGTTGGATGAAGGAAGACGATAAAGTATGAGTTTTTATAAATAATGGCGTAGTTGTTACAGTTAACACTATTGGATTACCTGGTGGTTAAAATACAGTAATACGCGTGGTGGCACAGTAGCACACAGTATTGCACAATATTATTGAATTATTGATTCGTACGTAAGAAGGCACTACTCAATAATTGTTACAGTAGTTACTATTCAACATTTTATTTTATTGATTCAATAATTGTTGCGTTGATAGTTTATATTATTGTTGTTTCAATAATTGTCACTGCATAGTATTTCCCATTATCAGATCAATAATTCATATTATTTGAATAATATTATTAGATAATATTATTGGAAATGTCTAGAAAGTTCTGTCAAGGAGAGGTTTGGTCACCTAATTGCGCGCCAGTAAGGAGAAATCCTTATTGGAAAGCCCCCTCTTTCCTGGGAACTGTCTGGTTGTCATAATTATAATTCTGTAATATTATTTGTGAATAATTAATTATTGATTTATATGATAAGGAAATATTTATTTGACGCGGATATAAATGATGGATTTATTTATTTATGTGGTTATAAATGAAGGAATTAATGCTGAGGTGTTTTATCAGTATTTTGTCGGAGTGGAGGTATTAAAAATCACCCGTTTATGGATTTCAGATATTTTCTATTTGGAATTTGGAAAAACTCAAAGCTACAAAGTTGTAGAGAATTCGATTTCGTGTGGAATGGACATAAAATCCGTATTTTTCTGATAAACGAGCTATTTTCTATGAATTACTAAAGTTTTGGAAAATAAAATAATTTTTATTAAATTATGGGTGGGACCCACTTTTGTTTTAATAAACATGTGGGCTACTATTATTTTTTAGATTTGACATGCTAGAGTTTTCAACAAAGTGCGCGTAGAATGGATGAAATGAAATAATAATATTTTATTATTTTAGTCTCCTATGGCGTTCTAGCATTTTTCTATAAATAGACGCTTAGGTTAGAATTGAAAATCACACCAGAAACAAGTTTTCTTTCTCTCTAGATTATCGAGCGTATTTTTGTGAGTATTTTGATACTTTGAGAGTTGTTGTTCAGTACAAGTTTCCTTCGGCTCTATATCCGATATTTCGATCAGAGGTACCGTTATTTTGAGGTAAGGGATGTTATTTTCTTCTTAAATGATATTATTTTCTTCAGTATCATTATACCAAAATATTGGTTTGAACTTTTTAATCAAATTTGGAACTTTTTGTGTCGGGGTTACTATTCACGTATTCGGCACTATTCACCAAAAAATAATTTTTTTCCTTTTTGTCCAAGATGTATATTATGGTTACTATCTTTGATTGTATCCATGTTTTGATCTTTATTTTTGAATTCTACTTTACAATTGGTTATTATAAAGTATTATTGATCTTGGATATACTGTTATACGAATCCCTAATATTTGTCCTTTTGTCTCACTGGATTCGTTTTCTTTAAAATATTTTTCATCATCATCATCAGTCTTAAATGAGGATATTACTGAATATCTTTGGCCTATAGTGCAAAGATGAATGATTAGTTTATGAATATCTTTGGCCCATAGTGCAAAGACGAACATGTGTTGAGATGAACTGGTGATACAAATGAATATCTTTGGCCTGTAGTGCAAAGATGAATATTTGATTAAAAATGTATATTGATTGTTGTTACAGGGATAAAATATTGATGATAAACTTTTAAATCTTATAAGATAGGAGAATTCATTCTCTACGTGACTCTTCTAATGGATTGTTGTTTCCGCTGCAGTTATTGATCTAAAATTTGTTGTCTATTATATTCTATCAGATTTTTTCCTGTTGAAGACTAATGATAATTTATTGTATATTATCTTAGTCATAATATTCTTTACTAGGCTAGTTGAGCTCACTCTTTTCCTTTTTGTTCCATTTTTCTTCTCAGGAAGTGAGAACATAACAGGATCTAGTCGGGGTATGGAGTGATGATTCTAGAAAGATGTTTTAGCAGCCCTCACTATTTTTGTAAAATAGTGTATGAATAATTGTAATGAAGACGTATTTGGGTGTGGATATTGTTTAGAAGACAATATTTGTATTTAAACTCGCAGTATGTGTTGTCGTATTTTGCACGACAATTGTATTATTGAAGTTGTAGTTTTCTTTCTGTACCATGTATTTGGCGACTCAGAATGGATGTTGTATACCTATTTTGGGGGCGTCACAGTTGGTATCAAAGCTTAGGGATATGGTCTCTGGCGGAGATCGGGAAATAGAACTAGGAGTGGAGAGATGAGTAAATCCTTCGCTAGTGTGTCTAATCTAAGCTTATTTGTTGGTCGGTCATAATATAGGGATATGTGTGTGATATATTAATTTGTTTAATTAACCCTTGTTTTATGGCAGTATTTAAAAATGGCTGCTGAGAACGTTAGCAATGGAATGTATGAGACTGTGGAACAACCTTTAGTCATAAACCAGGGGAACGTGCAACACAAAGGCAATATTACTCCTGTAAACAATACTACCGAGCAAACGATGAACGATGGAATGTTTAGGAGCTTATTGTAGTTCATGCAAAATCAGACGAGGGAGACTCGTGTACAAAATACGGGTAGAAATGATGGCAACGCGCGGTCTGTCATAGCCAAGCAGTTCAAGGAGTTGGGACCACCAGATTTCTGGGGAAAGCACGATTCGATTAAGGCATAAATGTGGGTCAAGCAAATTACCAAGATATTCGATGTATTGGGATGCACGGAGGAACAGAAGGTTCCATTCTTCACCTTTATGTTCCGTGGTGAGGAAAATTACTGGTGGGAATCTGTGAAGCGTACCCAGCCAACCGCACTTAACATGTCTTGGGAAAGATTTCAGAAACTGTTCAATGACAAGTACTTTCCAGAAAGTATTCGTCATATGAAGGAGGTAGAGTTTATTAGACTGGAACAGAACAACATGATGGTGTCTGAGTACGAGGCGAAGTTCGCTGAGTTATCCAGGTTTTCACCTCATTTGGTAGAAAATGAGGAACGTATGACGCGGATATTTCTGAGAGGTCTAAAACCGGAGATTCGTCAATACCTTATCTCTCATAAATTTTCTCTGTATTCAGATGTTGTCAACAGGGCTCAATTATTAGAGCGAGATAATGAGTATACTCAACCAAGGGACCACAACCAGGGTCATACTGGTGACAGCAGTTATCAAAGCGATGATAACCAGCGAGGAGGAAAAAATACGGACAAAGGCGATAACCACTCAAGTGGTAAACGTGGCCATGATAATAGGAGAGGTGAATCAAGTGAAAATTTTAGAAAGAGGAGATTCAACAATGACGGGAAGATATCAGCAGTAGCACCAGCACCAACAACAAATTCTAGGGTAGGAGAACGACCGCCAGTTAGATGTTACAAATGTGGGAAAGAGGGACATATCAGCCCAAACTGTCCATAACAATCTAAGGTATGTTATAACTATGGAAAGGAAGGTCACATAGCTCAGGATTTTTCTATAGCAAAACCAAGTTCAGCGGGGATGGTGACTCCAAGGGCTGTCCCGGATAAGTTAAAATCAGCGGTTCCTGAAAGAGCGTTTATCGTGACTGACCAAAACATGAGGAACCCGAATGAGGTGATCACGGGTAAGCTAATCTTGAATTCTTGCGAAATTTATACCTTACTAGATACCGGTTCTACCCATTCTTTTATCTCTCCTGCTTTAGCTCAACGTTTAAAGTTGACTCCGGAGAAATTGGACTTTAACTTATCTATTGAAACTCTGTTTGGTGAAACCTTCGTTACATCTACAGTTTATAAATCTTGCTTGATCCAAGTTGGCACTATCATATTACCTGTTGATCATATCTCTTTAAAATACTTGTTTTTGATGTGATTTTAGGAATTAATTAGTTAACCACTCATCATGCCAAAATTGATTATTTTCGTAAGGTCGTTAGTTTTTATATTCCAAACCAACCTATTATGCGAATTCAAGCAACTAAACCACTAAAATCAGTCACTGTCATATCAAGCCACAAAGCTATTCGTTTATTGAAAAATAGATGTCAAGCTTTCTTAGCCCATGTTATGGATTTGAACAGAGACAAGTCAGATTTGAATAATATTTCTGTTCTTAGAAAATTTCCTGATGTATTTCCTGAAGAACTTCCTGGTCTACCCCCAGAACGTGATGTTGAATTCTTTATTGACCTTGAACCGGGTACAAAACCCATTTCTAAAACCCCATATCGAATGACTCATATTGAACTTCAGGAGTTAAAAGTCCAACTACAGGAGTTATTAGACATTGGTTTCATTCGTCGTAGTACATCTCTTTGGGGTACTCCTATTTTATTTGTAAAGAAGAAAGACGGGAGTATGCAATTTTGTATTGACTACCGAGAATTAAACCATGTCACCATCAAGAATAGGTATCCGTTACCTTGCATTGATGACATGTTTGACCAGTTACAAGGAGCACAATTCTTTTCAAAGATCGATCTTCGTTCTGGATATCATCAGCTGAAGATTAAAACAGAGGATATTCCAAAGACTGCCTTCAGAACTCGGTACGGGCATTATGAATTCTTAGTCATGTCTTTTGGATTGACTAATGCTCCTACTGGTTTCATGGATATGATGAACCGAGTATTCAAGGAATATTTGGATCAGTTCGTTATTGTCTTTATTGATGACATCCTCATCTATTCAAAAAGCCGTGAAGATCATGAGCATCATTTGAAGTTGATACTTGAAAGACTTCGTGAAAACAAGCTTTATGCCAAGCTGAAGAAATGCGAGTTCTGGCTTGAGGAAGTAGCATTTCTTGGGCACTTGGTGTCAAAACATGGAGTATCTGTTGACCCGGCGAAGATTGAAGCAATACAAAGTTGGGAGCAACCGAACTACGTAACTTTCTTGGCTTAACTGGTTATTATCGGAGATTCATGGAAAGATTTTCTCGAATCGCTACTCCATTAACTCAACTGACTCGTTAAGATACAAAATCCATATGGAGGGAAGAATGCGAGAAGAGTTTACAAGAGCTCAAGAGGAGACTCATTTCGGCACCTGTTCTGGCAATACCATCTGGTTCGGATGGATTTGTTATCTACAGCGATGCTTCAGGCAAAGGGTTAGGATGTGTTCTCATACAACATGGGAAAGTCATAGCCTATGCCTCATGATAACTCAAAGAATATGAGAGGAATTATCCTACTCATGATCTGGAGTTTGCAGCAGTCGTTTTCGCGTTGAAGATATGGAGACACTACTTGTATGGGGAGAAAGTGAAGATTTATACGGACAATAAAAGCCTCAAATATTTTTTCCCCAAAAAAGATCTCAACATGCGGCAACGACGTTGGCTTGAACTGTTGAAAGTTTACGATCACACTATTCAATATCATCCAAGAAAAGCGAACATAGCAGCTGACGCATTGAGTAGAAGATCATATGCGAGTACGAGTGCGATATTGTCAACGCAAAGGGCCATTTTATATAACTTGCAAAGGATGGAGATAGAATTAAAGACTCCAGGAACCCATATGATGATGGCGAATATACTAGTAGAACTGACTTTAATCGATAAAATTAAAGCTGCTCAAGCTATAGGACATGGGGCTGATGCGTATGAAGAAGAAAGTGTAAGAAGGAGCTATTCCAGAAGCAAGAATCGATGAAGAAGGAATACTTCGAGTCAACTCTAGACTTTGCGTTCCTAACGATTCTGACTTGAAGCATAGAACTATGATGGAGGCACATAACACCCCATTTGCAATCCATCCTGGGAGTACCAAAATGTATCATGATCTTTGACATACATTTGGGTGGAACAATATGAAGAGAGAGATCGCAGAGTTTATCTCGAGGTGTTTAACCTGTCAACGTGTAAAGGCAGAGCATCAAGTGCCAAAGGGTCCATTGCAACCACTTGAGATTCTAGAATGGAAGTGGGAACACATTACCATGGATTTTGTTACGGGTCTTCCCAATGTTTCTCAAGGTATAGATGAGATTTAGGTTATTGATGATAGATTAACCAAGTCTGCTCATTTCTTACCTATACGTGAGACTTATTTCCTTGAACGACTTGATCGTATGTACTTGAATGAGATTGTAAGATTGCATGGCATGCTAGTATCCATAGTTTAGGATCGTGTCCCAAGATTCACTTCACGATTTTGGGTTAGCTTGCAGAAAGCTATGGGCAGGGATTTACGATTTAGTTTGGCATACCATCCTCAAACGAACGGACAATCAGAGAGGATTATTCAAACTCTTGAAGATCTATTAAGACTCTGTGTCCTAGATTTCAAAAGAAGTTGGGATAAGTACTTGCCACTGGTGGAATTCTCCTACAACAACATTTATCAAGCAAGTATAGGCATGGATCCATTCGAGGCGTTGTATGGACGAAAGTGTCATTTTCCAGTATGCTGGGATGAGGTGGTTGAAGCAACGTTGTTGGGACCAGAATTAGTACGCATGACTACAGAAAAAATTCAAATGATCCGGCAACGTATAAAGACCTCACAAGATCGACAAAAGAGTTATGCTGATCTTCATCGAAAAGATGTGAAATTTAATATTGGAGATCATGTACTGTTATGTATTGCTCCATGGAAAGGAGTTACAAGATTTTGGAAGAGAGGAAAGCTCAATCCACGATTTGTTGGTCCATTTGAGATTCTTGACCGAATAGGAAATGTGGCCTATAGACTCACGTTACCTCTAAGCATGTCTCGTGTTCATAATGTTTTTCATATATCTATGCTTCGTAAATATGTGAAAGACCCGAACCACATTATTGCATTAGAAACAGACAAGATAGCCGAAGATTTAACGTACGAGGAGGTACCTGTTAAGATCTTGGATAGGAAAGAGCATGTCCTACGCACCAAGGTTATACCACAAGTTAAGGTTTTGTGGAGGAACCATGCTATTGAGGAAATAACCTGGGAGTTGGAATCGGAAATAAAAACGAGGTACCCTCACCTGTTCGAAACACCAGGTACGTACGTCAATTTCGAGGATGAAATTTTATAAGGAGGGGAGGTTGTAAGACCCCAACTTATTATAAATAAAATTGAATTTTTCCTCTATTCATTATTCTAAATTAATAAGGTGTTAATTTGATATAATGCTTTGGTTATGGGTGAAATGTGCAAATTTTGCAAAATAAGCAGGTGGTTATAAAATATTCATTTCTGTCGGGGAATATTCGTTTGGTCGTGGAATATTCTTTTTGTCGAGGAATATTCGTACGACGGCGCAGCCATTTATGGGCCCCATAATGAAAAATAGTTGGATGAAGGAAAACGACAAAGTATGAGTTTTTATAAATAATGGTGTAGTTGTTACCGTTAACACTATTGGAATACCTGGTGGTTAAAATATAGTAATACACGTGGTGGCACAGTAGCACTCGGTATTGCACATTATTGTTGAATTATTGATTCGTACGTAATAAGGCACTACTCAATAATTGTTACAGTAGTTACTGTTCAATATTTTATTTTATTGATTCAATAATTACTGCGATGATAGTTTATATTATTGTTGTTTCAATAATTGTCACTGCACAGTATTTCCCATTATCAAATCAATAATTCATATTATTTGAATAATATTATTAGATAACATTGTTGTCAATGTCTAGAAAGTTCTGTCAAGGAGAGGTTTGGTCACCTAATTGCGCGCCAGTAAGGAGAAATCCTTATTGGAATGCCCCGTCTTTCCTGGGAACTGCCTAGTTGTCATAATTGTGATTCTGTAATATTATTTGTGAATAATTAATTATTGATTTATGTGATAAAGAAATATTTATTTGATGTGAATATAAATGATGGATTTAATTATTTATGTGGTTATAAATGAAGAAATTAATGCTGAGGTATTTTATCAGTATTTTGTCGGAGTGGATGTATTAAAAACAACCGTTTGTGGATTTCAGATATTTTTTGTTTAGAATTTGAAAAAACTCAAAGATACAAAGTTGTAGAGAATTCAATTTCGTGTGGAATGGACATAAAATTCATATTTTTCTGATAAACAGGCTATTTTCTATGAATTACTGATGTTTTTGAAAATAAAATGATTTTTATTAAATTATGGGTGGGATCCACTTTTGTTTTTATAAACATGTGGTCTGCTATTATTTTTCAGATTTGTCATGCTAGAGTTTTCAACAAAGTGTGCGTAGAATGGAAGAAACGAAATAATAATATTTTATTATTTTAGTTTCCTATGACGTTCTAGCATTTTCCTATAAATAGACGATTAGGTTAGAATTGAAAATCACACCAGAAACAAGTTTTCTTTCTCTCTAGATTATCGAGCGTATTTTTGTGAGTATTTTGATACTTTGAGAGTTGTTGTTCGGTACAAGTTTCCTTCGGCTCTATATTCGATATTCCGATCAGAAGTACCGTTATTTTGAGGTAAATGATGTTATTTTCTTCTTAAATAATATTATTTTCTTCAATATCATTATGCCGAAATATTGGTTTAAACTTTTTAATTAAATTTGGAACTTTTTGTGTCAGGGTTACTATTCACGTATACGGCACTATTCACGTATATGACACTATTCACCGAAAAATGAAATTTTTTCTTTTTGTCCAAGATGTCTATTATGGTTACTATCTTTGATTGTATCCATATTTTAATCTTTATTTTTGAATTCTGCTTCACAATTGGTTATTATGAAGTATTATTGATCTTGGATAAACTGTTATATGAATCCCTAATATTTGTCCTTCTGTCTCATTGGATTCATTTTCTTTAAAATATTTTTCATCATCCTCAGTCTTAAATGATGATATTACTAAATATCTTTGGCCTGTAGTGCAAAGATGAATGATTAGTTGATGAATATCTTTAACCCATAGTGCAAAGATGAACAGGTGTTGAGATGAACATGACCAACTGGTGATACAAATGAATATCTTTGGCCTGTAGTACAAAGATGAATATTTGATTAAAGATGTATATTTATTGTTGTTACAGGGATAAAATATTGATGATGAACTTTTAAATCTTAGAAGATAGTAGAATTCATTCTCTACGTGACTCTTTTAATGGATTGTTGTTTTCGCTGCAGTTGTTGATCTAAAATTTGTTGTCTATTGTATTCTATCAGATTTTTCTCTGTTGAAGACTAATGATAATTTGTTGTATATTATCTTAGTCATAATATTCTTTACTGGGCTAGTTGAGCTCACCCTTTTCCTTTTTGTTCCATTTTTCTTCTCAAGAGGTGATAACATAGCAGGATCCAGTCGGGGTATGGAGTGATGGTTCTAGAAAGAAGTTTTAGCAGTCCTCACTATTTCTGTAAAATAGTGTATGAATAAGTCTAATGATAACTTATTTGGGTGTGTATATTGTCTAGAAGACAATATTTGTATTTAAACTCACAGTATGTGTTGTCGTATTTTGCACGACAATTATATTATTGAAGTTGTAGTTTGCTTTCTGTACCATGTAATAGGTGACTCAGAATGAGTGTTGTATACCTATTTTGGGGGCGTCACAAGCTCAATCCTCGATTCATTGGTCCGTTTATAATCCTCGATCGAGTAGGAACTGTGGCCTATAGACTCGCCTTACCGCCAAGTATGTCTCGTGTTCATAACATTTTTCATATATCTATGTTACGTAAATATGTGAAAGACCCGAACCACATTATTGAATTTGAACCAGACAACATAGAGGAAGATTTAACATATGAAGAGTTACCTGTTAAAATCTTGGATAAGAAAGATCATATTCTACGCTCCAAGGTTATACCTCAAGTCAAAGTTTTATGGAGAAACCACGATGTAGAAGAAATGACTTGGGAGTTAAAATCTGAGATGAAATCAAGATATCCTCACCTCTTCGATATACCAGGTACGTACCCTAATTTCTATGACGAAATTTCATAAGAAGGGGAGGTTGTAAGATCCCAACTTTTATGAATAAAGAATAATTTTCTCGAAATATATTTTTGAATATTATGGTGTGGATTTGATATAATGTTATGGTTGTTGGTAATATTTATAAATTTTTTAAAGTAAGCAAGTGGTTATATAATATTCGATTGGTCGGGAAATATTTGTTTTAACAGGGAATATTCGTATGACGACACAGTCATTGGTGGACCCCACAACGGAAGTATTGTCGTAGTTAGAAAATGACAGAATTATCTTTTTATAAAAATAACGGCGAAAGTGTTACCATTAAAACTGTTGAACTACCCGGTAGTAAAACTACAGTAATACGTGTGGTTGCATAGTAGCACACAGTATTAATTATTTATTCTTACGTGAGAAGTCACTCAGTTATACTCAATTATTGCTACAGTAATTGCTGCATCATATCTCTCATATTATTGATTCAATTATTATCACAATATCATCTGCATAATATATTATATTATTAAATCAATAATTATGACGAAAAAGTTATTTATATTATTATTTGCCATATTGATAATGTCTAGAAGTTCTGTTAAGGAGAGGTTTGGTCACCTAATTGCGCGCCAATAAGGAGAAATTCTTATCGGAAAACCCCCTCTTTCTTGGGAACGACCTGGTTGTTAAATATTATGAGTTATAATATTAATGATGAATAAGTTCGTGTTGATTAAAGATGAATTTGATAGTTCCATTGTGTTGGAATTATTAGTGTTAGTGGAAATCGACATTTATTTCGATAATAATTGATGTTTGGAGGTTATATTGACCAATCGGGTAATTAACCAGATAAATAAGCAATTAATTGTTATTGATTCACATGATTATAACTATTTGTTCACATGTGTATACTATTGATTCACATTCATTTACTATTAGGGGAGTTTGGTGCAAGATTGATAATACTTGCATGACTAAGTGAATAATGGAGGTATTGATGGAGGTACTATACTGTAATTCGTATTTTCACATGATTATAACTACTGATTCACATTATTTACTATTAGGGGAGGTGGTGCAAGTTTGATAATACTTGCAGGACTAAATTAAAAAAAAAGAAAAAGAGGAAGGTATTATACTATAATATTTCGAGCCCCAAAACGTGTAATTATCAAAACTATATTTTCTTATAAATAGAAGCCCATTCTTCCTTCATTTCTCACCAATTCACTAAAGCTATAGAGCAATTATTATAGAGAGAAGTTATAGAGAGAAAGAAGAAGAGAAGTCTGCTACATCACTATTCCAGTATCCAGTCTTCTTTTGAGGTAATGGGTATTATTTCTTTCGTATTCATAAAGAGAGCTTCTGTTATTCTATTCTTTATTATTATGTTGGAGTAACATGTTTATATGAAGTACCGCATACATGGTGAAATTTTCTGTTATTCAATTCTTTATTATTATGTTGGAATAACCAATCTATGCGAAGTACCGCATGCATTGTGAAATTCTTCTGTTATTCCATTCTTTATTATTCTGTTGGAATATCATATCTATGCGGATTACGCATGACCTGGTTCCATTCTTTATTATTCTGTTGGAATATCATGTCGGTACGTATTACGCATGACCTGGATCTGTTATTTATTATTTTGTTGGAATAACATGTTTGTGCGGTCTATCGCATGCCTGATGAATTCTTTTGTTATTCCATTCTTTATTATTCTGTTGGAATAACCTATCTACGCGGAATACCGCATGCATGGTGAATTCTTTTGTTATTCCATTCTTTATTATTCTGTTGGAATAACATGTCTATGTGGATTACCACGTGCATGGTGAATGATCCTTCGTATTCATTCCTTATTAAATTGTGGAAATGATCTGTCTATGTGGATTACCGCCTGACAGGCGAAAATCCATTAGCAGTTTTATATATTCTCTTATACTCAGTTGGTTAAATTTTTGGCTTTAATACTCCTTGAAATTAGTGGAATATCCTTGATATTTTTACTTCATCCAGTATCTTTTCATGGAAATATTCTTCTAAGCATTCTTGAATTTTACTCCACAAAGAAGTATCATGCTGACAATTTGGACGTTATTGATTTCTGGATAAATTAAATTATAAATCTTTAAAATTTATCCTTGAACTTGTTTTATTGAATTATTATGTCATTGTCATCATCCTCATGTTTATATTGTGATGAAAGTCATCTTTGGCTTACGTGCATAGATGGACTTGGTATGATTATGACCAGGGATTATTCGGTATAATCATGACCGTAATGTAATGAATGATATGGTAAAAGTTCTCATTGGCCTGTAGTTCATTGATGGACAGTTGTTGGTATGGTTATGACCAGAGATTGTTTAGTATAATCATGACCATTGATGAGTACATGAATATCCTTGGCCGTGATGCAGTGATGATTCATTTTTATTTATTAAGCTGAGTGTCAGTGATAAAGTTGATGAAAAACTTTTTAAATCATAGAAGATAGTAGATTTTACGCTCTACTTGACTCTTCTAATGGATTGCTTATTCCGCTGTAGTTGTTGATCTAAAATTTGTTGTCTATTATATTCTATCAGTTGTTATACTGTTGAAGGCTAAGGATAATTTATTCTGCATTATCTTAGTCAAAATATTTCTTACTGGGCTAGTTGAGCTCACCCTTTCTTTCACTGTTCTCTTCAGGAAATGAGAATATAGCTGGGACGAGTCGGGGAACGGATTGATGGTCCCGATGGTTGATTTAGTAGTCCTCACTATTCTATAAAATAGTGTGACAATAAATGTAATGAGGACTCCATTGAGTGTGGATATTGTCTAGATGAAAATATTCTTATTGAAACTCTTAGATTTTGTTTTTTTCGTATTGGCTTCTAGATGTTATGGATCCTTGATGTTACATCTTGGATCATTAAATAACATCCTTAAACACACTTCTAAACATCTAACAAGAACATATAACATAACACATATATATTTGCAAGGTTAGGATTTCATACCTTTTCTAGCTTGATTTTTAATTTATGTCCTTGATGATTTGATATAGGAAAGCTAAGGGATGTTCTTGGCTTTCCTTAACACTTAGTTCCTCTCAAAATTTTTGGAGGAGAGAGAGAGAGAGAGAGAAAAGGCTTGGAAAGGCTAGCAAGTAAAGTAAGTTTATTACTTAACCTTTTTATCTTTTGATTTCTTTATTCAATGAATATAGATGTTGCAAGGTGGCAACAAATCTGATCTTGGAAAGATTTAAAGGCACATGGCAATATCAAATGGATGAGTCACCAAGATTTGCTAAAATCTTTTACTTAAAAAGTAAGTAAAAGGGTATTTTAATCATTTCGCACCCACTAAGGGTATTTTGGTCTTTTCCTTTATAATTTGAAGGGTAATGTAGACATTTCCCATTTATTCCATAACTTATAACACTTATCCATTTATACTTAGCTTTTGAATTACCAAAGTAGGGTTTTAGATTCCCAGAACTAAAATTAGGGTTTCCGGACGCATCGTTAGGGTTTCTAAACAGTCGTTAGAGTTTTTTAACATAACCTTGACATTCTCTCATAACATTAGGGTTTGCTAAAGTTACAACTTATCTGATAAATCTTTGATCCTAAATCACAAACTGAACACATAAAAGCACATACATAGCTTCTTATACACTTAAGTACTTAACTCTAATAATTCTTCACAAAAAGATTTTAAATCCACCAAAATCCTTCACAAAATTTTGATATCTTTAATATTCCTTTACAAAACTGTTAATTTCATACACTTATTTTCAGTCTAGGTCCTAATATTGAACCTTAAATCAATCAATTATGATTTTAATAAATACCTAAATTCTCGAATTGTCACACCAATTCTTTCGGCTAGATTTATGATAGGTTAGATTTCTTATAATCTACTGAAGTATGGTTAATGTTTTACGAAACTTTTTTGGTGTGGTTTTCAAATGAAGACTGAGTATGCTAAACAAATGTTTTGTCGTCAAACGACAGACACATGAGTTTGCCACAACTTAAACGTACATACGTTTAATGAATGTAGTGTTGATCAACATAGAGTACAATAGGTTGATCACCTAGACATGCTTGTAAGTAATGCCGAACTTACGGACTTAGTGTCGGGTTGTCATTTTCAAAGAAAGTATGAAATGCTCAAGGTCTTGGACTGAAATTGATGCTTTACTGAATGTTGTAATAACCCGATATTTTCTATATAATTGAATCATGAATTTTGCGTATAAATTTTTATTATTATTATTAAAATAAATATGGGGAATATGTACAAGTCAAAGCGTATATATTTACGTGATAAATAATAATATGTTTATTACATGAGTAATTACAGATATTTTTATTTTAGAATTATTGATCATTATAAACTATATTTTTATAATAATTAATTTTATATTAGAAATATTTTTAATAATTGTTTTCCATGAAAATATGTTTATATATTATTTAAATAATATATGAAGTGATTATAGCATTATTATAATAACTATTTTATTCTATGAGTTTATTTCAGATTAATTAAGCTAATTATTTAACTTAATTAATAATGTTGTATATTACAGATAAATCAGATATGGAATCCAAACCCTAATTTTGGATTTTGATCAAGGAATGAGAATAATAATATAATATTAATTATATTTTGATTTTTCAGTGCTATAAATATGTACTGTATGTACGCATTGTTAATAATTGGTTAATTATGGTATAGTGCTAGAAAACCTTAGCAATACTGTGTTAAACACTATTTTGGAAGCTCAATTATGAGTTTGAGACTGTTAAGTAATTGTGTCATATGATCAATGATATGTGTTATTGATTATAACCTTAATTCGGAAAAACATAGTTATCATAAACCCTAATTAGTAATTAGAAACCCTAATTTCTAATTATAAACCCTAATTACTAAATATAAACCCTAATTCGAAAGTCATTTACGACTTTAAGAAATTTTTAAGTCTTTTTGTAGTCGTGTTACTGTGATAATGTGTCTAATGACAGGTATTATACTTAATTAGGGAAAATTCTAATTATTAGAAATCCTAAATTTTAAATTAGAAACCCTAATTTTTAAAATTAGTAACCCTAATTATCAAATTAGAGCCCTAATTGATAAATTAGCAATCTTAATTATAATTAGTAAAACCTAAACCTAGTTATTATGTTTTATATAATTAGAAACCTAAACTAATTTAGTAATCCTAAATTGTGCATTTTTAGAAACTCATTCTATTTTAAACCCTCATTGTAAAATCCTACAAACATAATGTATAAAACCTAAGGGTTAAACCCTAAACCCTAAGGGATGTAACAAATGTCATTTGTACCATTAAAATTGGAAGGAAAATGTCTAAATTGACCTTTTTGAAATTCTTTAATGAGTTGGCGTATAGATCTAATCCTATTATTGGTTGTGCACCAACCCTAGCCCTAGCATGTGCCTTACAATTCTTATATCAGCCATCCTTTGCCAGCAAGATACATTGATTAAATTATATTTAGATTAAAGGGAGAGAAAGGCTTACTTTACTTTTCATTTTCTCCATGACCTTCTCTCTCTTCAATTTTTTGAAATTTAGAGTGAGAGAGAGAAATACAATGCTAATATCATATCTTAACACACCATGATCAGCAACAAAGGATCAGATTCAAGAAATCAAAGCATAAAGGTATATACCCAAAAATTTAAAAATCTTATGATCTGATGTTGGATCTT
The DNA here is from genome assembly GCA_020205505.1 of Panax japonicus. Classification (NCBI taxonomy): domain Eukaryota; kingdom Viridiplantae; phylum Streptophyta; class Magnoliopsida; order Apiales; family Araliaceae; genus Panax; species Panax japonicus. Next base: position 28,278,221 of record CM035110.1, on the reverse strand, counting down.
ATTGTTTGTTGTTTAATATTGTGTAATAAGATGTTATTTAGTGATCTGGGTTGTTAAATCCCAGATCCATAACATCAAAGTGCTTAAAATCAAGTTTTAAAAAAATCTGGAAAAAACGTAAGAACATGGTCTGACAACGAATGTCAGACCCCATAAATCTCATTCTGTTATGTGTTTTTGTTGTTTAAATATTTGAACTTGTAGTTTGTTATGAGATCTTTATTATGGAACTTGAATGAAATCCATATCTGTTGTAGATAAAATGTTATTCGCAGTCAAACAGTGTTGACCAGCATTAACCAACTGGTTTCTGGGCAGCCCAGAAACCCAGAAAGGTCTGACAGTCGTTTTTGAAGCCTTTAATCTTGTTATTGTTAATTATTTAGGCCATTTTGTTGTTTGGGACTTGTAAACTGACATATATTCTACACATAAATGTTATAACATCACTTATATCTTTCACAGAATCAAAGAAAATGATTGTCAAAGTAGGTTGTTTGATCACGGTTTGGGATTTCTGGAAATTCCAGAAAATCGTATACTCAAGTTTTCTGGCCTATTTTGACCGGACATGATCTCTTAAATTTGATGTTGTTAGCTCAATATTATGTATTAGATATGTTGTCTTGCATGTTATCTACAAACTGAAACCATAAGAATAACAAAACTTTTCCAGGATTGCAAGTTATGGAGCTCAAAAGTAGCCAACTCGAACTGTTCTTCATTTCTGGAAAAACCCAGAAATGAAGAACAGCTTCTGACATGTTTTGTGTGGCTCGAATCTCTCTGTAGTGTAATTATTTGGGCATGATAGTTGTCTATGGTTTTAATACTACATTATTACTATAAACTTAATACCCTAGTAAGTAAGAAAACTATAAGGGCACGAATCTATTGATGGTCAAACATACCACCATGCTAACTGGGTTTGAAGGTTCTGACATGCTCAAGAACACAAATAGCGACAGTTTCGTCGCTATAGGGCCCTTTAGCGATAAATATTTTTGAAAATTAATTATTTTAATTAAATAAATAGAAAAAATAGTTTTAAATTATTAAAAAAATACATAATAAATTATTAAAAATTATTTTAAAGTCCGATTTTTTTTAATTATTTTAAGTATATTTCATAAATATTTAATATTTTTGAAATATTAATGGTACTTAATTTATTTAATTATAATATTAAATGAATTATTTAAAAATAATTTTAATACTTGAAAAATTATTTAAAATTATATTATGGTATAAAGAAATATTTTAAGTTATTTTTAATGACTTTTAATATTTTGTGATGAATTTCATTAATTAATTAATATTAATGATATTTAAGTTATTTAATAAATATATTAAATAAATTATGAAAAATACAATTAATGGTTCGAAGAAGGTCTTGTACACGTCGTTCAGATGCTAGGATTGAAGTTATGCAAGTTCGAGCAGACATCACAGTGCACAAGTGCATGTACTTCAAGACGGCTGGACCCACGGAGCCTGGGGGGACCCCGGGCAGCCGCAGGTGCATCTGCGGCTACCGCAGGTACACCTGCGGCTCCCAGCTCTATAAATATAGAGCATGGGGTGGCAATTTGTAATAAAACAAGAGGCGAGGAAGCCCTGTCCAATTTTCTCTAAACACACCCCATATTGAGTGCTTTCTCATTTTAAACACTTGTTATCTCACATATAGCTATATTTTACCTGCCGGAGCTGAGTGTTTATCCAACTAGAGTCATAAAAGCATGCCTTGGCAGCCACTGTTAGCCTTATCACACTCTATAAAGCCTTTCTCTTAATCTTTGCACACACTATTCTTCACGTTGAGAGTCGTGTTGTGTGTGTATGCCAGGACTTTGGTCCGAGGTTTTCATTTCTGTCTGTATATATAAACTTATATATGTATATATTTTTATATATGGACTAACATTATCGAGTTATGCCTCAATTGAGCCTAGACTTATGTCTGGAGCGTTTATTTGCTTATATATATACATACATATATATATAGCGACAAATCACTGAAATGATAAACCGAGCCAGGATTGAGAAATATTGTGTGTGTTTCCAGCTTTTATATATATGTAGAGAGAGCAAGGATCAAAAGTATTCCCCTTAAATAGCATTCTCCCTTAAATAGCCCTCTTTTATTAAAACTACTTCGTTTTGGAGTCTTTTTTTAAAAACAAGTGGGGTCTTGAGTGGCATTTTTGTAAATAAAAGGAAAGCAAGTGGGACCACTCTCTTTTAAAAGACTCCAAAACAACGTAGTTTTAATAAAGGAGTGTTATTTAAGGAGGAATGCTATTTAAGGAGAATGCTCTTGATCCTTGCTCTATATATTGTGACAACCCGATAATATAGAAAATTTTTAAAATCATAATTGATTGCTTTAAGGTTCAATATTATAACCTAGACAGAAAATAAGTGAATGAATTTGACATTTTTGGAAAGGAATTTTGTGAATTAAAAATTTTTGTGGTGAATTATTCAGGATTAAGTGTATATGTGTTTGTGTTCTGTGAATATAGTATTATATATGTACAGAATGTGGTTAAGGGTCAAGGGTTGACCAGATAAGCTATATCTGTGACAAACCCTAGTATATATTTAGAACATCAACGTTCAGTTAGAAACCCCTAACGATTGGATCGAAAACCCTAATTTTAGTTCAGGGAATTCGAAACCCTAATTCGGATATTCAAAACCCTAGTTTGGGAACTTAAATTCTATGTTTAAAGCTTTTGTGTATTAATTACAGTCTAATTAGGGATAACCCTAATGATTAATTAAAAATTCTAATAATTAGAAACTGTGACAACTGAGACTTTGTGATTTAATTTTAAATATTTATTGGATTGAATAAATTTTTTTTCGATGATTTAATTATTACATTAAATCATTAATTGATGAAGTGGTGATAGAATAATTTAATTATATGTGTTATATTTATTAAATTAATGCGGAGAAATTTTATTATTCGAAGTATGTGATTATGTGAGCTTATTGTATTAAAAGAAATATTTAATAAGTCTGATAGTATTTTAATTAATTTAATTATTAATTAGAGATTTAATAATTTGACATTATTAATCAAAGAGAATTTGAATTATGTGACTATGTGTATTAATGAGAATTTACTATATTTTAATTAAAATAAAATAAATTAAATAATTGATTTATTTTATATGGATGTGACATTAATTAAACTATATGATAATGTTTTATTAAATTAAATAATTTTTGAATTATTTTCTTGCTAGCCAAACATGGCACTAAGGGAGGTTATGGGCAGTTAACCCATGACTGGGTAACTGGCCACCAATGCGTCAGTTCTTTTTCTATTTATCATACGTCTTCTTCTTTTCTATTATTTTTCTAAGTTTGGCAAAAACAGAGAGGAGAAAGAGAGAAAGAGAGAGAGAGAGAGAGAGAGAGAGAGTTTGAAAGTTCAGAGATTGTGAGAGTTAAGAAGAAATTGGGAAAGGTTTCAATTCTACTAATCTACGCTTGGGTAATTCTCTTCAACCCAAATTCTTATTTTACGTCTTTTAAGTTTCATGAATATGGCTTAAATTCTTTTGTGAATCTCTGCAAATTAGAAAGTTGTTATAAGAATATATGTAATAATTCGAGTAGTGGCATGTTTTATATATATATTGCATAATTCCATATCATCAGTTTCATGAAATTTTATAGTATACGATTACAGAGTACGTGATATGGCCATATTGCCATATACGTGATTTTTATATGTCAAATATAATTTATTTTCAAATTCACACATTGATATGATTATGCATGTTAAAATGAACAAAATAAAACTTGAATGGTTGGATTTGGCTTTATAACGAATCCGTAGCATTAAAATCCATGTTTTTGTTCAAGAACATCAAAAACAGTACAATTTGCATGCTTTAATTCTATGATTATGTGTTTTAATGTGTTAAAATCACTCTATATATGTTAGGTAATGGTTATGTATAAATTCTAGCATGTGGGTATGTTTAAATTGGTGAAATTAATGATCACGCAGAGTTTATTTAGCTGAATTCTATGTTCTTCGTGAACTAAAAATTCAGAATCTGGAGTATCGCGCCGCGGCGCCAACTCCAGGCCTGAGACTCGCACCGCAGCGCCACCACATCGCAGTGCCAGACACCTGTGCCGCAGCGCCACCTGCGCCGCAGTGCCAAGTCATAGTATAAAAGTGGGGTCGCAGCGCCACTTAGCAGAATGGTCAGAAATGAATTTTTAAAAGTGTACAAGTATGGAAATGTGATATCAACTTAGTCTAATGATTATAAAGACTCATTAGACCTATAATGAGATGTTAAAATAAATTCTTAACATGTCCATAAGACAATTACGTGTGGATTAAATGATCGAATGCATAATTAGTTTATTTTTTTCATGAAGTCTTAATTTTACACTAAGTGTAATAATTGACTAAGTATAGTCATGAATTCGAGTTAAACAAAGAGTAAAGTTATGATGTTAGTACGTTGTTATTGACTAGTATTGTGAACATAATTGGTGTATAGGATTTAATTCAAAGAACAAGTTTGTTGAAGTGTAATCTACACACGAGGCAAGTTTCTAAACCTTATCTTGTTACATTGAGCAAGTTTTCTAACTCTACATTTACGTTGAGCAAGTTTCTTACACTTAACTTTCGTTGAGCAAGTTTCCTAACCTTACTTGTTATCGTTATATAAATTGATTAATTCATCTTTCGATATTGAGCAAGTTCTCATTATTATTGATCAAGCCTGTCTTGGATATTAAAGTTTATTAATCTTCAAGCATGATGTTGTTATACAATAATTATTCTATTGTATACCTTTTGAGATGTTATTCAAGTTAAATTTTCATTTGCTGTTAAACCTTGTAAGACTAGTGAACCCTTATTGATTCGACTAGTCCATAGTTGATGAGCGTTCTAAATTTCAGAACCCCTTGATGAATTATCCAGACCAAACATCCTTTGGTGCGGACTCAAATATCAAACTAAGATGAACAACCCTGTATTAGGGATTATTTACGCTTTAGCGTTAAGATATTGTGCACAGTATGATACTAAGGGCTGATCCCCCTAGGTACGAGAAGAAGAGTCCATAGTCTTATAATTGTTAAAGGTTTCAAGTAAAAAAACACTTGACAACCTAGGACATAGTTCAAGGTCTTATGACCCTCAGAATTTCTTTAGATTCTTGTTATCCATTCTTGATTCAAAAGTTGAGTTTTATATCAGAAGTTATTATTCCTCTCGCATGTTATTATTCATTATTATATTGTTATACTTATGGGCAATCGTGCTCACTCTTGCGTAATAATAACATTGCAGTTAAGAACGAAAGAGCAGACGAACCTTCCACTAGTAAGGGCAAGGTCAAGCTTAGCAAGCAATGAAGACTGTTTTATTAATGTGGTTATATGATGTAATTAGAATTGATGTTACTAAGACTTATTTGTTTATGTTTTCCGCACAGATGTTTTAAGGTTAGAGTAACCTTGGATTTATTATTATTCAGTTGATGCATGTAACCCCATAAGGGGAGAGATTTTATTATTATTTCTATCTATTGTATGGTTTGCATTTTATTTACGGGTAGATAGATAGATGATGTTTGTACAGTGAACACCAAAACCTGTGGAAATGGAAGTACCGGATTTGGGGGTGTCACATAAACCCTAATTATTAGAAACCCTAAATTATAAATTAGAAACCATAATTGATAATTAGGTAATTTTAATTTTTAATTAGGAAATATTAATCCTAATTTTTAAGTCGTAATGTGATTAGGAAATTATAATATAATTAGGAAACCATAATTCTAATTTAAAAATCATAATTTTGTATTTTTAAATCTAATTAGAAAATTCTAAAAATTGATTTTTAGAACCTTAGGTTTTAACCCTAAGGGTCAAACCCTAAGGGTTTGCACATGTTATAATTTGGCCATTAAATTTATAAACCAAATGACTATAATGCCCTTTTTACAATTCTTTAATGAGTTGGTGTGTAGGTTTTGACCTTAGGTGAGTTGTTCGCCAAACCTAGCCCTAACATGTGCCATATATCTCAGCAATCAGCCATTATATTAGCCTTATTCATTGCATCAAAGTTTACAAATTAAAAAGCAAGAAAATCTCTTACTTTATTTATCAAAGCAACCAAGACCTTCTCTCTTTAAAAAAATTCAAAAATGTTGAGTGAGAATGAGTGATTAGATAAGCCATTATCAGGTGTTAGCATTCCAAGATCAGATCATAAGGATCAGATTCAAGATCAAGCATTAGAAAGGTATAAGAACCCTAATTTTGCTAGATCTTTAAGATTGAGTTTATAGTAGTTTGTTGGTTAGAAATGTATCAAATGGTGTCATATAGTGATCTGGACTGTTGGATCATGGATCCATATCATGTAGATGTACAAAAATCCAGTTTTTAGTAAGTGTTATTGAACATTCATGTATTGTCTGATAAGCAAATGTAAGAAGCTTTAGATCTTTCCTTGTTAATTCTTTGTTGTGTTTTAAGTTATAAACTTGTTCTTTGTCATGTGGACAATGATATGCAATTTGAATCAGGGTCAGATAGTGTGTATATTGCAAGTTATAAGTAGTCAAAGGTCGTTGACTTATCATGACCGAACAAATCTGGGTAACCCGGATTACCTAGAAATCACTAACAACGATTTTGCTGGTCATGGATCTTGCTTTTGTTAAGTGATTTGGTCTTGTTGTTGTAATATATTTGTTGTCTGACGTACGAACTACAAATCCAAGCTTTTATATCACCCAGAACATGTATATAATTAAAGTTAGACAAGGTCAAAGTGCGTTGACCAATTTTGCCTGATGAAGGTTTTTGGAAAACCTAGAACCTTAAAGAATAAATTTTTTGTCAGACTTTAACCGGCCATAATCTCTTAGATTTGTTGTTATTATGATGATTTAATGTTCCCGAATTGTACTCTGACATCTCGACTATAACGCCCCAGAAAATCGAACCTTTTGTAAATATTTTAATAATGAATAAAATAATATTATTTGTTATTATTACGTGTTAATAAGATAAATATCGTTCTATAACCTAGAAACATTGGAACGTCGTATTATTGTAACTACGTGAAGGAATTAAAGTGTTTGAATTTTCAAGACGAAAATAAAAGTTTTCCGAGAAATTTTCTGAAAAACACTATTCATCGATTTTCGCTCGGGAATTATTTTTGAACTTTTGAGAAATACGTAACGTTATAATATCAAGGTGATATGGATTATGTAACAATAATATAAGTATGGAAAACACAATATTTTTCATTAGGACTTAATTACAGAACGTTAGGAATATTAAGCGTTAAGAAGAAAGTATATTGATCGTATGATACGTAAGCATTATACGAGGTATTAAATACGGATTATTATATGAATATGTATGAAGGAAGAGATATCGTATATTGTGAATTAGTATATGAACTATAATATGAGAATTATACGTATATAATATATACTAAAGCTTTAAGTCAATTGTGAATGAATGTATGGATTATATAGGATGTATAAGTCCAATGAGAATTGGATGTGCAAGCCCAAGTGTTTGTTAATCAAATGCCCAAAGTAAGGTAATGCAAGCCTTGAGTTAAGCTAAATGGACTAAAGCCCAAATCACGATCCATTGGATAACTAGGATCCATGGAGCAATCCATGGGTGAATTGGTAACCAAGTACTTTATGTGGTGGCCAAGAAATTAGTTTGGCTAGAAATTTTACTTGGGAGTTAAGGAGATGAATAGTAAGGAGGTTTGTTAAGGAGGTGGATGATTAATGACCATAATGCCCCAACTTTGCCAATTCTATAAATAGAGAAGCTTGGATTCATTTGTTGCTTGCTATTTTTCCACCAACAACTCTCCTTTATAAAGCAACTTATTGGTTAAAGAGAATAAGCACTTTTAAGACAAAACATCCTTTGTTAGATTTTCAAGAGGAAGAGAAGTATTAGTTCATAAAGGGTAAGACTCTTGTCTAATAATCTTCCATCTCTATCATTGTAGGGTGATAAGAGAAATGTAGTCTAATAAGTATGTATGATAATTAAGAACATATAAGAATTGAATAATCAATGGACTTAAGCCGTATAAGTCATGAATAAGTAAGATAAACCTAAATAAGTTATGAACTTATGATAAACTTGTCATATGTTTACCATATGAGGTTATTATGTTTGATTAGACATGGGAATGTTGATTAAAGGACTTAAATCAATAATAAGTCATAAGGAATGAAATTTAATAAGTTATAATTTGTTAAATCATGAACTTATGGAGAATAAGCCATAACCTAATTTAAAATAAGTTGATCTAATATATAAGTTGAAATGTCTATAGAATGAATTGAATCCATTTAGAACGATGATCAAATCGTTAGTAATGAAGTTTTTCCGGAATTTACATGATTGGACGATAATCGTCGAATTCGTGAAATTCTCGAAATGGAAGTTGAATTTTGTGTTCGAGCTCGGAAATGTTGGTTTTCGATGGAGACAAGTCATATTTGGCATTATAGAGTTGCAGACTCAAAAATGACCGGATTTCGACTTAGAACGAAGAAACGAGTGTTCAACATTCACGGACGTTTATCATTTTCGTTAAAAATGAACCAATTGGTGAATTTTGAGTAAATAAAGTCAAATTGATAAAATTATTGCATGAACGCGTAGATTATGTAATTTGTGAACAGTAGGCTCTTGAACGAGCCAATTCAGATTTATAACGAAGAAGTTAAGAACCCAGAAATCTCACAAGGTTAAAAATCTGTCAAATTTGAAATACAAATCATCTTGATCTTTCCGGGATCCTTAAGTTCTTTCTAACATCATTTACTGAAAATGTTTTTATTTAAAGCAAGTGAGAGCATTCAATTGCCCAGCAAGTCATAACAGTTAAACAAACAAATTTAAGAATTTAAACATTCATGTAAGACTTCAATAACCAAACAAAGGTTATGAAGCTGCTTGAATAATAGGAATAATCTCAATTCCTATCATTTTAAAATATTGGTTACATTCACTTTGAAATACTTTCATTCTCTACTCTCTTTCATACACATTATGTCTGGCAAGAATCAATAGCACAGACTTAACAATAACGGTTCATGTATAAATAGAACATGCTCATATTGAATAGGTCAATCACAGAACAGTTCATATCATAGAAACACCAAAGTGTTCACATTGTGGCAAAAGGCCTCATATATTCTAACACCTTGTACAAATATCACACATTTGCATATAGACAGAACTTCTCAAGTTCAACATCTGAGAAGTTTAGAAACTAGCATTCATTTAAACATATGAATGAAGTTAGGAAACTTGCCTTACGCACAGCTACAACTTATAGTTTACGCTGAACTGTTCATTCCAATTCCTATGTAGCACATAAGGAAATAACACATATACCAATTAGTCATATACTTGACTTACGCATTGGTTTACTTTACTTTACTTTACTTCTTAGGGTTCACATTCTTACAAACTAAGTTTACGCGACTAACTTCCTTTACCGGTTAACGGCTTTATGACATATGGAGATGTCTTACTTAATACGTTCATCATCTTTAATGATTTACATTCTTATCTTCTTCTTATAACTCTCCTAGGACTCAGTACACATCGTGTCTTTGATAGTAGTCCATATGGTGCTCTGAGTGGTTTCCTACAAACAACTAACAAACAAGTTCTCGTCTCATCTACACTACCCATAACAGTGAGTTAGATCGGTTGCCAGTTTTGTATATACCTTCGCTCTCTGAAGGAATTGTTTAGCCCAGCTCATGTAACACCCCGAAATCTGGTCTATCTTCACACCCGGATTCCGTACGTCACGAGTACATCATTCATCCAAACATACATCATTATATACTGAAATATAACAATATACATTCTAAATTCCCAGGTTCTAAAACCTTATAACCTTTCTCATTACAAATAATGATAATTACATTATTCCTTTCATCTTACAAGAGTGACTTTTATCCTCCACCAAGGATACATAACAGTTCATTAAACTAGTCTATAGTTTAATTTTCTTCTTTCTATATTACAAGTCTTCACTTGATCTTATTGCTCATTCACATTCTGAATGGCACTTCATCTGGATACCGTTAGCTTGATCTTTACGGGATCCTTAAGTTCTTCTAAAATCGTTCGTTGAAAATGTTTTTATTTAAAGCAAGTGTGAGCATTCAATTGCCCAGCAAGTTATAACAGTTGAACATACAACTTCAAGAGTTTAACATTCCTTTGGAACTTCGATAATCGAACAAAGGTTATGAAGCAGCTTGAAAAATATGAATAATTCTCGATTCCTATTATTTTAAAACATTATTTTGAACTTCAATTGTTCAGGGACCTATAGGGGTAATGTTTGTGCGCTTCATAAGTGTATTAAAGCTATTCCTATACTACCTATACTAAGGTATATGGTATTGAACTTAGGAATTGAATGCATGTTAATGAGTTATGAGTGATGAACAACGTTGGTACTTCGTCGACAATGTTAGAGTCCGGTTAATAACGTAAGTTGGTTAATAAGCCGGGACGAAGGATAAAAAAAAGTCGAGTTGACTTTATTATTGATATTAAGTTAACTAAGACATAGAAGAGAAAGAAGCTTATAGAAACAATGTGAACATTTGTTTGATAGAAATTGCAGTGTGCTAAGTGAATATATCATGTAGATTCTGTAAAGGCTGTGATCAGTCGATTAAATTATTTGAAGACGCTGAAAGGCAAGTTTTCTTAACGCTTGTCTAACTTCCAAGTTAGCAAGTTTTATGTGATTCGTTGAACTGAATTGCAAGACATGTTTTAAAGAAAGGGTCGATGCTAGATTTTAACTCGGCTAGACTATTCGTAATATATAAATTGATTATTATTCATATCATTCTATATAGAAATGTTAACGCTATCCTATGCCAAGTAATTGGTACAGATGTGAAGGTAAGGTTTGTCTATGAATAAACAAAAGTATTTTTCATCGATTATTCGATGGGCACGCGAGTTTGCCAAAAATATTAAATGTAAATATGTTTAATAAATGAGTGTTGATTAACATAGAGTACTATAGGCTGATCACCTAGAAGTGCTCGTAAGTTATGCAGATGAATGGCCTTAGTGCTGTGGACTCCTTTTCAAGTATGAAAACTGAAAGTTACTGTTCATGGTCTATTGACCGGTTCAGAATTACTAATCTATTCTATACTTTGGGAATTGATGTTATGAACTGTTAAAGTATTATTGATTCATAATACTTCATAACTATTGTTCAGTTATGTCAGAATTGTTATATAATTCACGAATATGGTAATACTGTTATCCTTGATTAAACTTGATGAGCTGTCATGCTCACTTCTTTCATGAATTATATAACTGCAGTTAAAGATGAACGTACTGTGAATGCCAAGAGAGATAAGAGCAAAGCTAAGATGGATGCTTAGGCATTGTGTAATAGTTTAGTAAGTTTGTATGTATTATACATTATGAACAATGAACGATGTAACCAGTTTATGAACCTGGGAAGGATTATACTTTGATTGTAATAAGAAGATAGTAATTACATTCATTTTGTTGTATTTCAATGGAATGATTGTATGGATGTTAGTATAATGGAGCACCATATGTCGGGTTGGAAGATACCCAAATTTGGGGGCGTCACATGTTAGTATTAAAGCCTTAGGTTATAAAACTTAATGGGGGAAAACCTTAGGCTAATAACCTCATAAGGAAAGTAAAGTCCAAAGAATGAAATTCAAGTCCATTGAATTAATAAGGTATTGAGATAACTCAGTATCGAAAGGATTAAAAGATGGAAATTAATCTTAAAGATATTAAATGTGATTTGTGCTTTTACTATTGTGTATTATGTACTAATCAACATGTTATGTGTTTGTAGATGTCAACCGATAGCTTGATGTTTAGAAATGTGGAAATGATAAGTGAGGACTCAGTTAACCAAGTTGAGATTGTACCAATGCCAGTGGCGGAGGTACCGATAGTTGTACTAGATGACTCAGACATTGAGGAGTACATCTCTAAGGAGGAATACTCTGAGACCATGGGGTTAACATCATACCTTAACGAGATTCTAGACGTGGAGGAGGAGATGGAGGCGACATCGGTTAATACGGTGGTACCTACTCAGGAGCTGACACCTCCAGATGCAATGAGAGGATTGTATCTAGCTGTGTTGGATAGGAATGTGCAACTGCGCACAGTAGTAGAGACACAGAATGAGGAGATAACTGCCTTATATGAGGCGAAAGAATCTGCAGAGGCAGACTTTGAGTCAGAGCACGACGAGAAAGTGCTTATGACTGATAAGGCTCGTGACTATAAGGATGAGGTCCTTGAGCTACAAAAGAAAATGGTTGAAAAAGACCAGAAGATAGCTAGGATGTCATACATCCACTAATGCGCTCATGAGGATTTTAAGCTGAAATTGCTTGTTATTCTATTGAGTCAGGACAGACTCGGCATACCATAAGTTGAGATATAGTGTCAATTCTGGAAAATCAGAAATATTAGAATGTCGTTCGACAGTGTTAATAGATCATTAGATCTTTTGTGTATATGGTAGTGACATAAATCCCTCTTTTGTATAATTAAAGGGTAGTCTTTTTGTAAATCCCAATTTTTGTAGAAGGCAATCGCGAGATAGTATGTAATAGCTTTTAGCTAAGGGAACATGATGTAAATAGTTTTGACTATGAAAGCATATTTATATAATGAAGTTTTTATTAAAAGTGATTGTTGTGGTATGAATGGTTGTTGTTGATTGAGAATGATAACCAAGTAGTTAAATAGATAATAACGAAGCTTTATTTATTTAATCAGAATTATGCCACCAAGAAGGTGACAATGTAACCAAGAGGCCGAGTCTCATAATGAGAATCAGAGGGGTCCTAATAACCCTATGCAAGAGTTCGTTAATTTATTAACGGCTGCATTTAACCAAGTGGGGGTGGGATTCATGTAGCTCCTGGGGTAGCAAGAAAAACTACCTTTAAGGATTTTAAAAGTGTGGGTCCTCCCGAGTTCCGAGGAACGACGAACCTGTTAGAAGCCCAGACATGGGTAAGAGAGATTGAAAATGCGTTTATGATAATAAACGTAGGTGAGGCGCAAAAGACTTCTTTTGCGACTTACATGATGAAGGGGGAAGCCAACTACTAGTGGGAGGCTCACCAGGGTGGAGCTAGGATAGAGGCTGTTACGTGGGATTAGTTTAAGAAGGTTTTCTTCGAGAACTATTTCCCTACTAGCATGGAGGGTAGGATGGAAATTAAGTCCTAGAACTTAAGCAGGGGGATATGACAGTTCCCCCGTATGCCGCCAAGTTTAACGAATTGGCGAGATTTGCTCCACACCAGGTGGATACAGAGGAGAGAAAGGCGCGCAGGTTTGAGCAGGGCTTAAAACCCTGGCTCTATAGTAGGATATCAATTTTTCAGAGTGATTCCTACGGGACCATTCTGGAAAAGGCGATAATAGCTGAAGGTGGGGTGAGGCATTGTCTCAATACCACAATGAGCGAAAGATCAAGAGCAAGTTAGAGGGAGGTAGTAAGGCTGAAGTTGCCAGCGGAAGCAACAAATTACCAAAGGGAAAGAGTTTTAACCCTGGGAATACGGGGTAAAGCAGGGAGATCCCAAACGGAGGACGGAAGCATGTAAGACATGCGGAAAGCCTCACATGGGAGTCTGTTTAAAGGGGAAAGCAGTATGCTACAACTGTGGGCAGGAGGGGCATTTGTCACCCAACTGTCCTAACCCTAAGAAGAACCAGGGATGTTTTGTGTGTGGGTCAATGGACCACATGGCAAGAAATTTCCCGAAGAAGGGTTTAGAGGGGAATAAGAGTTCTAGTAGTGCTAAATTAGCCATTACTGGACCACCACTATCGGTGGGTAGACCCTCAGCTCGTACGTTTAATATGACTGTCCAAGATGCGGTTGCATCAACAGATGTGGTAGCAGGTATCATTCCGGTCAATAAGATAAATGCTTATGTGTTATTTGACTCGGGTGCTACTTGTTCTTTTATAGCATGTGAATTTACTAAGCGATTAGGTTTAATCCCTGAGAAGTTACCTATACCTTTAGACGTTAAGGTAGAAAATGAAGAGATAATCCCCATTGAACATATTCATAAGGATTGTTGCGTAGAAATTAGAGGGAATAAGTTATCGATAGATATGGTACCGATAAGGTTAAAAGAATTCGATGTAATTATTGGTATGGATTGGTTGGTTAACCATAAGGCGATTATAGATTGCCATAAGAAAAGTGTAAACCTTCGGCTTTCTAAGAAAACCAAGGTAGTGTTCTTCGGTAGTAAATCACCGAGACGCTCTTATTGTCTGTCTATGACACAAGCTAAGAAGATGTTGAGAAAAGGGTGTGTAGGTTATCTGTGTCATGTTGTGGATACCCAAAGAGTGGGAACATCCTTGGACCAGATACCTATAGTGCAATAGTTTGCGAATGTATTTTCGGAGGAGTTACTGGGTATTCCACCGGACAGGGAGGTGGAGTTTGTAATTGATCTGTTACCGGGAACGACACCAGTTTCAAGGGCACCATATTGAATGGAGCCAGTTGAGATGAAGGAGTTAATGGTTCAATTACATGAACTATTAGATAAGAAGTACATTCAACCGAGTGTGTCTCCTTGGGGAGCACTGGTGTTGTTTGTAAAGAAGAAGGATGGGTCGTTAAGACTTTTTATCGACTATCGAGAGTTGAACAAGTTGACGATTAAGAATAAATACCCGTTGCCCAGGATCGATGATCTATTTGATTAGTTGAAAGGGGAAAAATATTTCCTAAGATAGATTTGCGCACGGGGTAACATCAGTTAAAGGTGAGGAAGGTAGACGTACCTAAGACGGCGTTCAGAACTCGTTATGGTCATTACGAGTTTCTGGTAATGTCGTTTGGGTTGACTAATGCTCCAGCTGCATTTATGGATATGATGAATAAAGTGTTCAAACAATATTTGGACAAGTTTATCGTAATGTTCATTGATGATATTCTAGTTTATTCAAAGACGCCAGAAGATCATGCAGAACATTTAAGAATAGTGTTGGAAACACTAAGGAAGGAGAAGTTGTATGCGAAATTCACGAAGTGTGAATTTTGGCTTGAGCAAGTGCAGTTTCTAGGGCATGTTATTGATAAGGATTACATTTTCGTAGATCCGGCAAAAGTAGAAGCAGTTAATGAATGGGAGCAACCGAAAATGCCAACTGAGGTTCAGAGTTTTCTGGGGTTGGTGGGATACTATATAAGGTTCATTCCAGACTTTTCTAAAATAGCTACTCTAATGACAAATCTGACAAGAAAGTCGGTGAAGTATGTGTAGACTGAAAAATGTGAAAGCAGTTTTCAGTAGTTGAAAAAGAGATTAAGTGGGGTACCTGTATTGTCCTTACCCGATGATACAGAAAATTTTGTAGTGTATAGCGATGCTTCGCATAAAGGACTAGATTACGTGTTCATGCAGCATGACAAATGTGACAGCTCCGAATCCGAGCTCCAAATCGCCGCGGATCCGGTATACTATTTCTATAACTGTTTACGAAAGATATAAACATAAATTGTTTATACATTAAACATACACACTTTTTCCCAAAATCGAGTAACCTTAACTGATTACACAATTCATAAGTTATCTAACACATAACATTATTATCAACTATTCTATTACAAAATAGCTGCATATATTGCCCAAGCTGAACTTGGCTTTAATCGTTTCCTGTATCCGAACGCATTCGCCTTATCTGCAGTGTTTTATCATGATATAGCAAGGGTGAGCATGAAAGTTGCCCAGCAAGTTTATATACAACAATATAACGATATATCATGATTGAAGAGTATGAATAATAAGCTGGCTATAATTCATCAATATAATTGAGAACTAGCACGAACAAACTTTTGACTGAACAAGTTTTAAACATGAACAAACATTTCTGAACCAACTGGTAATGAAGGTGATCAGCCTTTCATACCTGACTTATACATGCAAGATGTACATAGTACAAATTTCATGGCAATCAGCAATGATTAACCATAAGCTTGAAGAAACTACTCTTATTAGAGTTAAGTAAAAGAAACTTGCCTGAACCGTTGATTACCGCAACGCAATTTTTAACGCTTTACCCGAAGACCTAATATTTATAATATAGATCTCCAGTAATTAGAATAATATCGTCACAGTATAATACTGTTATAATTATATCCACAGAATAATCTAAACACATTACCACATAACCCTATCAGTCTATAATTCACATAAGACTTAGTATCAGGTCAAACTATTTTAGTTTGACTTAAAACTGATATAATTCTAACATCCCGACAGTCTAGTCGGTCAACACTCGAGTTTAAGTTCAGTTAAACTCTGCTGAAGCACTTAACAATTACTTAGAATCACATTTATATGATTTAACACTCGCCTTTTTCATTTCATAAATTATTCGTTAACACCTAGTAAGTTAAATACTCATCCAGCAACCTGGATTCTAAATCTAGCAACTAAATTGCCAACTCAGCAACCTGGATTCCAAATCTAGCAATCTAAACTACAATCCAGCAAACTGGATTTAACATATTTTCAATTTCAGTAAACTATTTTTCAATCCAGCAAACTGGATTCACAAATTATATAATCCAGCAAGCTGTATTCTAAATTCGTACCACCAAAATACCAAATCAGTTTATTATTCTCCTATCCTTTGTCCAAACACATATACACATATTTCATCCACAAAAATTATTTTTCCATAATTTTCTAACTTCCTTTAGTATTTATTTAAAAATCATTTCTAGTGCGTAGCTTAAGAAATTAGCTACCTCGTGCTTAACTCCAGTAAAGCCCGTATTTTGACATAACCTTATATATGCTAACGTGATGCTCCATTTTAAATTTTGTGGCAATCGGAGTTGTAGAACTCCGTTTATAGCAATTTCCGTCGGAAAATCACAAAAATTGTAATAGTCATAACTTGGTCTTTTTAACTCGGAATCAGCTCATTTTTGGACACGAGCTACATAATACCATATATATTCATTTCCCAAAAGCCTGGAATTTTTCTCATTAAATAAATGTCCGAAACAGCCCCCGGAAAACTTTGGGCAGCAACTTTTTGACGTAAAACAGTTTTAGAGTCCTTCACCAAAACTTAAATAAAATGAAATCTATAACTCCGATTAATGATCCGTCAATTTTGTTGGGTTTGTATCTTTCCAAACTACAGTTTTCATCTATCACAATCTATATTTGGATATGTTAAGCTCCCGGAATTTAGCCCGGAAGTGGCTGTTACAAAACAGTCCTTCTAACAGTTTTCTTAACTTTGAGTAGTTTAGGAGAAATCCCATAAATTGTTCAATATTCAACCTATTTTAGTAATTCTAAAGGGATTTTACCATTAACACATATATCTAGCATCCCAAGAACATAAATCACAAATATCAATCATATATTTCAAAGATCCAAAAGCTTGATCACACTTTTTAAAAGTTTAACTTTTCCGGAAAATTCCGTTTTTCTATTCCTTTTAATTCCAACCAAATCAACACCCAATATGGTAATACCAAACACAAAACACTCAATAACATATATATACATGGTTTTTGAGTTTAGAAACAAAGTTTCTTATTTCATCAAACAAGCTTCAAACACAATATTAAATACAATCAAGAGTAAGAAGAATAAGATTTTCTACACTTTGAAAACCTAGCTTCACTTTTCTTGCTTTTGATATAACTTCTAGCACACAAGATTTGTAGATCCATACATAAAATACTCTAAATCATGTAGATCTAAGATTTTAAACATCAAGATCACAACTTCAAGTTGTCAAAACTCAAATCAAAACATAAAGGAAATAGACTACATAAGTAGACATTTTTGTTATACCTTAACTTTTCTTCTTCTCCTTCTTCTTAGTTTAATCATGGAGCTTGGATGGAATGAAAAATCAAAATCTTCTCTCCTTCTCCTCCTCTACCAAACCATACGGCTCCCTCTTTCTCTCTCCCATTCCTCTCTTTCTCCTCTTCTCTCTTTCTTTAGTTTAGATAACTAGTAATAAGATGAAAGAGAAAGATGTTTTAAGTGTTGGAAGAAAAAAATATCAATGGATAGATTTGGTATATCTATAAAAAATATGTAGCATCCCCGAATTTGGGTCCCAAATCCCCTCGGATCCAGTATACTATTTCTATCACTATTTGCGGAAGATATAAACATAAATTGTTTATACAATACATTACACACTATTCCCCAAGGTCGAGTAACCTTAACTAATTACACAATTCATATGTTATTTACCACAGAATATTATTATCAACTATTCTATTACAAAATAGCTGCATATATTGCCCTAAGCTGAACTTGGCATTAATCTTTTTCTGTATCCTAACGCATTCACTTTATCTACAATGTTTCATCATAATATAGCAAGGGTGAGCATGAAAGTTTCCCAACAAGTTTATATACAACAATATAACGATATATCTTGATTGAAGAGTATGAATAATGAGCTTGCTATAATTCATCAATATAATTGAGAACTAGCACGAACAAAATTTTGACTGAACAAGTATTTTACATGAACAAACATTTCTGAACCAACTGGTAATGAAGGTGATCAGCCTTTCATACCTGACTTATACATGCAAGATGTACAGAGTACAAATTTCACGGCAATCATCAATGATTAACCATAAGCTTGAAGAAACTACTCTTATTAAAGTTAAGTAAAAGAAAACTTGCCTGAACCGTTGATTACCGCAACACATTTTAATTTAATCTCTCACGAAAGACCTATCAGTTATAAGATTGATCTTTTAATCAGTATAACATACTTTATTCCATAATACTATCTAATACTTAATCAAATATTAGATAACAACTTAACACATCAATATTATTATCATCATTTGATAATTATTCAATCACTATATCATATCCCTTATGATTTAACACTCGCTTTTCATATCATAAATTATTCATTAACATGTAATAAGGCAAACACTAATCCAGCACCCTGGATTCTATATCTAACAACCAAATTTATAATTCAGTAACCTAGATTCACAAATCCATTAATTCAGTCAACTTCTTTTCAATACAGCAATCTAAACTGCAATCCAGCAAACTGGATTCGACATATTTTCAATTCATCAAACTGTATTTCAATCCAGTAAACTGGAATCACAATTTACCTAATCCAGCAAGCTGTATTCTATATCCATATCACGAAAATACCAAATCAATTTATTATTCTCCTATCCTTTGGTCAAACATATATATACATGTATTTCATGCACAAAAATTATTTTTCCATAATTTTCCAACTTCCTTTGGTATTTTTCAAAAATTAATTTCTAGTGCGTAGCTTAAGAAATTAGCTACCTCGTGCTTAACTCCAGTAATGCCCATCTTTTGGTATAACCTTATATATGTTAACATGATGCTCCATTTTAAATTTCGTGGCAATCGGAGTTGTAGAACTCCGTTTATAGCGATTTCCGTTAAAAAATCACAAAAATTAGAACGGCCATAACTTGGTCGTTTTAACTCGGAATCAGCTCATTTTTGGACACGAGCTACATAATACCATATATTTTCATTTCCCAAAAGCTTAGAATTTTTCTCATTAAATAAATGTCTGAAACAGCCCCCGGAGAATTTTGGGCAGAAACTTTTTGCACTTTGGCAATTTTGGAGTCCTTCACCAAAACTTAAATTAAACGAAATCTATAACTCCGATTAATGATCCGTCTATTTTGTTGGGTTCGTATCTTTGCGAACAACAATGTTCATATATCACAATCCATATTTGGACAGGTTAAACTCCTGGAAATTAGCCTGGAAGTGGCTGTTACAAAACTGTCATTCTAACAGTTTTCTTAACTTTGAGTAGTTTGGGAGAAATCCCATAACTTGTTCAATATTCAACCTATTTGAGTAACTCCAAAGGGATTTTACCCTTAACACATATATCTAGCATCCCAAGAACATAAATCATAAACATCCATCATAGATTTCAAAGATCCAAAAGCATGATCACACTTTTAAAAGTTTAACTTTTCCAGAAAATTTCCATTCTTCAATTCCTTTAGATTTCCACCAAATCAACCCCCATTATGGGTAGATCTAAACAATAAACACTTATTATCATGTATATACATGGCTTTTGAGTTAGAAACAAAGTTTCTTATTTCATCAAACAAGCATCAAATAAAATCAAAGCTAAGAGAAAAAATCATGTTTTCTATCTTTTGAAAAACCTAGCTTCCATTCCAAACTTTAGATCTAACTTTTGATCTACAAAAGATTTAGATCTATATATCAAACACTTATATACACATAGATCTAATATTTTAAGCCTCAAGATCATAACTTCAAGTTGTCAAAAATCAAATCAAAACACAAAGGAAATAGACATTTTTGCTATACCTTAGCTTGATTTCCTTTCTCCCTTCAAAGATAAGATGGATCTTGATTGCATGACAACCAAAATCTCCTCTCCTTCTTCTCTTGAAGTAGCCGAAGCCTCCCTTCTCACTCTCTCTCTCTCTCTCTCTTTGGTTCATTTGGTTAGAAAATAAAAAAGATGAAAGAGAAACAAAATAAGATATATTAGATATATCTATATTACACTATCTCCATCCTTCTCCTTTTCTCTCCCAAGAATCCGATCATACCTTGCCAATTCTCCACTCATTCTCTTTTTCCTTCTCTCATTAACCACCAAGATGTTGCTTGCAATTTTTAACAAACATGTTGGACCATCAAAAAAATGACACATGGAAGGAGTTGGTAGGAGTTGGTTCACCAACTAAAGTGAACAATCCACATTCATTCCCCCTCTTTTCTCTCTTGCAACCGGCCATGTGGCCTTAGAATGCTCCAAGTCTTGCTTTATTTACTAAATGCTTATTTGATTTAACAAACGTCCAAAAATTCCTCTCCCACTTGGCTAAAAGTTGGGTTATTCCTTTACTGTATTGCTTGGCCTCTAACCAATATCATTCGTCAACACTTGGGCTATAAAATATACATAATCCACTACATTTAATTCTTATCCAACCCAATTCATTTAATTAGGGTTTTCATTTCTCCAATTATAACACCAATCCTTGCTCATGCACACTTATTTCCTTAACCCAATTAGACTTGCTATAATTAGGTTATAAATTAATCTACCGATATGTATAAAATAAATCTCTTAAAATTAGTAAGTATTCTAAATACCACAATTCTCTTTTTCCATAACCCTTAAGTTATTAAATCCTTCATTCCTAATATATATAATTAGGGTTACACTAGTTTCTTTTGTTTGTTTATATAATAAACAAATATAAACCATCAAATAATGTTCATATTCCTTACACACAACTTTTTAACCCTTAGGGTTTAATACTTTACATTTAGGATTCCCAAATTAGGGTTTAAATTCTCAAAACTGAAATTAGAGTTTCAGAATATATCGTTAGGGTTTTCTAACTTAATCACAATATTCATATCATGAATTTATGATTTCGGATTCCCGGAACTAAAATTAAAGTTTCTGAGCGTACCGTTAGGGTTTCTAACAATCAGTTAGATTTTTCTAACTTAATCAACGTATGATTAACATAACTTTAGGGTTTTCTAAAGTTGCAACTTATCTGATCAATCCTTGATCTCAAATCATTACAGTTCACATATGTAACCAAATATATCGACTAGTATTCACTTCGATACTTATCCTTGATAATTCTTCAAAAGAATTTTAAATCTACCATAATCTTATACCTCATTACTAGACTATCACTTACAGTCTATCACATAATTCAAGTTTTGTTCAAAACTTTTGAAATTCTTGGAATTTCATTACATAACTGCCAATTCCATACACTTATTTTCTGTCTAGGTCTATTATTTGACCTTAAATCAATCATTTAAGATTTTAATAAATAGTCCAAATTCTCGGGTTGTCACATTCACCCCTCCTTATAAGAATTTCGTCCCCGAAATTCAACTTACACCTTACACCGTGCACCTTACACCATTTATACTGAGCGATCACACAAGACCTTGAACTTATTTTCTCGGGTATCTATCAAAGATACTCAAACTTCTCGGGTATCTATCAAAGATACTCAAACTTCTCGGGTATCTATCAAAGATTTACTTTGATATATACTCAAATTTCTAGGGTATCTATCAAAGATACTCAAACTTCTCGGGTATCTATCAAAGATACTCAAACTTCTCGGGTATCTATCAAAGATTTATTTTGATATATACTCAAATTTCTCGGGTATCTATTAAAGATACTCAAAATGCGAGCAAAGATCAAACTCACACTAAGTATTCATGTATTTACAACTCCATCACATTTTTATCATCTCTGCACCAGGTTACATGGTACATAAGTGAGAATTAAAAACAAATTTCGATATTTCAAATCATTTGCTTAAACATTCTATCTGCTCCTATTATCCTCAATACTCCATTCACACATAACTATACCCAGTTCATAAAACCACACTTATGAGTCCATAAATTGCCACAATCATATGAGTTCACGAACTTTCCTAGACAGAACTTTGGCGTCCATTCACTGAAGGGTTCATAAATATTTCATATAACTATGCGTCAAGAATGTCACATAAGTATAAGTTTTAAGAACTCGTACTTAAACCTATATTCTCTACCTATGACCTATCTATCTGTTATACACATAAGAAAGGAATCACCCTCTTAACACGCATATAGCAAATAGCGCGACACAAACATTTCAATGATTATCAATGCCAGAAACTAAGTGGTTGTCAAACCAAACTCGACCACTAATCAATATAGGAAGCTAAGCGGACAATTCCCCGCCCATACAAAGAATTGGTCAGCCTAACCACTACATCGACCAGGAAGCTAAGTGATTTTAAAACCAAGTACAAATTCCCCGCCCATACGAAGAATCATACAACTCAGTTACTGACATTAGTCCTCAATTGAAATCCCACATAATTCTAGCTCCACACTTACTCCATACGAATTTTATTTAATCCGTATTTACAATTCATGACTCTTTCATGAGTTTTCATAGTACAATTTCATAGTACAACTGATACACATCATCTTGCTGTAAATTTTTCAATCATCAGATTGATTCTTTTCCCACATCATAACCTTATCAGATCACGGGGTGATCTTATCGTATATATTACGATTCATTTCTATGCACTATGATTGTTTTGTTTTACGATCTTCTATCCCTGCACTTTCAGTCTTTTAGACTCATTCTATTCACCATTACTGTTCAACTTTATTATCAGAGTTAGGGAACTCCGTATCTTTACACTCGCCGAGATTCATCTTTGAATCTTACCGACCAACTAACTCTATTTGAGTTAGTCTTATCCTAATCACTGCGGTTATTGGTCTCAGGTATTCCTACCTAAGCTTCATAACCAATAGCTCTGATACGAACTGTAGCATCCCCGAATCCGGGTCCCAAATCCCCTCGGATCCGGTATACTATTTCTATCACTATTTGCGGAAGATATAAACATAAATTGTTTATACAATACATTACACACTATTCCCCAAGGTCGAGTAACCTTAACTGATTACACAATTCATAAGTTATTTACCATAGAAAATTATTATCAACTATTCTATTACAAAATAGTTGCATATATTGCCCCAAGCTGAACTTGGCATTAATCTTTTTTTGTATCCGAACGCATTCACTTTATCTGCAATGTTTTATCATGATATAGCAAGGGTGAGCATGAAAGTTGCCCAGCAAGTTTATATACAACAATATAACGATATATCATGATTGAAGAGTATGAATAATGAGCTTGCTATAATTCATCAATATAATTGAGAACTAGCACGAACAAACTTTTGACTGAACAAGTATTTTACATGAACACACATTTTCTGAACCAACTGGTAATGAAGGTGATCAGCCTTTCATACCTGACTTATACATGCAAGATGTACAGAGTACAAATTTTATGGCAATCATCAATGATTAACCGTAAGCTTAAAGAAACTACTCTTATTAGAGTTAAGTAAAAGAAAACTTGCCTGAACCGTTGATTACCGCAACGCAATTTAATTTAATCTCTCACGAAAGACCTATCAGTTATAAGATTGATCTTTTAATCAGTATAACATACTTTATTCCATAATACTATCTAATACTTAATCAAATATTAGATAACAACTTAACACATCAATATTATTATCATCATTTGATAATTATTCAATCACTATATCATATCCCTTATGATTTAACACTCGCTTTTCATATCATAAATTATTCATTAACATGTAATAAGGCAAACACTAATCCAGCACCCTGGATTCTATATCTAACAACCAAATTTATAATTCAGTAACCTAGATTCACCAATCCATTAATTCAGTCAACTTCTTTTCAATCCAGCAATCTAAACTGCAATCCAGCAAACTAGATTCGACATATTTTCAATTCATCAAACTGTATTTCAATCCAGTAAACTGGAATCACAATTTACCTAATCCAGCAAGCTGTATTCTATATCCATATCACGAAAATACCAAATCAATGTATTATTCTCCTATCCTTTGGTCAAACATATATATACATGTATTTCATGCACAAAAATTATTTTTCCATAATTTTCCAACTTCCTTTGGTATTTTTCAAAAATTAATTTCTAGTGCGTAGCTTAAGAAATTAGCTACCTCGTGCTTAACTCCAGTAATTCCCATCTTTTGGTATAACCTTATATATGTTAACGTGATACTCCATTTTAAATTTCGTGGCAATCGGAGTTGTAGAACTCCGTTTATAGCGATTTCCGTCGGAAAATTACAAAAATTAGAACGTCCATAACTTGGTCGTTTTAACTCGGAATCAGCTCATTTTTGGACACGAGCTACATAATACCATATATTTTCATTTCCCAAAAGTCTAGAATTTTTCTCATTAAATAAATATCCGAAACAGCCCCCAGAAAACTTTGGGCAGAAACTTTTTGCACTTTGGCAGTTTTGGAGTCCTTCACCAAAACTTAAATAAAACAAAATCTATAACTTCGATTAATGATCCGTCACTTTTGTTGGGTTCGTATCTTTCTGATCTACATTTTTCATATATTATAATCCATATTTGGACATGTTAAGCACCCGGAAATTATCCAGGAAGTGGCTGTTACAAAACTGTCATTCTAACAGTTTTCTTAACTTTGAGTAGTTTGGGAGAAATCCCATAACTTGTTCAATATTCAACCTATTTGAGTAATTCCAAAGGGATTTTACCCTTAACACATATATCTAGCATCCCAAGAACATAAATCATAAATATCCATCATAGATTTCAAAGATCCAAAAGCTTGATCACACTTTTAAAAGTTTAACTTTTCCAGAAAATTTCCATTCTTCAATTCCTTTAGATTTCCACCAAATCAACCCCCATTATGGGTAGATCCAAACAATAAACACTTATTATCATGTATATACATGGCTTTTGAGTTAGAAACAAAGTTTCATATTTCATCAAACAAGCATCAAACAAAATCAAAGCTAAGAGAAAAAATCATGTTTTCTATCTTTTGAAAAACCTAGCTTCCATTCCACACTTTAGATCTAACTTTTGATCTACAAAAGAGTTGGATCTACATATCAAACACTTATATACACATAGATCTAAGTTTTTAAGCCTCAAGATCACAACTTCAAGTTGTCAAAAATCAAATCAAAACACAAAGGAAATAGACATTTTTGCTATACCTTAGCTTGATTTCCTTTCTCCCTTCAAAGATGAGATGGATCTTGATTGCATGACAACCAAAATCTCCTCTCCTTCTTCTCTTGAAGTAGCCGAAGCCTCCCTTCTCACTCTCTCTCTCTCTCTCTCTTTGGTTCATTTGGTTAGAAAATAAAAGAGATGAAAGAGAAACAAAATAAGATATAATAGATATATCTATATTACACTATCTCCATCCTTCTCCTTTTCTCTCCCAAGAATCCGATCATACCTTGCCAATTCTCCACTCATTCTCTTTTTCCTTCTCTCATTAACCACCAAGATGTTGCTTGCAATTTTTAACAAACATGTTGGACCATCAAAAAAATGACACATGGAAGGAGTTGGTAGGAGTTGGTTCACCAAGTAAAGTGAACAATCCACATTCATTCCCCCTCTTTTCTCTCTTGCAACCGGCCATGTGGCCTTAGAATGCTCCAAGTCTTGCTTTATTTACTAAATGCTTATTTGATTTAACAAACGTCCAAAAATTCCTCTCCCACTTGGCTAAAAGTTGGGTTATTCCTTTACCGTATTGCTTGGCCTCTAACCAATATCATTCGCCAACACTTGGGCTATAAAATATACATAATCCACTACATTTAATTCTTATCCAACCCAATTTATTTAATTAGGGTTTTCATTTCTCCAATTATAACACCAATCCTTGCTCATGCACACTTATTTCCTTAACCCAATTAGACTTGCTATAATTAGGTTATAAATTAATCTACCGAGATGTATAAAATAAATCTCTTAAAATTAGTAAGTATTCTAAATACCACAATTCTCTTTTTCCATAACCCTTAAGTTATTAAATCCTTCATTCCTAATACATATAATTAGGGTTACACTAGTTTCTTTTGTTTGTTTATATAATAAACAAATATAAACCATCAAATAATGTTCATATTCCTTAAACATAACTTTTTAACCCTTAGGGTTTAATACTTTACATTTAGGATTCCCAAATTAGGGTTTAAATTCTCGAAACTGAAATTAGAGTTTCAGAATATATCGTTAGGGTTTTCTAACTAAATCACCATATTCATATCATGAATTTAGGGTTTCGGATTCCCGGAACTAAAATTAAAGTTTCTGAGTGTACCATTAGGGTTTCTAACAATCCGTTAGATTTTTCTAACTTAATCAACGTATGATTAACATAACTTTAGGGTTTTCTAAAGTTATAACTTATCTGATCAATCCTTGATCTCAAATCATTACGGTTCACATATGTAACCAAATATACCGACTAGTATTCACTTCGATACGTATCCTTGATAATTCTTCAAAAGAATTTTAAATCTACCATAATCTTATACCTCATTACTAGACTATCACTTACAGTCTATCACATAATTCAAGTTTTGTTCAAAACTTTTGAAATTCTTGGAATTTCAATACATAACTGCCAATTCCATACACTTATTTCCTGTCTAGGTCTATTATTTGACCTTAAATCAATCATTTAAAATTTTAATAAATTGTCCAAATTCTCGGGTTGTCACAAGATCTACCAACATATCTCCACCTATTCTCTCTTTCCTTCTCTCATTAAACCACCAAGATGTTGCTTGCAAGAAATACCAAAGTGTTGGCTTAATCAAAATTGGACACATAGGGGGAGTTAGTAGGAAAGTTAGTCACCAACTAAAGTGAATAAACCACATCATTCATCTCCCCCTTTTTCCTAGCTTCTCATGGCCGGCCATGTGGCCTATTTCTCACCAAGTTGGGCTTTTTGATTTCATACTTATTTGATTTAACAAATGCCCAAAAATTTCTCTCCCACTTGGGCTAAAAATTGAGCCATTCTTTTAATGTATTGCTTCGTCTATAACTAACTTCTTTGGCCACACCTGAGCTATACATAGTCCAATACATATAATTCTTATCCAACCCAATTCATTTAATTAGGGTTTTCACTTCTCCATTAAAACATCAATCCTTGTTCATGAACATTTATTTCCTTAACCCAATTAGACTTGCTATAATTAGGTTATAAAATTAATCATTTGAGATGTATAAAATAAATCTCCTAGAATTAGTAAGTATTCTAAATACCACAATTCTCTTTTTCCATAACCCTTAAGTTATTAAATCCTTCATTCCTAATATATATAATTAGGGTTACACTAGTTTCTTTTGTTTGTTTATATAATAAACAAATATAAACCATCACATAATGTTCATATTCCTTACACACAACTTTTTAACCCTTAGGGTTTAATACTTTACATTAGGATTCCCAAATTAGGGTTTAAATTCTCGAAACTAAAATTAGAGTTTCTGAATATATCGTTAGGGTTTTCTAACTTAATCACCATATTAATATCATGAATTTAGGGTTTCGGATTCCCGGAACTAAAATTAAAGTTTCTGAACGTACCGTTAGGGTTTCTAACAATTCGTTAGATTTTTCTAACTTAATAAACGTATGATCAACATAACTTTAGGGTTTTCTAAAGTTATAACTTATCTGATCAATCCTTGATCTCAAATCATTACGGTTCACATATGTAACCAAATATACCGACTAGTATTCACTTTGATACTTATCCTTGATAATTCTTCAAAAGAATTTTAAATCTACCATAATCTTATACCTCCTTACTAGACTATCACTTACAGTCTATCACATAATTCAAGTCTTGTCCAAAACTTTTGAAATTCTTGGAATTTCATTACATAACTGCCAATTCCATACACTTATTTCCTGTCTAGGTCCTAATATTGATCTTTAAATCAATCAATTATGATTTTCATAAATTGTCCAAATTCTCGGGTTGTCACAACAAAGTCATTGCATATGCATCACGACAATTGAAGGATTATGAAAAGGTCTATCCTACTCATGATTTGGAATTGGCAGCTGTAGTTTTTGCCTTAAGATATGGAGGAATTATCTATATGGTGAAAAGTGTGAGATATACACGGACCACAAAAGTCTGAAATATATCTTTACACAGAAGAAGTTGAACATGAGACAGAGAAGGTGGTTAGAGCTGATAAAAGATTATGACTGTGATATTTTATATCATCCGGGGAAAGCGAATGTAGTAGCCGATGCGCTAAGTAGGAAGGGTAGAGAGAAACTATCAATGTTAACAACTCAAAATGAGTTGATAACAACGACGACAAGAATGGAATTAGAAGTTAAGTTACTGGAGGAGGCGATGGAAATGTTATTTTCCATGGAAACCCAACCAACCATAGTGGAGCGGGTTAGGGGAGTACAATCGAGCAACGAGGAATGCAAGCAGATGAAGAAAAGGATAGAAGATGAAGAGAAGACTAGGTATAACCTCGATAAGGAGGGATTACTTCATTTTGAAGGGAGAATTTGGGTTCCAAATGATCCCGAATTAAAGGAGAAAATAATGATAGAGGCTCATAATTCGAGGTACTCGATACATCCCGGTTGCACGAAGATGTATCAAGACCTTCGTCAGAACTTTTGGTGGCTAAACATGAAGAGGGAGATAGCAGAATACGTTAGTAGGTACTTAACTTGTCAAAAAGTTAAGGCTGAACAACAACGACCTAGCGGGTTGTTGCAACCGTTAGAAATTCCAGAGTGGAAGTGGGAGCACATCATAATGGACTTTGTGGTGGGACTTCTGACAACCAAAAAAGGATACGATGCTATTTGGGTGATAGTGGATCGATTGACAAAATTGGCTCAATTTCTACCAATAGGAGTCAAATATAACTTGGATCAGTTAGCTAAGCTATATGTCAAGGAAATTATTTCCAGACATGGAGTACCTGTTTCAATTGTGTCAGATCGTGATCCACGATTCACATCGAACTTTTGGAGGAGTTTGCAAGAGCAAATGGGAACGCAGTTAAGATTGAGTACGGCGTATCATCCTCAGACGGATAGCCAGAGTGAACGGACAATTCAAACGCTTGAAGATAAGTTAAGATCTTTCGTTATGGATTTCAAAGGGAGTTGGGACGAATATCTACCGTTGGTGGAATTTTTGTACAAAAATAGTTTTCACGCTAGTATAGGCATGACGCCTTACGAAGCATTATATGGAAGGAAATGTTGAACTCCATTGTGTTGGGATAAGGTGGGTGAACGTCAGATGTTGGGACCTGAGATGGTACAGTAGACGGCGGACATGGTGAAGTTAATACGTACTCGATTAGTTGCTGCTCAAGATAGGCAGAAGAAGTATGCAGGTCCTCACAG
Source organism: Panax japonicus (assembly GCA_020205505.1). NCBI lineage: Eukaryota > Viridiplantae > Streptophyta > Magnoliopsida > Apiales > Araliaceae > Panax > Panax japonicus. The sequence goes on along the minus strand of CM035110.1, from coordinate 28,248,154 downwards.
AGAAAAGAGAGAATTCGATGTAGGATCTTTTGTCTTTCTAAAAGTATCGCCTTGGAAGGAGAAGATACGTTTTGGAAAGAAAGGGAAATTAAGTCCAAGGTTTGTAGGACCTTTTGAGATTTTAAGAAGGGTAGGAGAGGTAGCTTATGAAGTAGTTTTACCTCTAGAGATGGAACGCATTCATAATGTGTTTCATGTGTCAGTGTTGCATCCTTATAAAATGGACTATAAACACGTGATAGAATATGAATCTATCCAAATAGAGAAAGACTTATCCTACGAGGAACTTCCAAATCAAATTATTGATAGGAAGGAACATGTTTTAAGAAAAAAGGTAATACCTTCAGTGAAGGTGTTATGGAGAAACAACAATGCTGAAGAAGCAACGTGGGAGCTCAAAAGTAAAATGAATGAAGATTTTCCTCATTTGTTTATGTAATTATAAGCTAAGATTCTGGGGACAAAATCCTTATAAGGGGGAGAGAATGTAACGCCCGAGAAAATCGGATTTTTATGAAAATTAAATTTTTATTTGATTATGTGAATTAAATGAATTTAATTGATTTATTATGTGAGTAAGTTATGTGAAGGTCGTTCTATGACCTAGAATGTGTGTATATGGTTAGTAATCTGGCTACATGCTAGAATTAATTGTTCGAAATTTCTAAGACGAAAATAAATGTTTTCCGAGAAATTTCTGTAAAAATACTATTCATCCGTTTCTGTTTGGGGAATTATTTTGAAATTCCAAAAAACGCGTAATGATAGAATATCGAGATAAGATGAAATATCTGATAATATTTCCTTTATGGCAAACTGAATTTTTGCCTGCGGACTTAAAACCTAAGGGTTGAGTATATTGATTTTCGAGAAGGAAATGAAATACGTAAAGGGATTTGCGTTATAATTAAAGTGAGTGTTATACAACTGTGGTACTATTTAGTATCTATGTATAATACGACGAGTACATACGAAGTATAATACGATTATTGTACGAGTAGTATACGGAGAGAATACGTGAATTGTATGTATAGAATACGATTCGTATTATAGAATTAAGTTTAAGTCTTAATGACTAATTCAAGTGTGTTGGATTATGATTAGCCCAATTAATTAAATGAGCAAGCCCAAGGGATTAATTGGTTAAGTCCAATTCAAGGCCCAATATTAGATTGGTTAAGCCCAATGTAAGAAAACCGAACCGTGGATCGAAATGGTGGGTCATTAAATGGGTAAAACCCATGGGGATGACCCATGGGGTTGTGGGACAGCCACTTGGTGTGCAAGTCAAGAAAATCACTTGGTCACCAAGTATTTTACTTGGTGACAAAGTGTTGATGTGACGCCCCCAAAATAGGTCTATTCCGTCCAACCTATTCTAAGTCTCCAAATACATGGTACAGAAAATAACCACAACTTTATTACTAATTTGTCGTGCAAAATACAACAACACATATACTGTGAGTTTTAATACTAACTGTGACTCATGTCCCAACAATGGACAACACCTCACAGTGATACCTTACATAAAGGTACAATCTAGAACTGTTTTAGAAATTAAAATCTTTGGGAAGTGCTTAAGGAAACCTTTGTACATAGAAGGCCATAAATCTAAGTTATGATAGATATCATATGTCTATAGAATTATCCTTGGTTGATACAATAGACCCCAAAGAAAAATGAGAAGGTTATTATCATGTTCCTTCCAATGGTGAGTCTTCTCTTGACATATAACTATCTCCACCATCTGCGATTGAACATTATGTTTCAACCCAACTCCAAGATCATATAGGTAGTGCTCAAATATATACTCTGTAAGTGGATGTGTACAACCCTTTCTTATGATAACACGTGATTGTATGTCATTAGACATCTTGTATGATAGTGGGAAAACACCCTTCCAAAGTTGGGTTCACCTCACCCTATTGTTGTTCACCAAAATCAATTATTAAGTGACGTATAATATATGACACACACATCTTTTGTCCTCAATACAATTATATATTGTATGTCATGCCGTTTTATAATGTGTTGAGAAACTTTGATAATATCGGACCACCACACTATTCCCCTGTTATCCCCGCTCGACCCAGCTACACTTTTATTACCTGGAAGGAATTGTGAAGCAAAAGGGGTGAGCACAACTAGCCCAGTAAAGAATATCATAACTAAAGATAATTTAATTATCAATAGACTTCATCAGTAATAAATCAGAGATTTAGAACATATGGTAGATGATAAAACTTTTCAACCATAGTTGCAGCAGAACGAGCAATCTATTAGAAGAGTCAAATAGACCATAAAGTCTATTATCTTCTCCATGTTAAAAGTCCACCAACAATGCTTTAACCCTGTAACATTAATCAACAGATCATGTTCACAGTCATGTGAATAACTCATAATCATAATTGTAGTTCTAATTTTCTCTTCTCATCCAAGACGAAGATATTTTTCATCACATGTCTTTACCTGAAACATCAAAGATCATGGTTATACCAAATCACAGTTCATGTTCATAATCATACTAATAAGTTCATCTTTGCACTACGGCCCAAAGATATTCATTAACAGTTCATCTTTGCACTACATGCCAAAGATATTCGACAACAGGTCATCTTTGCACTACAGGCCAAAGATATTGGACAACAGGTCATCTTTGCACTATACGCCAAAGATTTTCATCAACAATTCATCTTTGCACTACAGGTCAAAGATATTCATATCTCAAAGAAATATATAATCATTTCAGAATTTATATAAACAATAATTATAACCATGTTGATCAATTCACCTTTGCACTTAAACTAAAAATATTCAATTATAAATTCAATGGTCATGATCATACCAGTCCACAATTCATCTTTGCACTACTGGCCAAAGAGAACCCATAGTCACGATCATACCAATAATCTACCCATCTTTTCACTTAAGTCGAAGAGAAATTTCATCACCGGGATTATAAAAATATTATATATGATAATAAAAACAATACGATCAACAACTGAATTTAATTTCAAGAGTAAGATTCATAAATCAATGATTTCATAACACCTTAATCCAAATGTTATAAATCACTTAATAATCTAATAATCTAATATTATTAATACTACCACAATATTTTAATCATTTCTTAAAGTTATAAATAATTTATTTTAATTGTTTACACTTTACTAATTAATGCATTTAATCATACTAAAATGCCAAACTCATAAGGTTTTATCACCAATAACCAACAACCTCATCAAAAATCTCCATATACCATATATAGAATTCCCAAGCCATAAAATCCTATTTTCCAATTTTGTTACTTCACATAACATATTTAATTCATTTACTCATAACTAGAACATTTTCATGAAAAACACCAAATTAGTACAAACAAATTTTCTTTTATGGGATTTAGCAGAACATAGTCCCATATTGAACATATATTTTTCTCGAAATTTTTAAAATTCATTTACTATTTTTCATATGGCCAAAACTGCCGAATAGTCAGACATTTATCATAAATTGTGCTTTTATCCAAAAATTCCAAAATTTATAGGATATACTAATGTTATACAAATGTACTCCCAATAAAAATTTCATCAATTTTGGAGTTAACCACAAGGATTTATAAGGGTTTACTTTTAAAATAGTATTTTCCCATAAAATCCATAACTCCTAATATATACCTCCAAAAATCGACATTTTTGGACACAAATAAATAAAACTCATCAAATTATCATTTCAAATTTTTCCAGAATTTTTGAAGGTCGGAAAAATTACGAAACATGAAAAACATAACAACCCTTAAAATCCCTTACAATCCCTTACATCGAAAGAGCATTATTTTTGACCGGAATGTAAAGCCAAAGGAACCTTATACTGAATAGCAACTCTCAAAGTATCTAAATACTCACAAAATATGCTTGATAATATAGAGAGAGAAAGAGAGAAAGCTTATGTTTCTGGTGTGATTTTCAATTCTAACTTAGCCCTCTATTTAAAGGAAAATATTAGCACGCCGTAGCAGACTTGACCTGCTACCTGATGGATTTACCTCGTACTATTACCACCCACCACATTTGAATTATAATTTCAACACATTTCTTCACCAACCACAGGTGGGGCCCATGCATTCTAGAATTTTCCACCAAAATGATAAATTCCCAAACTTCAACAATTTCTGAACCAGTCACCTCTTAAAATTCATAACAAATCATACGTTCATTTTTAACGGTTCAAAATTTGTGGACATATACTCAACTTATATATGTATAACATATCCAAAAATCACAACGATCTAACGGTCGGATTAAAAATTATAACTCACGTAATATATCATAAGAACACTTGTTTGATTTTTAATACCTCTTTTCCGACAAAATACTGATAAAACACCTCAACATTAATTCTTTCATTTATAACCACATAAATAAATCCATCATTTATATCCGCATCAAATAAATATTTCCTTATCATATAAATCAATAATTAATTATTCACAAATAATATTACATAATCACAATTATGACAACAGGCTGTTCCCAGGAAAGAGGGGGCTTTCCGATAAGGATTTTTCCTTACCGGCACGCAATTAGGTGACCAAACCTCTCCTTGACAGAACTTTCTAGACATTGCCAATAATGATATCTAATAATATTATTCAAATAATATGAATTATTGATCTGATAATAGAAAATACTGTGTCGTGACAATTATTGAAATAACAATAATATAAAATATCAACGCAGCAATTATTGAATCAATAAAATAAAATATTGAACAGTAATTATTGTAACGATTATTGAGTAGTGACTTCTTACGTAAGAATCAATAATTCAAAAATATTGTGCAGTACCGTGTGCTACTATGCAACCACGCGTATTACTGTATTTTAACCACCAGGTATTCCAATAGTGTTAACGGTAACTACTGCGCCATTATTTATAAAAACTCAAACTTGTCATTTTTTTCATCCAACAGTTATTCTGTTATGGGGCCCATAAATGATTGCACCGTCATACGAATATTCCCCGACAACAAGAATATTCCATGACCAAACGAATATTCCTCGACAGAAATGAGTATTTTATAACCACTTGCGTATTTTGAAAATTTTACATATATCACCTTTAACTTTAAACTTTTATCAATTTAACCATTTACTGAATAATAATTATAAGAAAAATTGAATACTTTTATTTCATAAAATCCAGAGTCTTACAATCTCCCCTCCTTATGAAATTTCGTCCCCAAAATTTATGTACCTAGTATTTCAAAGAGTTGAGAATACCTTGCTTTCATTTAAGATTCCATTTTCTATGTCCTCGTGATTTCTCCATTGCTCATCTTCTATATTTCAGATATCATTCTAGAATACAGCTTCAAAACAAAGGTTAATTGACATATCACAATTTATCAACTTAAGTAAGAAAATTCAGCTTAGGTAGGACACACACTAGCGAAGGATATTACTCATATCTCCCTTCCTAGTTCTAATCTCGGATCTCCGCCAGAGATCATATCCCTAAGCTCTGATACCAACTGTGATGCCCCCAAAATAGGTCCAATCCGTCCAACCTATTATGAGTCTCCAAATACATGGTACAGAAAATAACTACAACTTTATTACTACAATTGTGTTGCAAAATACAACAACACATATACTATGAGTTTTAATACCAAATGTGACTCATGTCCCAACTATGGACAGCACCTCAAAGTGATACCTTACATAAAGGTACAATCTAGAACTGTTTTAGAAATTAAAATCTTTGGGAAGTGCTCAAGGAAACCTTCGTACGTAGGAGGCAATGAATCTAATTTATGATAGAGATCATATGTCTAGAGAATTATCCTTGGTTGATCCAATAGACCCCAAAGAAAAACGAGAAGGTTACTAACATGTTCCTTCCAATGGTGAGTCTTCTCTTGACATATAACTATCTCCACCATCTGCGATTGAACATTATGTTTCAACCCAACTCCAAGATCATATAGGTAGTGCTCGTGTATATACTCAGTAAGTGGATATACACAACCCTTTCTTATGATAACACGTGATTGTATGTCATTAGACATCTTGTATGATAGTGGCAAAACACCCCTCCAAAGTTGGGTTCACCTCACCCTATTATTGTTCACCAAAATTAATTATTAAGTGACGTATAATATACGACACACATATCTTAGGTCCTCAATACAATTATATATTGTATGTCATGCCGTTTTATAATGTGTTGAGAAACTTTGATAATATCGGACCACCACACTATTCCCCTGTTATCCCCGCTCGACCCAGCTACACTTTTATTACCTGGAAGGAATTGTGAAGCAAAAGGGGTGAGCACAACTAGCCCAGTAAAGAATATCATAACTAAAGATAATTAAATTATCAATAGACTTCATCAGTAATAAATCAGAGATTTAGAACATATGGTAGATGATAAAACTTTTCAACCATAGTTGCAGCAGAACGAGCAATCTATTAGAAGAGTCAAATAGACCATAAAGTCTATTATCTTCTCCATGTTAAAAGTCCACCAACAATGCTTTAACCCTGTAACATTAATCAACAGATCATGTTCACAGTCATGTGAATAACTCATAATCATAATTGTAGTTCTAATTTTCTCTTCTCATGCAAGACGAAGATATTTTTCATCACATGTCTTTACCTGAAACATCAAAGATCATGGTTATACCAAATCACAGTTCCTGTTCATAATTATACTAATAAGTTCATCTTTGCACTACGGGCCAAAGATATTCATTAACAGTTCATCTTTGCACTACATGCCAAAGATATTTAACAACAGGTCATCTTACACTACATGCCAAAGATATTCGACAACAGGTCATCTTTGCACTATACGCCAAAGATATTCATCAACAATTCATCTTTGCACTACAGGCCAAAGATATTCATATCTCAAAGAAATATATAATCATTTCAGAATTTATATAAACAATAATTATAACCATGTTGATCAATTCACCTTTGCACTTAAGCTAAAAATATTCAATTGTAAATTCAATAGGTCATGATCATACCAGTCAACAATTCATCTATGCACTACTAGCCAAAGAGAACCCATAGTCACGATCATGCCAATAATCTACCCATCTTTACACTTAAGTCAAAGAGAAATTTCATCACCGGGATTATAAAAATGTTATATATGATAATAAAAATAATACGATCAACAACTGAATTTAATTTCAAGAGTTAGATTCATAAATCAATGATTTCATAACACCTTAATCCAAATGTTATAAATCACTTAATAATCTCATAATCTAATATTATTAATACTACCACAATATTTTAATCATTTCTTAAACTTATAAATAATTTATTTTAATTATTTACACTTTACTAATTAATGCATTTAATCATACTAAAATGTCAAACTCATAAGGTTTTATCACCAATAACCAACAACCTCATCAAAAATCTCCATATACCATATATAGGATTCCCAAGCCATAAAATCCTATTTTCCAATTTTGTTACTTCACATAACATATTTAATTCATTTACTCATAACTAGAACATTTTCATGAAAAACACCAAATCAGTACAAACAAATTTTCTTTTATGGGATTTAGCAGAACATAGTCCCATATTGAACATATATTTTTCTCAGAATTTTTAAAATTTATTTACTATTTTTCATATGGCCAAAACTGCAAATATTTAGACATTTATCATAAATTATACTTTTATCTAAAAATTTCAAAATTTATAGGATATACTAATGTTATATAGATGTACTCCCAATAAAAATTTCATCAATTTTGGAGTTAACCACAAGGAATTATAAGGGTTTACTTTTAAAATAGTATTTTCTTATAAAATCCATAACTCCTAATCTATACTTCCAAAAATCGCCATTTTTGGACACAATCAATAAAACTCATCAAATTATCATTTCAAATTTTTTTAGAATTTTTGAAGGTCGGAAAAATTACGAAACATGAAAAACATAACAACCCTTAAAATCCCTTACAATCCCTTACCTCGAAAGAGCAGTATTTCTGACCGGAATGTAAAGCCGAAGGAACCTTGTACTGAATAGCAACTCTCAAAGTATCTAAATACTCACAAAATATGCTTGATAATATAGAGAGAGAAAGAGAGAAAGCTTATGTTTCTGGTGTGATTTTCAAATTTAACTTAGCCCTCTATTTATAGGAAAATGTTAGCACGCCGTAGCAGACTTGACTTGCTACCTGATGGCTTTACCTGCTACTATTACCACTCATCACATTTGAATTAGAATTTCAGCATATTTCATCACCAAATATAGGTGGGGCCCACGCATTCTAGAATTTTCCTCCAAAATGTTAAATTTCCAACTTCAATAATTTCTGAACCAGTCACCTCTTAAAATTTATAAAAAATCATACGTTAACTTTTAACGGTTCAAAATTTGTGGACATATACTCAACTTATATATGTATAACATATCCAAAAATCACAACGATCCAACGGTCGGATTAAAAATTATAACTCACGTAATATATCACAAGAACACTTGTTTGATTTTTAATACCTCCTTTACGACAAAATACTGATAAAACACCTCAACATTAATTCTTTCATTTATAACTACATAAATAAATCCATCATTTATATCCGCATCAAATAAATATTTTCTTATCATATAAATCAATAATTAATTATTCACAAATAATATTACAGAATCACAATTATGACAACCAGGCCGTTCCCAAGAAAGATGGGGCTTTCTGATAAGGATTTCTCCTTACTGGCGTGCAATTAGGTAACCAAACCTCTCCTTGACAGAACTTTCTAGACATTGCCAATAATGCTATCTAATAATATTATTCAAATAATATGAATTATTGATCTGATAATAGAAAATACTGTGTCGTGACAATTATTGAAACAACAATAATATAAAATATCAACGTAGCAATTATTGAATCAATAAAATAAAATATTGAACAGTAATTACTGTAACAATTATTGAGTAGTGCCTTCTTACGTAAGAATCAATAATTCAAAAATACTGTTCAATACCGTGTGCTACTGTGCAACCACACGTATTACTGTATTTTAACCACCGGGTATTCCAACAGTGTTAACGGTAACTACTACGTCGTTATTTATAAAAACTCAAACTTGTTGTTTTCTTCATCTGACAGTTATTCTGTTATGGGGCCCACAAATGATTGCACCGTCGTACGAATATTAATCGACAACAAGAATATTCCATGACCAAACGAATATTCCTCGACAGAAATGAGTATTTTATAACCACTTGCGTATTTTGAAAATTTTACATATATCACCTTTAACTTCAAAACTTTTATCAATTTAACCATTTACTGAATAATAATTATAAGAAAAATTGAATACTATTATTTCTTAAAATCTGGGGTCTTACAGTTGAATAGTTAGGAGGTGATGGTAGTTGTCTAAATTGCCTTCCATTCTAGTTTCCTATAAATAAGGAGGATGTGACAACCGTAATTTTGCAATTTAATTTTAATATTTATTTGATTGAATAAATATTTTTCGATGAATTAATTATTAGATTAAATAATTAATTGATGAAGTTGTGATAGATTAATTTAATTATATGTGTTACATTTATTAAATTAATGTGGAGAATTATTTTATTCGAAGTATGTGATTATGTGAGCTTATTGGATTAAAAGAAATATTTAATAAGCATATGTTATTTTAATTAATTTAATTATTAATTAGAGATTTAATAATTTGACATTATTAATCAAAGAGAAATTGAATTATGTGACTAAGTGAACTAATGAGAGATTATTATATTTTATTTAAAGTAAATTAAATAAGATATTGGATTTATTTTATATGGATGTGACATTATTTAAACTATATGATAATGATTTATTAAATTAAATGGTTTTTGAATTATTTCCTTGCTAACCAAACATGGCCTTAGAGGGAGTTGAGAGCAGTTACCCATGACTGGGTAACTGACCACAACTCGTCAGACGCTTCTTTATTATACGCCTTCCCCTTCCTTTTTCTTCATTAGTTTTCCTAAGTCTAGATAGTGTCAGAGAGAGTTTCAGAGAAAGATACAAGAGAGAGTTGAGAATTCAGAGTTTTGGTGGAGGAGGAATTCACTTCCTAGTAAATTAATCTATGCTTGGGTAATCTCTTCAACCCAATTTATATATTTTATGTCTTTTAAGTTTCATGAATATGGCTTAAAGTCTTCTATAAATCTCTATAAATTGGAAAGCTGTTATAAGAATATATGTAATAATTCGAGTAGTGGCATGTTTTATATATATATATTGCATAATTCCATATCATTAGTTTCATGAAATTTTATAGTATACGATTATAGAGTACGTGATATGGCCATATGGCCTTATACGTGATTTTTATATGTCAAATATAATTTATTTTAAAATTCACACATTGATATGATTATGCATGTTAAAATGAACAAAATGAAACTTGAATGGTTGGATTTGGCTTTATAATGAATCCGTAGCATTAAAATCCTTGTTTTTGTTCAAGAACTTCAAGAACAGTCCAATTTGCATGCTTTAATTATGTGATTATGTGTTTTAATGGGTGAAAAACACTACATAGATGTTAAGTATTGATTATGTACGAATTATAACATATGGGTATGTGTAATTTGGTGAAATTAGTGTTAAGTATTGTGATGTTTTAAATCCTGTAGATTCTTTATCTCGGGATAATTGATGTAAATAGCAGTGATGCTATCTTATGATGTAAAGACTTTTGAATTAAATGAAATGTCAAAGTTTATTTGAAGTAATGTGTTAAGTAAGTTATGATTAAATGTTTAGTTAAGTCTTAAATGTTTTAGAGATTGAGTAAAGATCTAATAAGCATATATTCGTAACAGAAATATGCCGCCTAGAAGATAAAATCGTCAGCAAGCCCAGGAAGGGTCAACAAACAATAACAACGACGCCAATGCTAACTTCGTTCAGCAATTGGTAAACCTTTTAGCTGCGGCACTTAATAATCAACCCCAAGCTCCACCAAATACTTTGTTTAAGGACTTCAAGGCGGTGGGACCGCCAGAGTTTAAGGGTTCATAAACCCAATTGAAGCTCAGACGTGGGTAATGGAGATGGAGAAGGTGTTCGATATTGCTAGGGTAAGGGAAGATCAGAAGACTGCGTATGCAACGTTTATGCTGAAGTCCGAAGCCAGCTATTGGTGGCAGGCAAACAAAGTGAGAGGAGGTGAGGGTGTAATATCTTGGGAAAGATTTAAAGAGATGTTCTTCGAGATGTATTTCCCAACCAGTTCACAAAATTAGATGGAAGTCCAGTTTCTAGAGTTGAAGCAGGGAAATATGTCAGTAGCTGATTATGTAACAAGGTTTAACGAGTTGGCTAGGTTCGCCACGTACCAAGTACATACTGATGAGAGGAAGGCGAGACGATTTGATCAGGGACTGAAGCCCTGGTTATATAGCAAAGTGTCAATGTTCCAATTGAACACTTTTGCGGGAGTGTTAGAGAAGGCCATACTTGCTGAGGGTGGAAGTGATGCAGTAACGAAGTATAATCAGGAGCAGAAGAAGAAGAGTGAGAAGGAAGGTAATAACAAGACTGGTGGGAGTAGTACTTGGGGTAATCACAATCAGAAGAGGAAGTGGTCTAAAAATTTGTCGGTCGAAAGTCAACAGGGAGGGCAGAAGAAGAAGATTGAACCGTGCCCAACCTGCGAAAATACACATTTGGGAGTTTGTCTGAAGGGGAAGCGAGAGTGCTACAATTGTTGTCAGGAAGGCAACATAGCACCAAACTGTCTGAACCCAAAGAAGGGTGCATGCTTCACATGTGGATCAAAGGACCATCTTGCAAGAGATTATCCTAAGAAGGGATCGGGAGGGACGAGTTCAGGGGGAAATAGAGGAAATACTGATGGAAGTACTCTGACAATCGCAGCACCAACCGCAACCAACCGACTGACTGCCAGAATATTCAACATGACAGTGCAGGACGCGGTACAGTCTCGCGATGTGGTGTCAGGTATCATTCCGATCAATAAATTTAATGCTTATGTGTTATTTGATTCGGGTGCTACTTGCTCATTTATATCCGATGACTTCACTAAGAACTTAGAATTGTTTAAGGACGAGTTAGAATACCCCATGAACATAGAAATTGCGAATAGAGAAATTATCCCTATTAAGTATGTGTACAAGAACTGTAGAGTAGATATTAAAGGTAATATCATGAACGTAGATCTTATCGCTATTCGACTTGGAGAATTTGATGTTATTTTGGGTATGGATTGGTTATCCAATTATGGGGCGGTAATTGAATGCCAGAAGAAGCGTATTAACCTTATGACTCCGTCAAAGGTTGTGTTTTATGGTAGAAAGTCACCTAGACAAGCGAGTTGTCTGACGATGATGCAGGCCAGAAGATTATTAAGGCAAGGCTATGTAGGATATCTTGCTTACATAGTCGATAATCGTAAAGAGAATCTAAAAATAGATGAGATTCTGGTAGTGAGAGATTTCGCAGACGTATTTCCGAACGATTTCCCGGGACTTCCTCCAGACAGAGCAGTTGAATTTGTGATTGATTTGGCTCCAGGAACGACCCCAATATCGAAGGCACCGTACCGAATGGCATCGGTAGAGATGAAAGAACTGATGGTCCAACTACAAGAATTATTGGATAAAAAATATATTCAACCAAGCGTATCACTGTGGGGAACGCCGGTTTTATTTGTAAAGAAGAAGGATGGAACGATGCGGCTCTGCATCGACTACAGAGAACTGAATAAGGTCACGATTAAGAATATGTATCCATTACCGCGAATCGACGATTTGTTTGATCAGTTAAAGGGAGCAAAATATTTTTTAAAGATAGATTTGAGAAGTGGTTATCATCAACTGAAGGTGAGACAAGAGGATGTACCGAAGACAGCGTTTAGAACACGATATGGTCACTACGAATTTTTGGTAATGTCATTTGGCCTAACGAATTCTCCTGCAGTATTTATGGGCTTAATGAATGGAGTGTTCAAGCCGTTTTTGGACAAATTCGTAGTGGTATTTATAGATAACATTTTGGTATATTCAAAAACCAAGGAAGAACACGAAGAGCATTTGAGGTTGACATTAGAGACATTGAGAAGAGAGAAGTTGTATGCTAAGTTTTTGAAATGTGAATTCTGGATTGAAAGAGTACAATTTCTTGGACATGTGATTGATAGAGACAGAATTTCGGTGGATCCCTCCAAAGTCGAAGCTGTGATTCATTGGGACCAGCCGAAGACACCGTCGGAAGTAATAAGTTTTCTTGGATTGGCAGGTTATTACAGAAGATTCATTCAGGATTTTTCCAAGATCGCAACTCCGGTGACGAATTTGACTAGGAAATTGGTGAAATTCGTTAAGACAGAGAAGTGTGAGGAAAGCTTTAAAGAATTAAAGAGGAGGTTGAGTTCAGCACCTGTGTTATCTCTTCCAGATGACATAGGAAATTTTGTTGTATATAGTGATGAATCGCATAAAGGACTTGGATGTGTGCTTTTACAGAAGGGCAGAGTCATTGCGTATGCGTCGCGACAACTGAAAGATTATGAGAAGGGGTATCCGACCTATGACTTGGAGTTAGCTGCAGTGGTTTTTGCTTTGAAAATCTGGAGGCACTATCTCTATGGGGAGAAGTGTGAAATATATACAGATCACAAGAGTCTGAAATATATTTTTACACAGAAAGACTTGAACATGCGTCAAAGAAGGTGGTTGGAGTTAATTAAGGACTATGATTATGAGATTCTATACCATCCAGGTAAGGAAAATGTGGTGGCCGACACCCTAAGTAGAAAAGGTTGGGAGAAATTGATGATGTTGACCGCTCAGGAAGAACTAATTTTAGCGATGGAAAAGCTGGATTTGGAAGTGAAGTATCGTATGGAAATTGATGAGAAGTTGTTTTAGATGCAAACTGGTACAACCTTATTGGATAAAGTTAAGGAGGCTCAACTTTAGGACGAAGAATGTGAGAAGGTGAAAAAGAAGATATCTGAAGGGACTGAACCGAGATTCAAAATAGACAGTGAGGGACTACTAAGATTTGAGAGCAGAATTTGGGTACCTCCAGTACCAGAGATTAAGGAAGAAATTCTGAGCGAGGCTCACAACTTAAGATTTTCGATTCACCCTGGTTGCACCAAGATGTACTAAGATCTTCGACAACACTTTTGGTGGCCAAATTTAAAACGAGAGGTTGCAGAGTGTGTTGCCAAGTGCCTAACATGTCAGAAAGTGAAAGCGAAACATCAAAGACCGAGTTGGTTGCTATAACCTTTAGAGATTCCAGAATGAAAATGGGAACATATTACGATGGATTTCGTGGTTGGCCTACCGTCAAATCAGAAAGGCTACGACGCAGTATAGGTTATTGTTGAATGATTGACGAAATCCGCACACCTCCTTCCGATCAGAATCAGATTCAACCTAGATCAGTTGGCAAGGTTATAAGTGAAAGAGATTGTTTCAAGGCACGGAGTTCCTGTGTCAATTATTTCTGATAAAGATCCGCGTTTTACGTCGAACTTCTGGAAACGTCTACAGGAATGCAGGGGTACACAGTTGCGAATGAGCACAACATATCACCCTCAGACAGATGGACAGAGTGAAAGAATAATTTAGACATTGGAAGATATGTTAAGAGTTGTATAATGGATTTTAAAGGAAATTGGGATGACTATTTACTACTTGTAGAGTTCGGTTACAACAACAGTTACCACGCTAGTATTGGAATGTCGCCTTATAAAGCGTTATACGGTAGAAAGTGCATAACTCCACTATATTGGGATGAAGTTGGCGAAAGACAATTACTAGGACCAGAATTGGTACAACAAATAGCAGAGATAGTCAAAGTGATTCGAGCGAGATTAATAGCAGCCCAAGACAGACAGAAGAAATACGCCAATCCACACCGTAAGAATGTTGAGTTTGAACCAGGTAGTTATGTGTTCTTAAAGGTCTCTCCTTGGAAGGGAAAGATCAGATTCGGAAAGAACGAAAAATTGAGCCCAAGATTCATTGGACCCTTTGAAGTTCTAAGAAGGGTCGGAGAAGTTTCCTATGAGGTAGTTTTACCTCCATCTCTAGAGAATGTCCACAATGTTTTCCATGTCTCAGTCCTACGACCTTACAAACCTGATTACAAGCACGTGATTGAATATGAACCCCTACATTTCGACAAAGACTTATCTTACGAAGAAATTCCTGTTCAAATTGTCGACCAAAAAGAACAAGTTCTGAGAAATAAAGTAATACCTTCTGTTAAGGTAATTTGGAGGAACCACAACGCCGAAGAAGCTACGTGGGAACTCGAAGAGAATATGATGAAGAATTATCCTCATTTATTTACTTAGAATGTTATATACGATTCTAGGGACATAATCTTTGTAAGGGGGAGAATATAACGGGACAAATTATAGAGTTGTGATTCTGGGGACATAATCCTTTTAAGAGGGGAAAGATGTGACAACCATAATTTTATAATTTAATTTTAATATTTATTTGATTGAATAAATATTTTTCGATGAATTAATTATTAGATTAAATAATTAATTGATGAAGTTGTGATAGATTAATTTAATTGTATGTGTTAAATTTATTAAATTAATGTGGAGAATTATTTTATTCGAAGTATTTGATTATGTGAGCTTATTGGATTAAAAAAAATATTTAATAAGCATTTGTTATTTTAATTAATTTAATTATTAATTAGAGATTTAATAATTTGACATTATTAATCAAAGAGAATTTGAATTATGTGACTATGTGAATTAATGAGAAATTATTATATTTTATTTAAAGTAAATTAAATAAGATATTGGATTTATTTTATATGGATGTGACATTATTTAAACTATATGATAATGATTTATTAAATTAAATGGTTTTTGAATTATTTCCTTGCTAGCCAAACATGGCCTTACAGGGAGTTGAGAGCAGTTACCCACTGGGTAACTGACCACAACTCGTCAAACGCTTCTTTATTATATGCCTTCCCTTCCCTTTTTCTTCATTAGTTTTCCTAAGTCTTGATAGTGTCAGATTGAGTTTCAGAGAAAGATACAAGAGAGAGTTGAGAATTCAGAGTTTTGGTGGAGGAGGAATTCACTTCCTAGTAAATTAATCTACGCTTGGGTAATCTTTTCAACCCAGTTTATATATTTTACGTCTTTTAAGTTTCATGAATATGGCTTAAAGTCTTCTGTGAATCTCTACAAATTGGAAAGTTGTTATAAGAATATATGTAATAATTCGAGTAGTGGCATGTTTTATATATATATATATATTGCATAATTCCATATCATCAGTTTTATGAAATTTTACAGTATACGATTATAGAGTACGTGATATGGTCATATGGCCTTATACGTGATTTTTATATGTCAAATATAATTTATTTTAAAATTCACACATTGATATGATTATGCATGTTAAAATGAACAAATGAAACTTGAATGGTTGGATTTGGCTTTATAACGAATCTGTAGTATTAAAATCCATGTTTTTGTTCACGAACTTCAAGAACATCAAGAACAGTCCAATTTGCATGCTTTAATTATGTGATTATGTATTTTAATGGGTGAAAAACACTACATAGATGTTAAGTATTGATTATGTACGAATTATAACATATGGGTATGTGTAATTTGGTGAAATTAGTGTTAAGAAGTGTTGATTTTGCTGAATTCTGTGTTCTTCGCGAACTGAAAATTCAGAGTCTGAGATTTCGCGCTGCGGCGCCAACTCCCAATTCATTTCTCGCGCCGCATCACCACCGCGCCGCAACACCAAGTATCAGGCCGCAGTGCCACAGCGCCGCAGCAGCAAGATTCAGCACAAAAGTGGCGCCGCAGCGCCACTTAGCAGAATGGTCAGAAATGAGTTTTTAAAAGTGTACAAGTATGGAAATGTGATAGCAACTTAGTCTAATGATTATATAGACTTGTTAGACCTATAATGAGATGTTAAAATAAATTCTTAACATGTCCATAACACAATTACGTGTGGATTGAATGATTGAATGCATAATTAGTTTATTTTTTCGTGAAGTCTTAATTTTACACTAAGTGTAATAATTGACTAGGTATAGTCATGAATTCGAGTTAAACAAAGAGTAAAGTTATGATATTAGTACATTGTTATTGACTGGTATTGTGAACGTAATTGGTATGTAGGATTTAATTCAAAGAACGAGTTTGTTTAAGTGCAATCTACACACGAGGCAAGTTTCTAAACCTTATCTTGTTACATTGAGCAAGTTTTCCAACTCTACATTTACGTTGAGCAAGTTTCTTACCCTAAACTTTCGTTGAGCAAGTTTCCTAACCCTACTTGTTATCGTTATATAAGTTAATTAATTCATCTTTCGATATTGAGCAAATTCTCTTTATTATTGATCAAGCCAATATAGTATATTAAAGTTTATTAATCTTCAAGCATGATGTTGTTATACAATAATTATTCTATTGTATACTTTTGAGATTTTATCCAAGTTAAATTATTTGTTATTATTAAAACTTGTTAGACTTGCGAACCCTTATTGATTCGACTAGTCCATAGTTGATGAGCGTTCTAAATTTCAGAACCCCTTGATGAATTATCTAAACCAAACTTCCTTTGATGCGGACTCGAATGTAAAAACTGAGATGAACAACCATGTATAGGGGATTATTTACGCTTTAGCGTTAAGATATTGTGCACAGTATGGTACTAAGTGTTGATCCCCCTAAGTATGAGAAGAAGAGTCCATAGTCTTATGACTGTTAAAGGTTTCAAGTAAAAACACTTGACAAACTAGGACATAGTTCAAGGTCTTATGACCCTCAGAATTTCTTTTGATTCTTGTTATTCATTCTTGATTCAAAAGTTGAGCTTTATATCAGAAGTTATTATCTCTCTCGCATGTTATTATTCATTGTTATATTTTTATACTTGTGGGCAATCGTGCTCACTCTTGCGTAATAATAACATTGCAGTTAAGAAAGAAAGAGCAGACGAACCTTCCACTAGTAAGGGCAAGGGCAAGCTTAGCAAGTAATGAAGATTATTTATTTATGTGATTATGTAATGATAGTTAGACTTGATGTTACTTAAGACTTATTTATTTATGTTTTCCGCACTGATGTTTTAAGGTTAGAGTAACCTGGGATTTATTTATTATTCAGTTGATGTAACCCCATAAGGGGAAAGATTTATTATTTATTCTATCTATTGCATGGTTTAAAATTTATTTATGGGTAGATAGATAGACGATGCTTGTACAGTGAACACCAAATCCTGTGGAAACGAAAGTACCGAATTTGGTGGTGTCACATAGGTTTGGTCATCTAATTGCGCGACAATAAGGAGAAATCTTTATCGGAAAGCCCCCTCTTTCCTGGGAACAACATGGTTGTTAAATATTATGAGTTATAATATTAATGATGAATAAGTTCGTGTTGATTAAAGATGAATTTGATAGTTCCATTGTGTTAGAATTATTAGTGTTAGTAGAAATCGACATTTATTTCGATAATAATTGATGTCTGGAGGTTATATTGACTAATCGGATAATTAACCGGATAAATGAGCAATTAACTGCTATTGATTCATATGATTATAACTATTTGTTCAAATGTGTGTACTATTGATTCACATTCATTTACTATTAGTGGAGTTGGTGCAAGATTGATAATACTTGCATGACTAAGTTAAAAATAGAGGTATAGATGGAAGTACTATACCGTAATTTGTATTTTCACATGATTATAACTATTGATTCACATGATTAAACTATTGATTCACATTATTTACTATTAGGGGAGGTGGTGCAAGTTTGATAATACTTGCAGGGCTAAATTAAAAATGAAGAAAAAGAGGAAGTAATTATACTGTAATATTTCGAGCCCCAAAATATGCAATTATCGAAACTATATTTTCTTATAAATAGAAGCTCATTCTTCCTTCATTTCTCACCAATTCGCTAAAGCTATAGAGCAATTATTATAGAGAGAAGTTATAGAGAGAAAGAAGAAGAGAAGTCCGCTACCTCACTATTGTGACAACCCGATATTTTCTAAATAAATAAAACTAAAATTTTGCTTATAATTTTTTTTTATTATTTTAAAAGATGAGGATTTGTAAAAGATATTGTGTATATGTATTTATGTGGTAAATAAAAAAAATATTACATGAATATTTACAAGTAAATTTATTTTAGAATTATTGATTATTATAAAGTATATTCTTATAATAATTAATTTTAAGATAGAAATGATTTTATTAATTATTTTCGATGAAAATGTAATCTTATATTATTTAAATAATATATGAAATGATTTTAGAATAACTATAATGATTATTTCATTATATGAATTTATTCAGGATGTTAAATTAAATATTTTAACTTAATTAAGAATGTTATTTATGCAAGATAAATCAGATATGGAATTCAAACCTTAATTCTGGGTTTTGATCAAGGAATGAGAATAATAATATTATATTATTATTTGTCAGTGTTACAGATAAGTATGATTATGCGTGTAATGTTAATGTGTGGAACAAGTTTTATTATATTACGACCAAACCCTATTAATATTTTTTAAACCCTAAATACTAGTCTGATAAACCCTAATCCTGGTGTTGGATTAAGGAATGATGATAATATTATAATACTAATTATATTTTTGATTTTTCAGTGCTATAAATATGTACTGTATGTGCGTACTGTAGATGATTGGTCAATTATGGTGTTTAATTGTTAAACCCTAATGCTAATGGGGTAAACCCTAAATTTTTTTGTGGAAAACCCTAATTTCCTATAACTAGAAACTCTAATCTGGAAACCTAAACCGAAGGTTTGATTTGTCAAGAATTGTGTTACTATGATTAATATCAAGTATGATAGACTTTAATTACTATTTAAGGTAAACCTAATTAGTAAATTAAAACCCTAAAAACTAGAATCCTAAATTAATTTTTTGAAACCCTAATTGATTTGAAACCTTAATCCGAAAGTCATTCACGTCTTTGAGAATTGGTTAAGCCATTATGTAATCACGATAATGTGAGTAACGACTGGTGATATAGATATTAACCCTAAATAGGGAGAATTTTAATTATTCAAAACCCTAATTATTATTTTTTAAATAAACCCTTATTATTTTTCTTCTAAACCCTAAATTGCTTATTGTAAACCCTAATTGCCAGTTTGGGAAATGAGATGCTAATTAGTGTTGCTTAAACCTAATTAGAAAAGTGCTATAATTAAAGATCTAAATTAAATTAGTAAACCTTAATTGGTATTTTTAGAAACTAAAATTTTAGTTTATTATTTTATTTTATTTTATTGTACAAACCCTAAATCGAAAATCCTAGATTTTGTTTGCTTATAAAACCTAAATTGGCACAAACCTTAAACCCTAAGGGTTTGACAAGTTACCATAATACCATTAAAATAAATTATTAATTGACCATTTTGCCCTTATTGCATAATTGAGGATTTCTTGCAAATTTTGCCAAGATTGGAGTTGGTAACCTAACCCAACAACTCCATGTGACACCTAGCAACAAAAGTCAGCAGCAACAAGCCTTATATCAGCCAAATCCATGCACCTTGTTGTCTATAAATAGATTGAGAGAGAGATAGTGCACAAAATTTTGCCAAATTCAATTTTTATCTCACCAACTCTTCCTCATACTAGAACCAAAGAAATTATATAGTATTTCAGTCCCTTTATCAAGCCCCACATCTACCATAAGCAAATCACAAACAATTTGGAGAGCTAAGATTAAAAATCAAAGCATAAAGGTATAAAAACCCTAATCCTAGAAATCCTTCGATTTGTTGTTAAATGTTGTAATTGATTGTTTATAGATGTGTTATATGGTGTCAATTGATGTTCTGGATTGTTAAATCCATGACCCATAACATCAAAGTGCACGAATTTGAAGATTTAAGCAAACTGTCAAAACCAAAAATTTTGTCTGACAGACCAATGTCAGAGGCTATAGATCTTTTCTCGATCAAGATTTTTGTTGTTTTTAAGATGTTATATGTAGTCTGTAATGTCCTCTTTAAGATGAAAAAAGAATCAAGTTCATATTTGTTATAGATCAGGACAAAACCCGTTGACCGAAACTGCTAAAAAGCGAACCCAGAATTTTTATGAACAATTTCCGTGGTGAACTTTGACCGGCTATTTCCAGTTAGATCTGTTGTTGTTATATGTATGTTTAGTGTTATAATTGTAGTAATACATGATGTTTACATACTGTAATTGATAGATCACAAAAACATTACAAGATCGTCAAGTTATAGAGGTTCAAAGTAACCCCCACGAACTGTTAATCATGAAGAACAGGTCTGACAGCTTCTTTGAGGGCTCAGATCTTCTTTATGTTATGTGTTATGATTATTTTTCTTGCTGGATATTGTAGTCTTGCATTTCCTCTATCAGATCTGACCAAAAACAAGTCTAGATTCATAAAACACACTGATTTACACATGGTCAAAGTAGCACACACGATCACTATTTTGAAGTTCTGGGCTTGATCAAGAACACCTATAGCGACAGAAAGTGTCGCTATAGCCCTTTAGCGATAGTTTTATTTATAATTTCTGGAAATTAATAAAAAAATTGATAAAAATGGTTTTTAATTATTAAAAATACATAATAAATTCTTTAAAATTATTTTAATGTCTGAAAATTATATTTTAATTATTTTGAGTATATTTCATAAATATTTAATATTTTTGGAATATAAATGGTATTTATTTATTTAATTACAATATTAGATAAATTAGTTTAATAATGATTTTAATATTATAATAATCATTTTAAATGAAAATAAAGTGTTTAATGATATTTTAAGTTATAAACTATAACTTTTAATATTTAAAGAATAATTTCATTAATAATTTAGTATTAATGATATTAAGTTTATTTAATAATTATATTAAATAAATAGTTTAAAAATGGTTTTATTTATTTAAAAATCATTTAAAAGGGGTATAAATGAATTAAAAATATTTTAAGTTATAATTAATGACTTTTAATATTTAGATAATAGTTCATTAATATTTAAATATTAATGGTAATTATTTAATAATGATTTTAGATGTTTTAAAAATTATTTAAGGGTAATATAAGTACTTTAAAAATATTTTGAGTTATTATAAATAACTTTAATTTTTGGCAATGGTTTCATTAATAGTTTAATATTAATTAAATATTAATGATAATAGAATTGTTTGATATTTAAATCATTTAATAATGATTCTGATATTTCAAAAATTATGATAAGTGGTAATAATTGTTTAAAATTATTATAAGGTCATGAAAAATAGTACGATTGTTGTTTAAGTTGTCTATTTGGATATTGAGATACAGAATAGAGTCTTAGACTCGATAATTACCCGATAAAGATGTCGGTAGACCGATATGGTTCAGAAATTGATCTTGACTTAGATAATTTAATTAGTTAACTATTTATTTGTGATTCAATGGTTGTTAAGGTTATGTGACTATGTGATTAGGAAGGAGTTGATGTTAGTTTGTGATGCCATGATTGTTGAATATGTGTGATAAGATGATTAGGTTATGTGCTGACTGCGAAATGCAGTACTATGTGTTATGGTATATTGTTCTAATCGAACAATTGATTTGATTAATGATAGGTCGTGATAGAAAGATAGAACTAAGTTGAGAATTGTAAGCAACGCATCAGGCAAGTATCCTAACTTTACATTTTCTTTATGCAATGGATAGAAGTGAGAAGTTCAGAATTATTATTATTAATATAAAGATTGTTAAACCTATATTATATACACCCTTTGATTATCAACATGTTAGTATATGATAATTCGGATATATATTCTGTTCGTTAATTTCTAGAAATGATTATACAAGTGTCCCCACTTGAATAATCATTGTATTTAATCACATGTTGATACACCTTTGTTATACATATATGTTGAATTATAGATTATTGTTGGATAAAATAAAACCTTTTGTCTGGAACCCTGACAAATATGAACATCCCGTTCATGGGAAAATTTTTATACGCCCAAGGCGGACCAAGTAAATGATAACATCGTTCTTGTAATGTAGTATTGATCAATACAGGGCACAACGGGCTGATCACCCCCGTGTCCGTAAGTTACGACGGTTTGCAGATGAAGTTCTGCTAAACCTTTTCGAAAATAAAAACAATGTTCATAGAATGTCACTTAAACTCTATTTATAGCCAGTACGTAATTTTAAAATTTTGAAAGAGGGTTGTTAGGTTATTAATATCGGTTCAGAATACTTCACAACTATTGACTTGTTATAGATGGATATTATAAAGAAAACATTTAAATTCTTTCAGCTTATATATATATATATATATAATACTTGATGGGCACTCAAATGCTCATCCTTGCTTAATTTAAATGTTTTCAGATAAGTGTGAACAATCAGAAGGATCGGTCAAGAACAAGTGAAAAGGAAAGCAAACAGATTAGGTTTACGGTGTCATATAGTAATGGTTGCGTACTTGGGATTAAACTCTGATAAAGGTAAGATAAGTTTATAATTTATATTAGTGTTATTATTATTAGTAATATTTCCGCTCATAGAAATGGTATCGTGAAGTACCGAGTTCGGGTTTCAAGTATTCGGGTTCGGGGACTTTACATTTGGTATCAGAGCTATAGGGTTAGAAACCTTAGGTGGGTTAGACCTTAGGCTATAACCTTAGAACAGAGGGAAACGTTGAAAATACAAATAACTCATATAGAGTTAGTGGGTTGGTATGATTCAGAGATGAATCTCGGTGAGTTGTTAAGCCACAGAGTTTCCTAACTCTGATAATAAAGTTGATTAGTAATGGTGAATAGATCGAGTCTAAAAGACTAAAAGTGCATGGAAAGGAGATCGTAAAACAAAAAACAATTAAGGCATAGAATTGAATTATAATATATACGATGAGATCACCTCGTGATCTGATAAAATTATGACACCAAGAAAGAATCAATCTTATGATTGGAAAGTTTAAAGCAAGATTGCTGTGTGAATGGTACAGATTCAAGAAAGGATTATGAATACGGATTAAATGAAATACGAATGGATTAAAAAGGGGTTAAGATTAGGTGTGGATTTCAATGAGGACTCATGTCGGCAGCTGAGTTGTATGATTCCTTGTATGGGCGGGGAATTGTACTTGGTGTAAAAACTACTTAGTATCTGACACTGATAATCATTGAAATGTTTGTGTCGCGCTATTTGCTATATGCATGTTAAGAGGGTTATTCCTTTCTCATGTGTATAAAAAATAGATAGGTCATAGGTAGAGAACATAGGGTTAAGTACGAGTTCTTAAAACTCATACTTATGTGACATTCTTGACTAATAGTTATATGAAATGTTTATGAATCCCTCAGCGAATGGACGCCAAAGGTCTGACTAGGATAAGTTTGTAAACTCATATAACTGTGACAAGTTTATGGACTCATAAGTGTGGTTTGACGAACTAGGTATAGTTAATTGTGAATGGATTATTGAGGATGATGAGAATAGATAAGATACTAAATAGTTAAACTTTAGTGAAGGCAAAAGAAATAGGTAGTATTGGTATTAGCTAAATATGTATGTTTCTGTGTGGTATATGTGATAAGTATATTTGTGTAATGAAATATTTTTAACTTTTGTGTTGGACAAAGTTGTAAATCCCGACTTTTGAAGTCACAAAGGTATAACGAATGTTTAAAATAGAATGTGCTATGGCATATCAAGTGATATGATTATGAGTCTATGTTGGATTAATGAAATAAGTTGGTATAAAGATAGTAGATATTTATTTGGTCACTGGTTATTACAGTAGACCGAGTTTTTTAAAAATCTAATATTTTGAATACATGATTATTTGAGTAGAAAATTTTGTGTTATATGTTAAGCGTTTACGATAAGGCTTAGTATGTAAGAATAATTTATAATAATGTCGTCAAGACGAATACGAAACCAAAGGATAGAAGAATCTGTCAACAAAGCTGGAAGACAACCAGACTCGATACAGAAACTTGCGAATATGGACGATCAAGCTGTGCAGAACGGAATACCAGCAGCGGAAGATCAACCAGATAATCGAACGTCGAACGTTAAAGACTTCAAGGAGGTCCTATTACCAGAATTCAAAGGTACAAATGACCGTGTAGAAGCCCAGATTTGGGTTAAGGAATTTGAACAGGAGTTTGTGATAGCTAAGATAGCTGAGGGGCAAAAGACCACTTTTGCCACCTACATGATGAAGGGTGAAGCAAATTTTTGGTGGGAAGCAAATTAGATGAGGGCAGGAGCAGGTGTGATAGCATGGGATAGGTTTAAGACTTTTTTTTAAAAAAATTATTTTTCTGCTAGTATACCGACTAGAATGGAGGTGAAATTTCTAGAATTGAAGCAAGATGATATGTAAGTTGCGGAATATGTCAATGAAATTTAGTGAGTTGACTAGATTGGCTCTGCATCAAGTTGATACGGAGGCTAGAAATGCATGAAGGTTTGAGCTGGGATTCGAACCCTAGCTCTATAACAAGGTAAGAAGGAACAAGGGTAAGGTTGAGGGAACTGGGAAGGTAGGAATTAATAGTGGAAGTAAGGGTGGGAACGAAAAGAGGAAGGCGAACAACTTTGGGAGTGTGCAGGTGAAGCAAAAAGGTGTGAAAAAGAAAAAGTAGGAGGTGTAATGACTTGTGGAAAGAACCACTCAGGGAAATGTTTGCAAGAAATGTTTGTATGCTGTAAGTACCGGCAGAAGGGACATATCTCTCCCGATTGTCTCAATCCAAGAATGTATAGTAGGTGTTTCAAGTGTGGATCAATGGAAAAGAAGGTGGGAGATTGTTCAAGAAGGAGAATGGAGGTAAGGAATGCAAATACGGGGAAAAGGCAGCAGGACATTAGCGACAACGGGACCAACAACAACGAACGAATCAACAGAACCAACTGCAAGCGTCTTCAACATGACGTTCAAGATATCGTGGCAGCCGGGGATGCAACTCCAGGTATTACTCGAACCAATTTTTATTTTCTTATATATTGATTTCTTATATATAGTAAGTTATTTTTATAAATTATTTTGAAGGAGGAATTTGAGTTCTTTTAGAAATCAAATTTTCGTTTAATCAGAAAGATAAGCTTTATGCGAATAGTTAAAGATCGATTCGATCAATCATGATCGAGATCAACTTGTAATGATTGTGTATGCTATGTACCCTGGTATGTATAGGTTTTAAAGTGGTGATTCCGAGGACGAAATTTTTATAAGGGAGGGTGGATGTGACAACCCGATAATTATTTTCGATGAAAATATAATATTATATTATTTAAATAATATATGAAATGATTTTAGCATAACTATAATGATTATTTCATTATATGAATTTGTTCAGGATGTTAAATTAAATATTTTAACTTAATTAAGAATGTTATTTATGCAAGATAAATCAGATATGGAATTCAAACCTTAATTCTGGATTTTGATCAAGGAATGAGAATAATAATATTATATTATTATTTGTCAGTGTTATAGATAAGTATGGTTATGCGTGTAATGTTAATGTGTGGAACAAGTTTTATTATATTATGACCAAACCCTATTAATATTTTTTAAACCCTAAATACTAGTCTGATAAACCCTAATCCTGGTGCTGGATTAAGGAATGATGATAATATTATAATACTAATTATATTTTTGATTTTTCAGTGCTATAAATATGTACTGTATGTGCGTACTATAGATGATTGGTCAATTATGGTGTTTAATTGTTAAACCCTAATGTTAATGGGGTAAACCCTAATTGTTTTTGGGGAAAACCCTAATTTCCTATAACTAGAAACCCTAATATGGAAACATAAACCGGATGTTTGATTTGTCAAGAATTGTGTTACTATGATTAATATCAAGTATGATAGACTTTAATTACTAATTAAGGTAAACCTAATTAGTAAATTAAAACCCTAAAAACTAGAACCCTAAATTAATTTCTTGAAACCCTAATTGATTTGAAACCTTAATCCGAAAGTCATTCACGTCTTTGAGAATTGGTTAAGCCATTATGTAATCACGATAATGTGAGTAACGACTGGTGATATAGATATTAACCCTAAATAGGGAGAATTTTAATTATTTAAAACCCTAATTATTATTTTTTAAATAAACCTTTATTTTTTTTCTTCTAAACCCTAAATTGCTTATTGTAAACCCTAATTGCCAGTTTGGGAAATAAGATGCTAATTAGTGTTGCTTAAACCTAATTAGAAAAGTGCTATAATTAAAGATCTAAATTAAATTAGTAAACCTTAATTGGTATTTTTAGAAACTAAAATTTTAGTTTTTTATTTTATTTTATTTTATTGTACAAACCCTAAATTGAAAATCCTAGATTTTGTTTGCTTATAAAACCTAAATTGGCAGAAACCCTAAACCCTAAGGGTTTGACAAGTTACCATAATACCATTAAAATGAATTATCAATTGCCCATTTTGCCCTTATTGCATAATTGAGGATTTCTTACAAATCTTGCCAAGATTGGAGTTGGTAACCTAACCCAACAACTCCATGTGACACCTAGCAACAAAAGTCTGCAGCAACAAGCCTTATATCAGCCGAACGATAAAGACTTCAAGGCGGTCCTATTGCCAGAATTCAAAGGTACAAATGACCGTGTAGAAGCCCAGATTTGGGTTAAGGAAATTGAACAGGTGTTTGTGATATCTAAGATAGCTGAGGGGCAAAAGACCACTTTTGCCACCTACATGATGAAGGGTGAGGCAAATTTTTGGTGGAAAGTAAATTAGACGAGGGCAGGAGCAGGTGTGATAGCATGGGATAGGTTTAAGACTTTATTTTTTTAAAATTATTTTTCTGCTAGTATACCGGCTAGAATGGAGGTGAAATTTCTAGAATTAAAACAAGGGGATATGTAAGTTGCAGAATATGTCAGTGAAATTTAATGAGTTGACTAGATTGGCTCTGCATCAAGTTGATACGGAGGCTAGAAAGGCGTGAAGGTTTGAGCTGGGATTCGAACCCTAGCTCTATAACAAGGTAAAAAGGAACAAGGGTAAGGTTGAGGGAACTGGGAAGGTAGGAATTCATAGTGGAACTAAGGGTGGGAACGAAAAGAGGAAGGCGAACAACTTTGGGAGTGTGCAGGTGAAGCAAGAAGGTGTGAAAAAGAAAAAGCAGGAGGTGTAATGACTTATGGAAAGAACCACTCGGGGAAATGTTTGCAAGAAAAGTTTGTATGCTGTAAGTACGGGCAAAAAGGACATATCTCTCCCGATTGTCTTAATCCAAGAATGTATAGTAGGTGTTTCAAGTGTGGATCAATGGAAAATAAGGTGGGAGACTGTTCAAGAAGGAGAATGGAGGTAAGGAATGCGAATACGGGGAAAAGGCAGCAGGACATTGGCGACAACGGGACCAACAACAACGAACGAATCAACAGAACCAACGGCAAACGTCTTCAACATGACGTTCAAGATATCGTGGCAGCCGGGGATGCAACTCCAGGTATTACTCGAACCAATTTTTATTTTCTTATAAATTGATTTCTTATATATAGTTAGTTATTTTTATAAATTATTTTGAAGGAGGAATTTGAGTTCTTTTAGAAATCAAATTTTCGTTTAATCAGAAAGACAAGCTTTATGCTAATAGTTAAAGATCGATTCGATCAATCATGATCAAGATCAACTTGCAATGATTGTGTATGCTATGTACCCTAGTATGTATAGGTTTTAAAGTGGTGATTCCGAGGATCAAATCTTTATAAGGGAGGGTGAATGTGACAACCCGATATTTTCTAAATAAATAAAACTGAAATTTTGCGTATAATTTTTTTTTATTTTAAAAGATGAGGATTTGTACAAGATATTGTGTATATGTATTTATGTGGTAAATAAAAAAATATATATTACATGAATATTTACAAGTAAATTTATTTTAGAATTATTGATTATTATAAAGTATATTCTTATAATAATTAATTTTAAGATAAAAATGTTTTTATTAATTATAAAAATGTTTTTATTAATTATTTTCGATGAAAATATAATATTATATTATTTAAATAATATATGAAATGATTTTAGAATAACTATAATGATTATTTCATTATATGAATTTGTTCAGGATGTTAAATTAAATATTTTAACTTAATTAAGAATGTTATTTATGCAAGATAAATCAGATATGGAATTCAAACCTTAATTCTGGGTTTTGATCAAGGAATGAGAATAATAATATTATATTATTATTTTTCAGTGTTACAGATAAGTATGGTTATGCGTGTAATGTTAATGTGTGGAACAAGTTTTATTATATTACGACCAAACACTATTAATATTTTTTAAACCCTAAATACTAGTCTGATAAACCCTAATCATGGTGCTGGATTAAGGAATGATGATAATATTATAATACTAATTATATTTTTGATTTTTCAGTGCTATAAATATGTACTGTATGTGCGTACTGTAGATGATTGGTCAATTATGGTGTTTAATTGTTAAACCCTAATGCTAATGGGGTAAACCCTAATTTTTTTGTGGAAGACCCTAATTTCCTATAACTAGAAACCCTAATCTGGAAACCTAAACCGGAGGTTTGATTTGTCAAGAATTGTGTTACTATGATTAATATCAAGTATGATAGACTTTAATTACTAATTAAGGTAAACCTAATTAGTAAATTAAAACCCTAAAAACTAGAACCCTAAATTAATTTTTTGAAACCCTAATTGATTTGAAACCTTAATCCGAAAGTCATTCACGTCTTTTAGAAATGGTTAAGCCATTATGTAATCACGATAATGTGAGTAACGACTAGTGATATAGATATTAACCCTAAATAGGGAGAATTTTAATTATTCAAAACCCTAATTATTATTATTTTAAATAAACCCTTATTATTTTTCTTCTAAACCCTAAATTGCTTATTGTAAACCCTAATTGTCAGTTTGGGAAATGAGATGCTAATTAGTGTTGCTTAAACCTAATTAGAAAAGTGCTATAATTAAATATATAAATTAAATTAGTAAACCTTAATTGGTATTTTTAGAAACTAAAATTTTAGTTTATTATTTTATTTTATTTTATTGTACAAACCCTAAATTAGAAATCCTAGATTTTGTTTGCTTATAAAACCTAAATTGGCAAAAACCCTAAACCCTAAGGGTTTGACAAGTTACCACAATACCATTAAAATGAATTATCAATTGACCATTTTGCCCTTATTGCATAATTGAGGATTTCATGCAAATCTTGCCAAGATTGGAGTTGGTAACCTAATCCAACAACTCCATGTGACACCTAGCAACAAAATTCAGCAGCAACAAGCCTTATATCAGCCAAGTCCATGCACCTTGTTTGTCTATAAATAGATTGAGAGAGAGATAGTGCACAAAATTTTGCCAAATTCAATTTTTATCTCACCAACTCTTCCTCATACTAGAACCAACGAAATTATATAGTATTTCAGTCCCTTTATCAAGCCCCACATCTACCATAAGCAAATCACAAACAATTTGGAGAGCTAAGATTAAAAATCAAAGCATAAAGGTATAAAACCCCTAATCCTAGAAATCCTTCGATTTGTTGTTAAATGTTGTAATTTATTGTTTATAGATGTGTTATATGGTGTCAATTGATGTTTTGGGTTGTTAAATCCATGACCCATAACATCAAAGTGCACGAATTTGAAGATTTAAGTAAACTGTCAAAACCGGAAATTTTGTCTGACAGTCCAATGTCAGAGGCTATAGATCTTTTCTCGATCATGATTTTTGTTGTTTTTAAGATGTTATATGTAGTCTGTAATGTGCTCTTTAAGATGAAAAAAGAATCAAGTTCATATCTGTTATAGATCAGGAGTTATGTTTGGTCAAAACCCGTTGACCGAAATTGCTAAAAAGCGAACCCAGAATTTTTATGAACAATTTCCGTGGTGAACTTTGACCGGCTATTTCCAGTTAGATCCGTTGTTGTTATATGTATGTTTAGTGTTATAGTTGTAGTAATACATGATGTTTACATACTGTAATTGATAGATCACAAAAACATTACAAGATCGTCAAGTTATAGAGGTTCAAAGTAACCCCCACGAACTGTTAATCATGAAGAACAGGTCTGACAGCTTCTTTGAGGGATCAGATCTTCTTTATGTTATGTGTTATGATTATTTTTCTTGCTGGATATTGTAGTCTTGCATTTCCTCTATTAGATCTGACAAAAAACAAGTCTAGATTCATATAACACACTGATTTACACATGGTCAAAGTAGCACACACGATCACTGTTTTCAAGTTCTGGGCTTGATCAATAACACCTATAGCGACAGAAAGTGTCGCTATAGCCCTTTAGCGACAGTCTTATTTATAATTTCTGGAAATTAATAAAAAAAATTGATAAAAATGGTTTTTAATTATTAAAAATACATAATAAATTCTTTAAAATTATTTTAATGTCTGAAAATTATATTTTAATTATTTTGAGTATATTTCATAAATATTTAATATTTTTGGAATATAAATGGTATTTATTTATTTAATTAAAATATTAGATAAATTATTTAAAAATAGTTTTAATTCATGAAAAATTATATTATTGTGTTAGAAAATAATTTTGAGTTATTTTTGATAACTTTTAATATTTTGTGATAATTTTCATTAATAAATTAATATTAATGATAGTTAAGTTATTTATTAAATGAATTAAATAAATGAGTTAAAAATGATTTTATTATATTAAAAATCATTTTAAATAATAATAAGGTATTTAAGAATATTTTAAGTTATAAAATATAACTTTTAATATTTAATGGTTAATTTCATTAATTAATGATTATTAATGATATTAAAGTTATTTAATAATTATATTAAATAAATTAGTTTAAAAATGATTTTAATGTTATAATAATCATTTTAAATGAAAATAAAGTGTTTAATGATATTTTAAGTTATAAACTATAACTTTTAATATTTAAAGCATAATTTCATTAATAATTTAATATTAATGATATTAAGTTTATTTAATAATTATATTAAATAAATAGTTCAAAAATGGTTTTATTTATTTAAAAATCATTTAAAAGGGGTATAAATGAATTAAAAATATTTTAAGTTATAATTAATGACTTTTAATATTTAGATAATAGTTTATTAATATTTAAATATTAATGGTAATTATTTAATAATGATTTTAGATGTTTTAGAAATCATTTAAGGGTAATATAAGTACTTTAAAAATATTTTGAGTTATTATAAATAGCTTTAATATTTTGGCAATGGTTTCATTAATAGTTTAATATTAAATAAATATTAATGATAATAGAATTGTTTGATATTTAAGTCATTTAATAATGATTCTGATATTTCAAAAATTATGATAAGTGGTAATAATTGTTTTAAAATTATTATAAGGTCGTGAAAAATAGTACGATTGTTGTTTAAGTTGTCTATTTGAATATTGAGATACAGAATAGTCTTAGACTCGATAATTACCTGGTAAAGATGTCGGTAGACCGACATGGTTCAGAAATTGATCTTGACTTAGATAATTTAATTAGTTAACTGTTTATTTGTGATTCAATGGTTGTTAAGGTTATGTGACTATGTGATTAGGAAGGAGTTGATGTTAGTTTGTGATGCCATGATTGTTGAATATGTGTGATAAGATGATTAGGTTATGTGCTGACTACGAAATGCAGTACTATGTGTTATGGTATATGTTCTAATCTAACGATTAATTTGATTAATGTTAGGTCGTGATAGAAAGATAGAACTAAGTTGAGAATTGTAACCAGCGCATCAGGCAAGTATCCTAACTTTGCATTTTCTTTATGCAATTGACAGAAGTGAGAAGTTCAGAATTATTATTATTAATGTATAGATTGTTAAACCTATATTTTATACACCCTTTGATTATCAACATGTTAGTATATGATAATTCGGATATATATTCTGTTCGTTAATTTCTAGAAATGATTATACAAGTGTCCCCACTTGAATAATCATTGTATTTAATCACATGTAGATACACCTTTGTTATACATATATGTTGAATTATAGATTATTGTTGGATAAAATAAAACCTTTTGTCTGGAACCCTGACAAATATGAACATCCCATTCACGGGAAAACTTTTATGCGCCGAAGGCGGACCAAGTAAATGATAACATCGTTCTTGTAATGTAGTATTGATCAATACAGGGCACAACGGGCTGATCACCCCTGTGTCCGTAAGTTACGACGGTTTGCAGATGAAGTTCTGCTAAACCTTTTCGAAAATAAAAACAATGTTCATTGAATGTCACTTAAACTCTATTTATAGCCAGTACGTAGTTTTAAAATTTTGAAAGAGGGTTTTTATGTTATTAATATCGGTTCAGAATACTTCACAACTATTGACTTGTTATAGATGGATATTATAAAGAAAACATTAAAATTCTTTCAGCTTATATATATATATATATATATAATACTTGTTGGACACTCAAATGCTCATCCTTGCTTAATTTAAATATTTTTAGATAAGTGTGAACAATCAGAAGGATCGGTCAAGAACAAGTGAAAAGGAAAGCAAACAGATTAGGTTTACGGTGTCATATAGTAAAGGTTACGTACTTGGGATTAAACTCTGATAAAGGTAAGATAAGTTTATAATTTATATTAGTGTTATTATTATTAGTAATATTTCCGCTCATAGAAATGGTATCGTGAAGTACCGAGTTCGGGTTTCAAGTATCCGGGTTCGGGGACTTTACAACTATTCCAGTATCCAGTCTTCTTTTGAGGTAAGGGGTATTATTTCTTTCGTATTCATGAAGAGAGCTTTTGTCATTCTATTCTTTATTATTATGTTGGAATAACATGTCTATGCGAAGTACCGCATGCATTGTGAAATTCTTTTGTTATTCCATTCTTTATTATTATGTTGGAATAACCTGTCTATGTGAAGTACCGCATGTATTGTGAAATTCTTCTGTTATTCTATTCTTTATTATTCTGTTGGAATACCATGTATGTGCGGATTACGCATGACCTGGTTCCATTCTTTATTATTCTGTTGGAAT
Source organism: Panax japonicus (assembly GCA_020205505.1). Taxonomy (NCBI): domain Eukaryota; kingdom Viridiplantae; phylum Streptophyta; class Magnoliopsida; order Apiales; family Araliaceae; genus Panax; species Panax japonicus. The sequence goes on along the minus strand of CM035110.1, from coordinate 28,214,018 downwards.
ATCCTGTCGGTGCGTATCACGCATGACCTGGTTCTATTATTTATTATTCTGTTGGAATAACCTGTCTGTGTGGTCTATCGCATGCCTGGTGAATTCTTCTGTTATTCCATTCTTTATTATTCTGTTGGAATAACCTGTCTTTGTGGATTACCACATGCATGGTGAATGATCCTTCGTATTCATTCCTTATTAAATTGTGGAAATGATCTGTCTATGTGGATTACCGCATGGCGGGAGAAAATCCATTAGCAGTTTTATATATTCTCTTATACTCAGTTGATTAAAGTTTTGGCTTTTATACTCCATGAAATTAGTGGAATATCCTTGATATTTGCGCTTCATCCAGTATCTTTTCATAGAAATATTCTTCTGAGCATTCTTGAATTTACTCCACAAAGAAGTATCATGTTGATAATTTGGACGTTATTGATTTCTGGATAAATTAAATTATAAATCTTTAAAATTTATCCTTGAACTTGTTTTATTGAATTATTATGTCATTGTCATCATCCTTATGCTTATATTGTGATGAAAGTTATCTTTGGCTTACATGCATAGATGGACTTGGTATGATTATGACCAGGGATTATTTGGTATAATCATGACTGTAATGTAACGAATGATGTGGTAAAAGTCCTCATTGACCTGTATTTCATTGATGGACAGTTGTTGGTATAGTTATGACCAGGGATTATTCGGTATAATCATGACCATTGATGAGTACATAAATATCCTTGGCCGTGATGCAGAGATGATTCGTTTTTATTTATTAAGCCGAGTCTCAGCTATAAAGTTGATGAAAACCTTTTTAAATCATAGAAGATAGTAGATTTTATGCTCTAGTTGACTCTTCTAATGGATTGCTTATTTCGCTGCTGTTGTTATTCTAAAACTTGTTGTCTATTATATTTTGTCTGTTGTTATACTGTTGAAGGCTAAAGAAAATTTATTCTGCATTATCTTAGTCATAATATTTCTTACTGGGCTAGTTGAGCTCACCCTTTCTTTCACTGTTCTCTTCAGGAAATGAGAACATAGCCGGGACTAGTCGGGGAATGGAGTGACGGTTCAGATGATAGCATTAGTAGTCCTCATTATTCTGTTAAATAGTGTGACAATAAATGTAATGAGGACTCCATTGAGTGTGGATATTGTCTAGATGATAATATTCTTATTAAAATTCTTAGATTATGTTTTGTTGTATTTTACACGACTGTTGTATAATTAAGTTGTATTTGAATTTTGTACCATGTATTTGGCGACTCAAGATGGGTGATGTATACCTATTTTGGGGGCGTCACAATGGTACTGTCAAATATTGTTGGGGTTTTAATCTTATGCTTGTTGGGAGTAAATTTGCTGAATTTATCAGTTGAAGATATTAGTAAATTTTACAAAATATATTTGGAAGAATTTATTTGCATGATGTATTGATTGGGCAGAGCAGATGATATTTGGTGAGCAACGAGCTAATTGATGTGCGTTCAAGAGTTTTTAACTGTCTAATTGATGTGGAATGAATTGCTCTAAAACAGAGCCTCTCTCTGTATCCTATTTTCCTATTGCAACAACGAATGTCGCAGTGGTAAGTAACAACTCAAATTGTATAAGCTGGTTCCGGACATTATCCAAATAGGAAATTTTTGTGTTTGTTAATTTTCAAAATTTAAGTACATTATGTGCAATGTGTTTTTTAAGATTTTAAAAGACAAAATTGAATTTAAAAGGCATGTGCAATGTTCTTCTCCTACCACTGAATGTGATGAGCAACCATAAACACACTTACGAAATTAAGCTATCAGAAGTTTCTGGGCTACAAAAGTATGCTACATCCCATTGAACTCTGTAAATTTGAAAGAAAATATATATACTCCTTATACATATATATTTGAAGAAATAATGATTCCAACCTTTAAACACCATTTAACAAATACTGTATTCGAATATATAATTTAAACCAACACGTCCTAGTTGCTTTCTTTGAATTGTGCACTTAAATGTAACGTGAACTAGTGAATTTGAAATATTGTTAGACCAAGTCTATTTTCTTTGATTTGGGCAGTCAAAGGTAGCATCAGTCAAAGGTTATATGGAGGGTAATTAAGTCTTTAGCCAACTCAAGTAATGAAGTTAAGACGGAAAGCATTTATTCACTTCAACTCAAAAAGTCGGGAGTTTAAATGTAGCTTTACTGACTATAGGTGGTTAGTATAGTAGCATGTAGTTAGTTTTTGCATGTTTAGTTAAAATTTTGCATTTTTAGTTTAATAATTTAGTTATTTTTGGTGTTATTGTTCTATTGATAGAAATTTTTTGTTTTAGTTAATTTTCATATCTCACAAAATTCTTGCTTTTTAGAAATTCTACCTAGCCAATGATGATAGTGAATTATGAAGGATTTTAGAGTATATTAGATAACATGAACGTAGTTATAATGTTTTACACGATGGAATTCATATTGCTGTTTAAATTCTTTCGGTTTGCACGGTTATGTTCACAATCACTTGTAGGCATAAGAGTTATGTGTTGCATTGCTTGTTAGAAAATATAGTTTTAAAAAGAGAAAAATGTGGATCATGCATGTAGACTTGACAAACAGTGACATTCAAACTTTAGGAAACCATGGGTATGCTATGTATAAAAAAAATGAATAGCAATAACGTGGCTAGTCTTATTTCGGGGCCCTGGCTACTTGAGTAAGTACGCCCGAGGGGATTGTCTCTACACCTAGCGCCCTAAGGTCTTTCATGGCCTGGGAGTCGTTGGTTGAAAGCTCGCTAAGGGGTAGCAGTGTTGCCTAATGGAATAGGGAATTGCACAGTCATGTATAAAAAAATAAAAAAAAATAAGCAATAAACATCTCGGGAAAGAGCAAAAATTTCCCTCGTGAGTAGCAATAAAGCAATTAAGTCCATTGTTGAACTTTAGTTTGTTTGGATATGTTGAAACAATTTACGTTGTATAAGTATACATGATTCTCAATTTAGGCTATAATTTTCTGTTTCGAGCATGTTAGCATATATATTTTTTGCTGGAATCAAGTTTTGGTGAACACTACACACACACAGCATCTCTATAGCATGTATGAATTATTTGAGTGCATGATGTTATGACCATCGTTTAGTTTGAACTTGTATTCTTGAATCTGAATAATTCACTGAGGCATTTTGGGCTTAAATTCTGTTTAAGTTGGAATGATGTGAGACTAGTTTTCATAGTAGTTTAGCTGCATCATAGTGTTGTTGCATTTTTCTTTGTTATTCAGCATGCATTGCTTGAGGGCAAGTAATAGTTCAAGTTTGGGGGTATTTGATAAGTGGGTTTTATACCTACTTATTGGATATCAATTTCACGAATTGTGCCCATCTCAAGTACATTTCAGTCTGTTTTAGTTGCATTTCATGTTATTTTGCATTGCATGTACTTAAAACTCCTTTTGGTGAATAAGTGCAGGAATCGGCCTAATTTGGCGGTATTAGAGGGCACGAAGCTGATGGATGCATGAAGGCGAGGCACAAGCGAGGATATGCATGGCATGAAGGTATAATGGAGCAAGGAGACCAAGCATGGAAGGAATGAGCTGCAGGACAAAGAGAAAATAGCAGCAACATTGCAGAACCAGAACCAGAATCCACAGACTATTAGCCGCGTAGCCGCGCGGCATACTAGGCCTGATGGTACGCGCCTGCGCGAGGAACATACTAGAGGGGCGCGCGGCCGCGCGCGATGTTGAAGCTGTTTATTTGTTTTATTTTAATTTTTAATTAAGAGGGTTGTAATTAGTTTTAAATGATATCTGACCGGTGTCAGACATAACTTTCGGTACACTGGGATAAATTTTGACGTATTTTCATCATAGTAACTAGGGTTTACACGTGAGAGAGATTCCAGCGAAGAACAAAGCCAAAACTCCATCTTCTCAAATACTTATTGGGATTCTCCATCATTGTGGATTTATAATATTGTTTTTCTGGATTTTTATGAAGAGTTGAACATTATCATTGGTTTATATTCAGTAATCTGGTTTGATCGTTCTATCTTTTATCTTTCAATTGTTGGTTTGATAATCATGTTTAGCGTTGATCCCATAATGGCTTTTGATTCAGTCATGAACTAAACTCCATTATGGGATTCTAACAGATTTTAATATGTAGTTTGGTTGCATGCTTGATTGCTAGGGTTGTTTTATATATCATATGGGAATTCTATTATGGTTGTTTTATACGTATGAATGCTTGATCACCATTTGTTTTAGTATTTACATGGAATTGACAATGAACATGCAAGTATGGATTGTAGTCATAATAGCATACATATATGGGGTAGTTATATATGGCTTGCATATTTCGTGAATGAGATAAACATATACTTATTCACTGTATGAGTTAGAATAAGGGCTTATGCTTCAATTCAGTATAGTTGCAATTTCACATAGACATATAGTGATTTTGGTCATATTGTTGATTACATAGAATCTATCATCTATGGATGTTGTGTAAGTAGGTCCTAGTGCATTAAAAAATGGCTATAACTCTATTAGTGCTCTTGGCTATTTTCCTGTGATATGTGAACAAGTCTTGCATGATAATGGTAGCTAGATGAAATGTTAAATGAAGTTAGGATCCCATTATTTCCAGATTTGATTTTTTCCATTAATATTCTTATTTTAGTTGTTATTTGCAATTAGTTTAATTCGCCAATTATAGTCGTTAGTCTAAGCATATGAATATAGTGATTTAATTGATGAATAGTAGTTTAAATTGAACAACTTTCTCTATGGGATCGATACTGTACTTACTCTGTATTACTTGTTGACGCATGTATGCTTGCATGATTTAGAGCTCTTTTGTCATAACTGAAAAAGAGGCAACAACTATTAAACTATAATGTTCGTTAAGTCAATTTCTTATTCCTTATGGCTTTCTGGAAACTAAATGCCATACCTCAGGATTTATTCTTTATCGTCTATATCATACATTCTTTTGTATACTCAGGACGATCATTCAATATTCATTTTATACATTTATACCGTTAAGCATTCTACGTTACCTTATTCTTATCTTACAATGTCTGATTCATTAGACTCGGAACGTCGTCTAAGTTATAAACATTAACTCAACTTCTTTTACGTTATACATACTTTTCTTTAATTTAGCTTCTTCACCATTCACAGGTTTAATCATTGATCTTTATTACCCTACGGTCAAACCATACACGGGGTGTAGGTTCTACCCGTTTAGTATTTGCGTACACTTAACCTTTAACTCTGTTCAAGTGTCCAACGCTTACATTTCATTCTAACATTCTCATTCGACACACATTCGACTTTCATTAATCTTATTACCGTTCGCTACGGCTTTTGTGATAATTCATATCTTACTTACTACTCCCGTCAACGTCTAAGTCATACAACCAATGTACACTTAGAACGTTCGCTCGATGTGAATACGATTCACAAGGATCGTTTATGTATTCAACATTTACGTTACTTACCTCTTAATTTTATTCAACCTTCATCCAAGGTTTTAATTACTTTAATTCATTACTCGTCACTTGAACCCCATGTTTATTATTCTTTCCTAATGTCAAAGCCATACGGTTCGTTGTATTCTAAGACCGATCATTCATCGCAATAACGTTGTGTTCACAACGTCTAAATGCTTTACATTCATCTCTCGTGACCATGACATAACATCGAAATGTTATTCATTACCCTAGTTAATCAACGTTTAAGGAATCACAATTATAGCAATTCCTCATGTTCATTTCATTGCGACTACGGTTTCCCGGACATTAGTTCTGTAACCCGCGTCTACATTCTTTATCTTTTAATCTCATTTAATCTTTTAGTTCAACCTTCATCAAAGGTTTAATACACTTAATTAAATGTTATGTTAGTTTAATTACATGTTCATATTTCTTTCTTGCACATCCCCAGTAATTGAGCAGTAAAAATCTCATTTTTGGGTATTGCCCTGCACCGGCATTGCGGCGTCGTGCCCTTCCCTTTCTTTCATGCTATGGCTCCACTTAGCAGGAGCTAATGGCCCGAGCTCGCGCTGCATCGCCGGCCCCCAAGGCACGACTAGCGCTGCGGCGCCAAGCCTGAAACCTAGAAAAATTTTCTATTTCTTTTACAAGCTTGAGACGCTGACTTTGAAATCTCATATCTTATTCGTTCTAACTCAGAACGAGGTCGTTCCAAAGCCATTTTCTTCTTTATCTTACGTACTTCGATTACCCTCAAACAGAACTTCATTCTAAATCCGTTAACATGCCATTTAATTGCCTTAATCTTCACTCTTCGTTTATTTTACGTTATTAACGTTCTTCGTTCGTTCGTCCGTAATTCAGTCATCTTTACTCTGAAATCGTTCATTCTTGAGTCCACAACTTGTAAAGTCCCCAAACCCGGATACTTGAAACCCGAACTCAGTACTTCACTATACCATTTCTATGAGCGGAATAATACTAATAATAATAACCATAATATAAAACTTAAACTTAACTTATATTTATCAGAGTCTAATCCCAAGTACGCAGCCTTTACTACATTCTTTACATGATATATAATACATATCATTAACTTAATACAGTCTATATATTACAAATGATACCAATAACATGTCCTGTTTTCTTTCCTTTTCACTTGATCTTGGCCGAACTTTCCAGTTCTTCACACTTAGTTGAAAACATTTAAATTAAGAAATGATGAGCATTTGAGTGCCCAGCAAGTATTATATATATATATAAGCTGAAAGAATTTAAATGTTTTCTTTATAATACCCTTCTACAACCGGTCAATAGTTGTGAAGTAATCTGTACCAATAACAATAACATAACCACCCTCTTTCAAATTTTTGAAAGTGTGTATTGTCTATACATGGGGTTTCTGTGACATACTATGAACATTGTTTTCATTTTCGAAAGGGTTTAAACAGAAATTCATCTGTAAACCGGCCATTAGCTTACGGGCACGGAGGGTGATCAGCCCCGTTGTACCCTGTATTGATCAATACTACATTACTAGAACGATATTATCGTTCATCCTTTGTCTACCGTAGCGCATAAAAATTTTTCCATGATTGGGATGTTCATACCTGTCGGGTTTTCATAACGAAGGTCTTATCTTGTTCAACAATAATATATAATTCAACATATATGTATATCAAAGGTGTATCAACATGTGATTAAATACAATGATTATCCAAGTGGGGACACTTGTATAATCATTTATAGAAATTAACGAACAGAATATATATCTGAATTATCATATACTAACATGTTGATAATCAATGGGCGTATATAATATAGGTTTAACAATCTGTACAGTAATAATATAATTTTGAAACATTCTTACACTTGTCCATTGCATAAAGAAAATGCAAAGGTATGATACTTGCCTGATGCGCTGTTTACAATTACGCAACTTAGATTTATCTTTTCTATCACGACCTATCATTAATCAGATCATTTTACTGATTAGTATATCATAACGTTGCTTATTGCAGTCAGCACATTCCCTATTCACATTATCACACATGTTCAACAATCATTGACTCACAAACAAACATCAACACATTCTTAATCATATTGTCACACAACTTTAACAACCATTGAATCACAAATAAACAGTTAAATAATCAAATTGTCTAAGTCCAGATCAATTTCTGAAATATGTCGGTTTACCGATAGCTTTATCGGGTAAAAATCGAGTCTAAGACTCTATCCCGAAGTTCAATATCCAAATAGATAACTTAAACAACAGTCGCACTATTTGTCACGACCTTATAATAATTATAAAATAATTATTACCATTTACCATAATTTTTGAAATATTAGAATCATTATTAAATGATTTAAATATCAAACTATTCTATTATCATTAATATTTAATTAATGTTAAGCTATTAATGAAACCATTGCCAAAATAATAAAGTTATTTATAATAACTCAAAATATTTTTAAAACATTTATATTACCCTTAAATGATTTTTTTTAAAACATTTAAAATCATTTTTAAATAATTACCATTAATATTTAAATATTAATGAACTATTTATCCAAATATTAAAAGTCATTAATTATAACTTAAAATATTTTTAATTCGTTAAAGCCTTTCTTAAATGATTTTTAAATTAATAAAACCATTTTTAAACTATTTATTTAATACAATTATTAAATAAATTTAATATCATTAATATATCATTAATATTAAATTATTAATGAAATTATCCTTAAAATATTAAAAGTTATATTTTATAACTTAAAATATCTTTAAACACTTTATTTTCATTTAAAATGATTATTATAATATTAAAATCATTTTTAAACTAAATTATTTAATATAATTATTAAATAACTTTAATATCATTAATAATAATTAATTAATGAAATTTACCTTTAAATATTAAAAGTTATATTTTATAACTTAAAATATTTTTAAATACCTTATTATTATTTAAAATGATTTTTTAAAATAATAAAATCATTTTTACATTATTTATTTAATTCATTTATTAAACAAATTAATTATCATTAATATTAATTTATTAATGATAATTATCAAATAATATTAAAAGTTATTGAAAAAAACTTAAAATATTTTCTTATATCATAATATAATTTTAAATGATTTTTCATGAATTAAAATCATTTTTAAATAATTTATTTAATATTATCATTAAATAAATTAAATATTTTAATATTCCAAAAATATTAAATATTTATGAAATATATTTAAAATAATTAAAAACTAATTTTCAGAATTTAAAATAATTTTTAATAATTTATTTTGTATTTTTAATAATTAAAAACTATTTTTTTCAATTTATTTATTAATTTCCAGAAAATAAAATAATATTTGTCGCTAAAGGCTGCCTATAGCGACAGAACCGTCGCTATAGGTGTTCTTCATGTTCTTCATACAAACCCATATCTTCATAGCAGATTATCAGGTTATTACTTTGACCAACATTAAAATCGTGTGTGATGTGTTTCTGGGAAATCTAATCAACAGATCTTGTAGTACTTGTGCACTACTACATTATCCAACATCAATATTGCCTAAACAATGCATAACAAGAAAGATCTAAGCGTCCAAAATAGCTGTCAGAGCTGTTCTTCATTTTTTGGGTTACCCAGAAATGAAGAACAGTTCGACTGCTCATATTTGGGCTTTCACAACTTGTGATCTAGGTGATGCTTTAGTGATTTAAGAGGTCCAGGTTGTAGGACACATGTAGAACTACGGTTATATTACAAAACATCACCATAACAACATCACCTGTGTAAGATCAAAGATGGTCAACCCATGCCAGAAAATGTGTTTTTCACGAATCTGGGTTTTTCCCAGAAATTAACAAGGCTGGTGGTCAACCCTAGTTTGACCACCCATATTTTTTATCATGTAAATGTTATGGTTGTTACCTGGGTTTTAATGTGTAGTATTCATGACAATCTACAAGTATATAACTTCAACATGGAAAAATAACTTAAACACAGCAAGATCCATGGACTTCAAAATGGTTGTCAGACTTTTCTGGGTAATATGGGTTACCCAAATTCGTTCGGTCATGGTCGGTCAATGACCTTTGACCCTTAATAACTTTCAATCTACTGACTCTATGGTCTTGATTCAAGTTTCATATGAAAGATCACATGACATACTACAACTTCAAACATTTAAACAGCAAAAACACATATTATACAGAGATCTATGGCCACTGACATTCATTGTCAGACGACTGATAAATCTTTTTCCAGATTTTGTAAAATGTCAAATCCGAGCTTCTAGATGTTATGGATTCAACATCTAGCAACCCAGATCATCCTTAGACACTAATAACAACATATTTTAACAACAAATTACAAGATCTAACAACAGATCATTAGAAAAATTTTAAGGCTAGGGTTTATACCTTTGATGTCCAAATTCTGATTTTGTGTTGCTGTTTTGGTTATGGTGTTAGTGGGGCTCGGTTCTTGACTGATCTTAGGAGAGAATTTCGTAGGTTTAGAGAGAGAGGGGCTTGGTTAGGTGTTATGAAATTTTTAGTGATCAAAAGCATTCTCTCTCTCCTTCAATCTATATATAGACCAACAAGATACATGCATGGGCTATTATAGATCTGATTTGCTGGAATTTTTGAGTCAAGGTAGTGGTTAGGGTTTGGTCACCAACTAAAGTATTAGCCATTTCCACAAGTTTCCTACAATAATACATTAAGGGCATACATGTCTTTTGGCTTTTAAAATTAAGGGCTAAAATGTAAACTTGTCAAACCCTTTGGGTTTGATCCTTAGGGTTTAACCCTAAGGTTTAACACATAGCATTTGAGAGATTTAACAACAAGGGTTTATACAAAAATAATAAAATTAAATAAAAATTAAATAAATTTTAGTTTCTAAAATTTTGAAATTAGGGTTTCATAATTATGATTAATTTTCTAATTACCTTTTATAGTAACATTAGGGTTTAGATTATATAATTATCATTGACTTTGCTATTTTAGCAATTAGGATTTATCCTTTTGGTAATTAGGGTTACCAAATTACAATTAGGGTTTCTAATTACTAATTTAGGGTTATAGTTTAGTAATTAGGGTTTAACAATTTAGGGTTTCTATAATTAACAATTGTAATTCAAATACTTGTTAATTAATCAACTAATCACAATTACCAACAAATTTTGAACTCTAATTTGAATTTCAAATTAGGGTTTCTCATTTCCAAAAATTAGTGTTTTAGAAATATTAATTAGGGTTTTGATTTCGCAATTAGTGTTTTGTGACCATAATTAGGGCTTTCCTAATTAGCGATTATATTTATAATACCAGACATTAACCACATTATCGCAATTATCCAATAACTTTAAACTCTAATTTGTATTTTAAATTAGGGTTTCACAGAGTATCAATAAGGTTTAACACATAACACCATAATTGGCCAATCATTAACAATACATATATACAGTACATATCTATAGCACTGAAAAATCATAATATAATTAATATTATATTATTATCATCATTCCTTATTCCAGAACCAAAATTAGGGTTTATCAGTAACATTAAAATTGTTTCATCAAAACTGATACTCACATTAACCTTACACACATAGCATACATAATTATAACACTGACGAATAATAATATAATATTATTAGTCTCATTCTTTGTTCAAAAACCAAAATTAGGGTTTGGATTCCATATCTAATTTATCTGTCATAAATAACCTTATTAAGTTAAAATAATTAACTTAATAATCTGTATTAAAATTCATATAATAAAATAATTATTATAATTATTCCAAAAATCACTTCATATATTATTTAAATAATATAAGATTATATTTTCATAGAAAGTAATTAATAAAAGCATTTCCAATAAGGAATTAATTAGTATAAAAATTATAATTGATAATAATAAATTTATTTGGAATACTTAATGTAATAAATAAATTATATTTATCACATATAAAAATATATATTTCACATTACCTTCACACATATCATTCATATTTATTTTAATAAAAAAAAAATTATACGCAAAATTTATGATTTATTTATATAGAAAATATCGGGTTGTCACACAACTCACGTTTTATATGTTCTCTTACATTCTTATGAAACCCTATACGTTCGGGTTCATTTACTAACTTTTTTATTCTCGTTCTTCTTTTAAGAAATTTTCGCCATAACTTCGTTATAGCTCAGTTTTCATCTGTTCTTCATGAACGTTTCTAACGTTCCTAACCATGAAATAAGCAACTAACTTATACGCAATGGTTTAAACTTGTCCATCAACAACAATTATCCTATGATGGTTTTAAATTTGTCCATCAATAACGTTCTTCGCGTTCTTCGCGTGTTCTTCGCGTTCTTCATTTTTAATCGATATTTTGGATTATGATTTTACTTTTTCTTGGAATTTAATGTTATAGAACATCATTCCTTACTTATTTGACCTACTCATTCATAAGATTCATTCAGATCACTCAGCTTTACAAATCTTACACTTCCTTAAAAAATTTATAAACAAAATTCCAAATTCTTATTTCTTCATTTTCTCATGATTTCAACCATATGAAATCATTCTTAACTTCATCTATCTATTATCTTCATTAAGTTATGTTTTTGAACATATTAAACTTAAACAAAATTAGAAGAAACTAGGGTTCGGATTACTGTTCTTCTTTAATCTCATTCCGTCGGATAAAGCGTGCACTCGGGCTATCTTTTCCTCATTCCTCTTCCTCTTCTTCTCCCATCCGAACTCCCTCTCTCTATCTCTCAAGTGTTGGTTGAAATTTCAAACCAAACAAATGAGCTTAAGGCTTGTTTATATAGAAAACCAAAGTTAGGGGTATTTTGGTCATTTCACCCCCACCTCCTTACTATTCATGGCTTATCCACCAAGTTTACTTGGCCCCCACCCTTACTTGGTGGCCAAGTAGCCGCCCCACCTCCTTACGTAGCTTCCCTTAGAAGCTTCGTGCTTCCGTCTTTCGGGTTTCGTCCAACAGTTTTAAAAACTGCGATTCTCGGAATCCAAATATTTTTGGATATTTTGTCTTTCCTTTACCGATTAACTTTTACGTATTCTTTAGATTTCCGAAAAACTGAAAAAACACTTTTTGGTGTCAAGCGTTTTCCTTCACGTTTTCCCCTAACGTAGCTAAACGAGTGAAAAGTACATAACAGTACTTTTCGTCATTTTTATTTCGTTCGATTTCTGTGCGTTTTTCGAGAAAAACTTTTATCGGCTCACTTAACTTTTCACGATATATTATCGTCAAATCTTTTGACGAAATGTCATTTCGACACACCGAACTCTCGGAACAATTTAGGTTATTCAAACCCTAACCCTTAGGTTTCGTCGGATGAATAGTGCCTATTTCGTCTTTTTCCCCAAAAATATTTTTGTTCCCGAAAAATTTTCATTTTTGTCTTGAAAATTCTTACTCGTTCAGTCTAGCTCGTAGCCAGAATCCTCCCGATTAATAATCATTCTAGGTTATAGAACGATTAATAAACACATAGCACATAATAGTATTAATAAAAATTCATTTTATTAATAATTAATTCTTTAAACTTAAATTCAGGACAATCTGATTTTCCGGGTTGGCACATTCTTCCCTCCTTAAAAAAATTCCGTCCTCGGAATTTCTTAAAACCAAACCCTTACCCGGGTCCTCACATTTTCCCCTTCTTCAAAGAATTTCGTCCTTGAAATTTTAGCTAACCCTTCTGCTCAACTTCTCTTCAAAGAAGTTCTTATCTTTCATACATTCCCTACCCTTCATAACTTATCAAGAATCAGGAAGTGGAAGGAATAAATAGGAATATAAGAATTTCTTTAAAACATTTCATACTTTTGCTGAGGGGTCAAATCGACTATGAACTCTTACTAGGTTAAACAGCCTTTCGCTGTAAACCTTTCTTACACTTTAAGTTTACAATCACAAAGAAGGTAAACTACCTCTTCCATACGTAGGTGATCAACCTATCGTATAACCCCATTTCAGGGTATGTTCACCTTAGACTTAATCATTGGATTCCGCACCAAAAGAATTTGGTTCGGCATAGCTCTTCAATGAAAGCTCAATTTTCTTTTAATCATGACATACCATTTGTCTTAGCCAAATCAAGTAGCTTAAACCATATCAATAAATTGGACATCAACTTGAAACATTCGTCTAGTCAACTCACTTGACATCGACCAATTCTTTAATTTCTTTTGCAATACATCAAAACGTTTCATGACGTCATGATACCGCACTTTTCACAGTACGTTTAGGACTTCGTCAGTTTATGACTTCGTCATTATACATCATACCATAGCGGGTTGTTGATCCTAAGATCACTTCCAACACTAGGTTTAGTTGCATTAATAACTCCATCCTTTTACCATCTTTGCATCAAATGCACTGATGATATAAAATTCATTTTGATACTTTAAATCAATTTCTGTCTAGCCGAATCAACTAGCATAGACATATCAAGAATAGTTCTTTTAAAATCTATTGGTTCCAAAAATTGAACCAATTCTTTCATTTTCCAAAATGTGCACTTCAGCACGAATTCAAGAAACTTTAAAATCTAGCATATCTAGATGACTTGGAATATCTTATCCTCATTCTTCCTTCATTGTCTTACCTGTGACAATACTTAATCTTCTCTAGCACCTTTAATGCTAAGTCTAGTGAAAATAACTTATTTCAGTTTAAACATTCATATACCTTAGTACAGTCCATCAACTTACCACACATTATGAGTTCATGAACTTTCCACAATAATATTAGTTTAAGAACTATCCCAGACAGACCATAGCCGTCCATTAGCTGAGAAGTTCAAAAATATTCCATATAAATTATGAGTCACGAACTTACCATAAATATGAGTTTCAAGAACTTGCACCTACCTTATCATTCTCTACCTATCAAATATATATACATGAGAAAAAATTCACCTTCTCGTCATATACATCTTGATAGCGCGACCAATTTCAATGATTATCACTGTAATAAACTGAGTGGTTGTTACACCAAAGCATAAACCTTTGCCCTTACAAAGATTCATACAACTTAGCTATTACATGAGTCCTCAACTGAAATCTTACAACTTCTAACTTTCTCTTTACTTAATACAAATTTTCTTTAATTCGTATACTATCCTTTACAACTCAATCTGAGATCTTCTTCCCGTACTACTTTGTAGTACCATTCATTTATAGCATTAGCTATAAATCATTCATCGTTTAACAGCTCACCTGTTACTACGATTTACTATGTTCACGTGGTGATCTTCTTATCCTTCTCTCTACGATTATAGTCTTAGGTACTAATACCTAAGATTTATAACCTATCAGCTCTGATACCAACCTGTAACGCCCCGAAATTCGGTTTATTTTCACATCCAAATTCCGTACGTCACGATCCCATCTTCTTCCAAACATACATCATTATATAGCTAAATATAACAACATACATCCTCAAATCCCAGGTTCTAAAACCTTAAAACCTCTTTCATTCCAAATAATGATAATTACATTATTCTTTACATCTTGTACAAGTGACTTTTATCCGCCACCAAGGATACATAATCGTTCATTAAACTATTCTATAGTTTAATTCTATCATTTTATATTATAAGTTTTTGCTTGATCTTCACGCTCATTCATATAATGAATGGTACTTCTTCTGGATACCGATCAACTTGATCTTTCCGGGATCCTTAAGTTCTTTCTAACATCGTTCGCTGAAAATGTTTTTATTTAAAGCAAGTGTGAGCATTCAATTGCCCAGCAAGTCATAACAGTTGAACAAACAACTTTAAGAATTTAAACATTCTTGTAAGACTTCAATAACCGAACAAAGGTTATGAAACAGCTTGAATAATAGGAATAATCTCGATTCCTATCATTTTAAAACATTACTTACATTCACTTTGAAATACTTTCATTCTCTACTCACTTTCATACACATTCTATATGGCTAGAATCAATAGCACAGACTTAACAATAACGATTCATGTATAAACAGAACATGCTAATATTGAACAGTTCAATCACAGAATAGTTCATATCATAGAAACACCAAAGTGTTCACATTGTGGCACAAGGCCTCATATATTCTAACATCATATACAAATATCACACATTTGCACATAGACAGAACTTCTCAAGTTCAATATCTGAGAAGTTTAGAAACTAGCATTCATTTATACATATGAATGAAGTTAGGAAACTTTCCTTACGCACAGCTACAGCTTATAGTTTATGTTGAACTGCTCATTCCAATTCCTATGTAGCACATAAGGAAATAACACATATACCAATTAGTCATATACTTGACTTACGCATTGGTTTACTTTACTTTACTTCTTAGGGTTCACGTTCTTACAAACTAAGTTTATGCGACCAACTTCCTTTACCGGTTAACGGCTTTATGACATACGGAGATGTCTTACTTAACATGTTCATCATCTTTGATGATTTACATTCTTATCTTCTTCTTATAACTCTCCTAGGACTCAGTTCACATCGTGTCTCTTCTAGTAGTCCATATGGTACTCTGAGTGGTTTACCACAAACAACCAACAAACAAGTTCCCGTCTCATCTACACTACCCACAACAGTGAGTTAGATCGGTTGCCAGTTTTTTATATACATTCGCTCTCTAAAGGAATTGTTTAGCCCAGCTCCCATATGTCAACCATCAAAGGTTACGATTGTACTAGAACATAAATTCATCTTAACTTACCCAAACTATTAAACTATAATGTTCTTTAAGTCAATTTCTTATTCCTTATGGCTTTTTGGCAACTAAATGCCATACCTCAAGATTCATTCTTTATCGTCTAAGTCATACAATCTTTTGTATACTCAGGTCGATCATTCAATATTCATTCTACGCATTTATAGCATTAAGAATTTTACGTTACCTTATTCTTATCTTACAACGCCTGATTCATTCGACTTGGAACGTCATCCAAGTTATAAACATTAAGTCGGCTTCTTTTACGTTATACATACTTGTCTTTAATTTAGCTTCTTCACCATTCACAAGTTTAATCATTGATCTTTATTACCCTACGGTCAAACCATACACGGGGTGTAGGTTCTACCAGTTTAGTATTCGCGTACACTTAACCTTTAACTCGGTTCAAGTGCCCAACGCTTACATTTCATTCTAACATTCTCATCCGACTCACAATCGGCTTTCATTAATCTTATTACCATTCGCTATGGCTTTTGTGATAATTCATATCTTACTTACTACTCTCATCAACGTCTAAGTCATACAACCAATGTACACTTAGAACGTTCGCTTGACGTGAATACGATTCACGAGGATCATTTATGTATTCAACATTTACGTTACTTACCTCTTAATTCTATTCAACCTTCATCTAAGGTTTTAATTACTTTCATTCATTACTGGTCACCTGAACCCCGTGTTCATTATTCTTTCCTAATGTCAAAGCCATACGGTTCATTGTATGCTAAGACCGATCGTTCATCGCAACAACATTGTGTTCACAGCGTCTAAATGCTTTACATTTATCTCTCATGATCATGACATAACATCGAAATATTATTCATTACCCTAGTCAATCAACGTTTAAGGAATCACAAGTATAGCAATTCCTCACGTTCATTTCATTGCGAATACGATTTCCTGGACATTGGTTCCGTAACCCGTGTCTACATTCATATTTCTTTTAATCTCATTTAATCTTTTCGTTTAACCCCCAAGGCATGACTTGCGCTGCAGCGCCAAACATGAAACCTAGAAAAAATTTCTAAGTCTTTTACAAGCTTGAGACGCTGACTTTGAAATCTCATATCTTATTCGTTATAACTCGGAACGAGGTCGTTCCAAAGCCATTTTCTTCCGTTAATATGCCATTCAATTTGCTTAATCTTCGTTCTTCGTTTGTTTTATGTTATTAACGTTCTTCGTTCGTTCGTCTGTAATTTGGTCATCCGAACTCGAAACTCGTTCGTTCTTGAGTCCACGACTCACATTTTATATGTTCTCTTACATTCTTATAAAACTCTATATGTTCAAGTTCATTTACTAACTTTCTAATTCGCGTTCTTCTTTTAAGAAATTTTCACCATAACTTCGTTATAGCTCAGTTTTAATCTGTTCTTCATGAACATTTCTAACGTTCCTAAACAAGCAATAAGCAACTAACTTATACGCGATGGTTTTAAACTTTTCCATCAACAACAATTATCCTACGATGATTTTAAATTTGTCCATCAAAAACGTTCTTCGCGTTCTTCATGTGTTCTTCGTGTTCTTAATTTTTATTCGATATTTTGGATTACGGTTTTACTTTTTCTTAGAATTTGATGTTATAGAACATCATTCCTTACTTATTTAACCTACTCGTTTATAAGATTAATTCTGATCGCTCAAAATCCTTACGAATCTTACACCTCCTTAAAAAATTTATAAACTAAATTCTTATTTATTCATTTTCTCATGATTTCAACCATATGAAATCATTCTTAACTTCATCTATCTCTTATCTTCATTAAGTTATGTTTTTGAACATATTAAACTTAAACAAAATTAGAAGAAACTAGGGTTCGGATTACCGTTCTTCTTTAATCTCCTTCTGTCAGACAAAGCGTGCACTCGGGCTAGCTTTTCCTCATTCCTCTTCCTCTTCTTCTCCCATCCGAACTCTCTTTCTCTATCTCTCAAGTGTTGGTTTAAATTTCAAACCAAAAAAAATGAGCTTAAGGCTTGTTTATATAGAAAACCAAAGTTAGGGGTATTTTGGTCATTTTACCCCCACCTCCTTACTATTCATGGCTTAGCCACTAAGTTTACTTGGCCACCACCCTTACTTGGTGGCCAAGTGGCCGCCCCACCTCCTTACGTAGCTTCCCTTGGAAGCTTCATGCTTCCGTCTTTCGGGTTTCGTCTGACAGTTTTTAAAACTGCGATTTTCGGAATCCAAATATTTTTTGATATTTCGTCTTTCCTTTACCGATTAACTTTTACGTATTCTTTAGATTTCTGAAAAACTAAAGAACACTTTTTGGTGTCATGTGTTTTCCTTCACGTTTTCCCCTAACGTATCTAAACGAGTGAAAAGTACATAACAATACTTTTCATCATTTTTATTTCGTTCGATTTCTGCGCGTTTTTTGAGAAAAACTTTTATCGGCTCACTTAACTTTTCATGATATATTATCGTCAAATCTTTTGACGGAATGTCATTTGGACATACTGAACTCTCGGAACGGCTTAGGTTATTCAAACCCTAACCCTTAGGTTTTGTCGAGTTAATAGTCCCTATTTCGTCTTTTTCCCCAGAAATATTTTTTTTCCAAGAAAATTTTCATTTTCATCTTGAAAATTCTTACTCGTTAAGTCTAGCTCGTAGCCAGAATCCTCCTGATTAATAATCATTCTAGGTTATAGAACGATTAATAAACACATAGCACAAAATAGTATTAATAAAAATTCATTTTATTAATAACTAATTCTTTAAACTTAAATCCTGGACAATCCGATTTTCCAGGTTATCACACCAATCATGGGATCAAACTTTCTTCTCCCCAGAGTATAGCCTGCACATGGGATTCATACTTCTCTTTGGCTGCAATGCATCTTGAGGGGCGAATTACGTCGACCTGATCTCCCTGTTACCCGAGAGTGCGTAGGCAACCATATTCTATATGGCCCGGTTGCAATAAAAAAACAACAAAAACATTTCTACCCTTTTTCTACAAAAACAAAAACCACAAAAACACTTCTACATTCTTCTTCATCAATAAAGCTTCTACACCCATTTACTCTTCACATTCACCATTGAACCTATTACACCAGGTTTAAACTATGCAGACCTGATCTCCTCTTCAATAGGAGTACGTAGGCAGCCATTTATGGTTCGGTCTAACCCCCTACCAAAACAAAAATACTTGTCACACGGTACTAGGATCAAATTTCAATCCACCACATTTCATCGGCTTCAGACCAAAGGGATGGAACTACCTAACCTCTCCTCATAAATAGGAGATTTGGCGAACATCTAAGTTGTGGTTGTGCGTCAAAGAGAAACACCAATACATAAGAGATGGAATTAACTACGTTTCTCATAAATAGGAGTATTGGCGATCATCTGTGGTGCGGTCAATCTCAGAGAGGAAAAGCCACACTCCTCTCTACATCTCCATACAGAAACCAGTCCCAAGACACCAAAGATGGTAGGGATACATACAGATCAATGATCAGTTCTAAGAAATCTTGTGACATCTTAATGTCCACACATCAAGGATGAGTTCAGAATGCATCATGATCTCAAGCCCTGAAGAAACAGGAAAATATTAAGCAAGTATCATGGCGCAACTGAAAGGGAAGTAAATCAAAATATATTTCCTAGCCATATATAATATTATTTGATATATACAATATGTACTGCACATGACAAAATGGATAAGCTAGTTTGTGCAGGAATATACAAGTCTATCTATGGATCTGTGTGTATTCGGACTATCAGATCTAACATAGCATCCCTCTCCGAAGAAAGAGGTAACGCTGCAAGCTCCTGACCAATGTTATTTATATACATGAGCTAGCAGATCCGAGGCTAACTGCATGGTGGCATGATGCATATCAATGTATGCACTCATATTGGCAAGGATGCCAGTTATGAGGGATATCACTGAAGTATTATCTGTGACGGCCACATACCGGGCAGATAGGGCAGCATACCACTCTATAATCAATGCATCTCTAGCTGATCTGGACTCGTCTCTCTCTAATAGAGTTGCATCTCTCCCATCAAGAGTTGTCAACATCAAGGCCCTAGCCTGATCTCTCTCAAAGGTCATCAAATGTACACTCTGCTCCAGATACTATGCTGAATGCTGAATCACATTAGCACTCGTAGTGGGTGAATCCATCACAACTGATGGCAACGTAGTAGTCAAATCCTCATCGATAGGAATATCAGTCTCCTCTATAGGCTCCTCATCGTCGGAATCAATCCCCTGCACTGTGGATACTACCGCAGCCGATGCAGTCTTTGTCTCCATCCATGCGGAATACTCTACAGAACAACCTGGATGACTAACAGAAAACTCAACTAGCTCTTGTTGATCCCAACAGGCATACAACCTAGATTTATCCTCTGTTGATAAGTGGTGAGAAACGAAGTGTTGACTTGATGCCCCCTTAAAAGAATGGAAGTCCTGAAACTGGTCAAACTGACACATCACGGCCAGTCGGTGGTAGGTGATCATCCCTCTCAAACCAGCTAGAGGAAGATAATCCATGCCCGGAGCATGAGCAATGAAGCTGTAGGGTGAGCTAAGCCCTATACACGGCAATATAGCGAACGAATCTCCGATCCCTGCCAGGAAAGCTGACCAAGATGAAGCATCTATACACTTCATAGGCTGAAAAGAGTATGACATAGTTATATCATGGGTAAAATAATACCCATGCTGTCTGAAAGTGCCAATCGGTCTCAAGTGTGACATAAACCATACGTACAACCTGACCGGGCTGCCTGTAAACACTCCCGTCGGATAAATGTAGCAGTATGTAGCAGACCTCAGAGTCTCTGCTATAATCATCGGTATGATGGTTTTACCCTCCCTGGGAGCTCTTAATGCCATGATGACGCCTATGTCCAAGTCATCCATATATCATGGCATGTAGACGTATGACAGTACGCACAATAGCAGTACATATACTCTAGCCAAACGCCAATGATCCCCCGATGTGGTGAAATCCCTGGAATGTCGTGCATAACTATCCTCTGAGCCAAATATATCAAATAGAAAATGATGGGATATAACATGGCCAGATGTGAGCTCATCCTGCACCACCCTACACCTCAATCCAGTGAGGGTCATGAACTGTCTACTCATGTCTCCAATCGCCATATACACGCAAGGTCTGTCCAATGGAAGCATTGTCAAATATGCATACTCCTCTATAGTAGGAGTCAACTCATGGGTCTGACTCCTCCGACATAGTTCAGTTTGAGTTGCAAAGGAGGTCTCACAAGATGAAAAGGCCAAATCAAGAATAAAAATTCTACGCGATTGAGCGGAATAACTTGAAATCCTGGTTGTCACAAGTCAAATTATGGCTTCTCATTCCACTCATTGGTATTCACCTGAATACAAGGTATACTATACCAATGACCTCAGCTTTTTCAAATCATGCTCAGCAATGCCTCACACAGGTCTAATGCCGCCAAATACGAGGTCGTAACCCTAAAAAACATCTTCTCCGGCAGGGGTCATAATGCCAATTTCAAACGTTGATAAAGTATCCCCGGTGGGGGTCACAACGCAGACTTTTAATCATCCATGTATCCCCGACGAGGGTTACAACGCATTATTCATCTATGAACGAATCCCCGACGGGGGTTACAACGCAATTCAACCATTGATGTACGTGTCAATGAAGGTCAAGCAGCCTTGACGTCATTTCAACTGATGGCAAGTAAACTCATCGAAGCATCGGAGGGCATTCGATGATCTCATCCATCAGTGTTCTTATCCACCACCTTCCCCGGCAAAGGGTCACAACGCAATTTAAGCATGGATATACGCTTCAATGAAGGTCAAGTAACCTTGACATGTTCCTCGGCAGGGGTCACAATGCAATGTAACCATTGATACAAACATTAATGAACGTCAAGCAGCCTTGACAATTTTCCCAGCAGGGATCTATCCAATGATACACACATCAGCGAAGGCCAGGCAGCCCTGATAATACATATTGTTGGCAATAACTCCGACAGGATCATGGTATATCTAATACACATCCTCAAATAGACAAAGCTTTATCCCCATAGATCTCTTGCACACGAGAGGCACATCTTCGGAGTAAAGTCTGTATCAAGGATCCAGGACTTTAGTGATAACCCCAACGTCAACATTCTTGAAGACTTGGATCGCATGTCCAAGGCATCACTGATTGTCATCCCCGGTAGGATTAACAGGAAACTTGCAATCATTCCATCATATTAGGAAACAATCCAACAAAACACATGCATCATTCATTTGCATCATGTTGTTGTACATAGCATCATGTTTATCTTGTTGCATTTCAAGTGTCTAGGATTCTTTATCATATGCATGCCTTGCATTGCATGAATATGATAAAGAGGGGCATCTGTAGACACTCAAAATTTTTTGCACACTTGTTACTAACATTGTAGGAGGACAGATTCGTCTTTCAGAGATAACCCTGGAAGACAGCTCACATCCATTTCGGATACTACCAGAAGTTCATTCTCAAACCCGAAACACACACCAGGAGTATCAATTCCAACCTCGAAGATAACCCCATGTTTTGTCCTTGGAGATAACCCCAATGAATGTCGTTGTAGTTCTGGCGATAACTCTGGAAATGCTTGTTTCAAATGCATGCAATCAGCTTCAATCTCAAACCTCCTGCCGAGCCACTCATTCCAAATACCCAGAGATAACACCAGGAAGACATGCACACTTAAAGATGACCCTGCGGAGTTCAAACACTTGCAGTATTCCAATCTCAGTTGTAACCCCGAGCAACGTCTACTATCAGCACAAACCAGAGATAACCCCGATGAGGGGCAAAAACGTCATCTTGCCACCTCAACCCCAGCGTGATGTCTCAATATTTTATAAATACATTTCTACACATCAATGTCCCATAAGAGCCAAGGAGTTCCAATCCCAAGTAACTATTACGCGTGGCACCACTCCGGATAGAATTTGAAGCTTCAAGACCATGGGCATGGTCCCCTCTTCCTGACTTCATACAACCTCTAATCCCATGGCATTGTGTAACTCTCTACAAAGGAAGTCCAAAGAAGGTCTTGTACACCTCGTTCGAATACTCGAATTGAAGTTCTACAAGTTCGAGCGGACATCACAGTGCACGAGTGCACGTACTTCGAGAGGCAGGACCCGCGGAGCCCAAGGCACCCCAGCCAGTCGCAGATGCATCTACGGCTACCGCAGGTACACCTGTGGCTCCCAGCTCTATAAATATAGAGCTTAGGGTAGCCATTTATAAGAAAAATAGAGGCGAGGAAGCCCTGTCCAATTTGCTCTGTACACACCCCATATTGAGTGTTTTCTCATTTTAAACACCTGTTAGCTCACATATAGCTATATTTTACAAGCGCGAACTGAGTGTTTATCCATCTAGAGTCATAGAAGCCTACTTTGACATCCCACTGTAAGCCTTCTCACACTCTATAAAGCCTTTCTCTTCATCTTTGCACACACTATTCTTTACGTTGAGAGTCGTGTTGTGTGTGTATGCCCGGACTTCGGTCCGTAGTTTTCATTTCTATTTGTATATATATATATATACACTTATATATGTATATATTTTTATATATGGACTAAAAATATCTAGTTATGCCTCGATTGAGCCTAGACTTATGTCTAGAGCATTTACTTGCTTTAATATATATATATACACACTTATATATATAAATTATTGTCGGATTATATCCGATGAGCCTGGATTTTATATTTGAAGTGTTTACTACTTTTATATATATATATATATGAACTATTGTCGAACTCTGTTCGATGAGCCTGGATTTTATATCCGGTGCATTTACTGCTTTTATATATATATATATATATATATATATATATCTGTCAGGCCTGGAGTTTACTTTGTGGCCTTTTACTGCTTTATTTGCATTCTGTCCTGCCTGGAGTTTACTTCGTGGGGGTTGATCGTCTTTACTGCTTTCTTTACATTCAGTCCTGCCTGGAGTTTACTTCGTGGCGGTTGATCGCATTTATTGCTTTATTTACATTTTTGATCCCCCGTGGAGGTGCTTCATGGTGTTTGATCATGTATATATATATATATATATATATATATATATATATATATATATATACCGATTTTATATATTTACATTTCTGATCCCCCATGGAGGTGCTTCGTGGTGGTTGATCATGTTTGTATATATATATATATATTTATAGCTTTTATATATATAACTGCTTACTGCTTTTCATATAAACTGCAGCATCATGTGAGCCTAGGAATCATGTGATCACAGATTCAGTCCACTGAATCTAGATTCGGTTCCCGTGATGGACATTTTTAGCTGTAAGCAGCTTATACATTATTCATGGTGTTTGAATTTCCTTAAATGGATGTCATGCCCATGAGGAGTTCGGCACTGCTATATATTATTTTCTCGAGAATGCTTCACATCTCAAAAATAAAAGCAAGCAAGCCGAACATTTAATAATTAAATGGAAGTATCAAAGGCCTCAATTACTATTGAGCACATGGTTTGAAAAACCTCTTTTATAAAACCTCACTGCTATATCTTGTTTAAAACTGAATTTTTGTATAAATTAAAATGGTGTGTATATAGGTTCGAACGAGGCATAGCACCACTTTTAAATAAATTGCACATTGATCCACAAACATTCATATAACAGTTTCTTGAAAAGTGGCGGTCACCGTGGTAACACGGATTTCGGGGGGTGCCTAACACATTCCCTCCGCATAATCAAACCCCTGAACCCAAATGAATCTTATTTTCACAAACCCGTTTAGCAGTGTCACATCACATAGTCAATGTGCAAACCTTTTCTCGGTTACGTTGGTGCAACCAGTTAAATACACCAACTGGCGACTCTTACAGTCAAATCGTCGACATGATACATGTTGGACCTTTTTCAGTTGCTTTTTCAAACAAATCTCACATAACATGAGAACACCAAAAAACAAGAATAGAAAAGGGACAAATAAAAATCCCGACGTCGACAGCATGCAAAACCTATGGGAAGACTCATTTAGGAGTCTGTCTCAAGGGGAAGGCTGTATGTTATAATTGTGGACAAGAGGGGCACATTTTGCCTAACTGTCTAACTCCGAAGAAGAATCACAGATGCTTTGTATGTGGGTCAACGGACCACATAGCAAAGAACTGCCCGAAGAAGGGGACGGACGGGATTAAGGGAGTAAATAGCGGTAAGTTAGCTATTAGTGGTCCAGCGCAGCTGGGTAGGCCGATGGCCCGCACCATTAACATGACAGTCCAAGATGCAGTTGCATCAGGGGGCGTAGTCGCAGGTATTATTCCGATCAACTACATAAATGCTTACATGTTGTTTGATTCGGGTGCTACTTGTTCATTTATAGCATGTGATTTTGCTAGACGATTAGGATTACTTCCCGAAAAGTTGCATATACCTTTAAATATTAAGGTAGAAAACGAAGAGATAATTCATGTTGAAGATAGGGGTTGTAAATCATTGATAGATTTGATACCGATAAAGTTAGGAAAATTTGATGTAATTCTTGGAATTGATTGGTTGTTTAACCATGGAGAAATTATTGATTGTCAAAAGAAATGTGTGAATATTAGAACGTTTAGACAACCTCAGGTAGTATTTTACGAAAATAGATCGTTTGGGCGTTCGTGATGTCTTACCATGACACAAACTAGGAAATTATTGAGGAATGGATTTTTAGGTTATCTGTGCCATGTTGTTGATACCCAAAGAGTGGGAGCAACCACGGAACAAATACCTATAGTTAAAGAATTCATGGATGTATTTCCAATTGAATTATCGGGTCTTCCACCGGATAGGGAAACCGAGTTTGTAATAGATATTATGCCAGGAGCGGCACCACTTTCTAGGGCACCGTATCGTATGGCGCCAGTGGAGATGAAGGAGTTGATGGTTCAGTTACAAGAACTGTTGTATAAAAAGTACATTCAACCTAGTGTTTCACCGTGGGGAGTACCGGTACTGTTTGTGAAGAAGAAGGATGGATCGTTAAGACTTTGTATCGACTATCAAAAGTTGAACAAGTTAATGATAAAGAATAAATACCCATTGACCATGATCGATGATCTCTTTGATCAGTTGAAAGGGGAAAAGTATTTTTCTAAAATAGATTTTAGTATGGGGTATCACCAGTTGAAGGTTAGGAAGGAGGATGTACCAAAGACGGCATTTAGGACTCATTATGGTCATTACAAGTTTCTGGTGATGTCATTTGGGTTGACTAATGCACCAGCTGCATTAATGCATATGATGAACAGAGTGTTCAAATAATATTTGGACAAGTTCGTCATGGTGTTTATCGATGATATTCTAGTCTATTCTAAGACGCCAGAAGATCGTGCTGAACACCTAATAATAGTGTTGGAGACACTAAGGAAGGAGAAGTTATATGTGAAGTTCACTAAGTGTGAATTTTGGCTAGAACGAGTACAGTTTTTAGGTCATGTCATTGACCATGAGGGGATTTCAGTAGATCCATCAAAGGTGGAAGCCATGATGAATTGGGAACAACAGAAAACGCCAACAGAGGTGAGGAGTTTCCTAGGGTTAGCGGGATACTATCGGAGATTCATCCAAGATTTTTCGAAGATAGCTACTCTGTTGACTAATTTGACAAGGAAGACGGTGAAATAAGTGTGGACTGAGAAATGCGAGGACAATTTTCAAGAACTGAAGAAGAGGTTGAGTGAAGTGCCTATTTTGTCATCACCCAATGATACAGGAAATTTTGTAGTTTATAACGATGTTTCGCATAGAGGACTTGGTTGCGTGCTCATGCAGTATGGCAAGGTCATTGCGTATGCATCAAGGCAGTTGAAAGATTATGAGAAAGTTTACCCTACTCATGATCTGGAACTGGCGGCAGTAGTTTTTTCCTTAAAGATATGGAGACATTATCTTTACGGAGAAAAATGTGAGATATACACGGACCATAAGAGTCTAAAATATATCTTCACACGGAAGGAGTTGAATATGAGACAAAGGAGATGGATGGAGTGGATAAAGGATTACGACTGTGAAATCCTGTATCACCCTGGAAAAGCCAATGTAGTTGTTGATGTTGTGACACCCTCAAATCTAGGTACTTCATTCCCACAAGATTTGGTGCTCACTATTCATACATTCATACTATCTACCCAAATAAAATAATATTTAAACCATAAAATCTCCCCTTAAATAGGGTTACATCATTAAGTTCCCAGGTTATCTAACCTTTAAACGTCATTCAAATGCGAAATTAAATTATTACACAACATCATTAAAATAAAGTCTAAGATCATCATAATAATATAAAGTACAAATCAGCATCACTTGTACAATTTTCCCTTTCCTTTGCTAGTTGAAGGCTCGTCTACCTTCTCAACTTTAGCTGCAATGAGTTTATGAATATGCAAGAGTGAGCAAAACAATTGCTCACTGGATATAACAATGAATCAACATGAGAATAACAATAATAACTGCCAATGAAGGCTCATCAAAACTGAATAGTACTCTAACAATGATAATCAAAAACTGGGAATCCAAAATATGGAATAAACATAACTGAGGGTCATAAGACCATAAACCATATCCACAGTTGCGAGTAATCTTTCAACCCCAACTTTAACAGTTATAAGACTATAAGGACTCCTCGTACTTAGGGATATCAACCCTTCATACCATGTATTGTGCACAAACATTTAACGCTACGCGTAAGTTATCCCCTAATAATAATAGGGTTGTTCATCTCAGT
This sequence comes from Panax japonicus, assembly GCA_020205505.1. Lineage (NCBI taxonomy): Eukaryota > Viridiplantae > Streptophyta > Magnoliopsida > Apiales > Araliaceae > Panax > Panax japonicus. Next base: position 28,185,972 of record CM035110.1, on the reverse strand, counting down.
ATTTAGAGTACAAGTCCGCACCAAAGAAGGTTTGGTTTGGATAAGCTATGAAGGGTAATTTAAAGTTCAACGAACATCAACTAGTGGACTAGTTGAATCAATAGTGTTTGATAATACAACAGTTGATCAATAATTACATAATATGAAACAATGAATAAGTGTAAGCGAACTGACTATACTTGATCTCATGCTTAGAAACAACTGCAAAGCATAAGTATTGAATGACAATAATACCTTGCTTGAATAAAATTAAGCTAGGACTATAAATTATTGAATAAACATTAAGTAATAGCAAGCTGAAAATAAAGCTTACTTATTATAAAAATGACTTGTGTCAAGTAAATGAACTATAATAATTCAACATTTGAAATTAGAATTCAAGAAAGTTGCATTCATAATATCCGAATAACAATAATGAAACTTGTCTAACAATAAACAAGTTAGAATGCATTAATAAGTATTGGACTTCAAACTTGTTTGAATAAAATAATGTCATAGCTAGATTGTTCAAATCATGATTAAGAATACAATAATTCGTTTAACGAAACTTTAAAGTAAGAACTAGTTCAACATAAATGTAAGGATAAAAGGCTTGCTCAATGTAAAAAGAGAAGTTTAGAAACTTGCTCAATGTAAATATAGAGTTAGAAAACTTGCCTTGAGCGTAAGCCATAAAATTAAACTCACGATCACCTACACATAATTTTAGAACCACAATACCTATTAGATATGCCAACATATCATAACATGATCATTACCATTTACATTTCAGAAACTCTAAGTGTTCTACTTCGCAACACTTAAGTAACATTCATTGTCTAACTAACTTGCAACATAACACGTTCTCGACTTACTAAACATTTTTGCAACTTTGAACTTACTAACCCCAATTCACTATGTTATGTTATCCTTAACATTACTCATTTAACATGCTAACATAATTTCAGGCCATATCATGATGCTATCCCAAGACTGCAGTAACAACAGAAGCCAAAATCTCAAACCAGGGTATGGCGCAGCAGCGCCATACAAAGGCTTGGGATCGGCGCAGCTGCGCCATTTTTTGCCTTGGCACCGGCGCAGCTACGCCGGTGTTCAGATAGACGTAGAGAGGCAAATGAATAGTAGCCGACTTTAGCCCAATAAATACAAATTTTACCCACCAAACAGTGAAATTAACACGTAAAATAAATATACCACAATCATAAACATGATTGCTCACATTTACAACCAATTGGAACAATTTAACACCAACTAAAGCTATTTTAATTTCTCAAAATTCATGTTTTTCATATAAAACTTCATTTTTGATATTCATTCTAGAAATCATAACTGTGATTTCATTACTTGACCAAATTACTCCATTAAAACTACATTACGTTCGTATCTCAATGAACTACCATATACAAACTTCAATTTACTATTTCTCATACGAATTAGCCACTAAAATTGATACTTTTCATGAACATATGGAAAAATATATATACTGTCAAAAATGTCTACTGATATCCGAAATTAACATGCAATTTTGGTTTAAACATAATATATAATCATCATATATGCATGTAATCATCATAACTAAGTTACCTCACAACAATTCAGCAAAAACATAATTCACAGAGTATAGCAAACTTTACCAAGACACTCATAAGTAATATCAATATAATAGAACATACCTTTTGTTGCTTGATAGAAATTCTTGCTAAGCACACTCGAATTGACGTGAAAATTCCTAAACTCCTCTCCAATTCTCTCCTAAGTTCTTAATTTTCTCAACTCTTAGTTCTCTGAACTCTAGGTTAGCAAATAGAATGCGTAAACTAACTGATAAACAACGCGCACAAATAAAACTGCCAGACCTTGATACGCCAATTTAGTAAAATGGCAGTTACAAAACAAACGCTCAAATTATAAATATATTATATTTATTATTCTATTTATTTTATTTATTTTATTAAATTTCAAAACTATAAATTCAAAAGCCTTAGGCTTGTTTGGCCAATCATTTAAAATTAAAGAGTTAAAATAATTAAGCCTTATTTGACAAAAACTAATTTAAAACCTTTTTAATTTATTTTAATAAACACTTTAGTTTATAAACTATAATCACATATTATTTTCATATCCAACATTAACCCATTAAAATTAATCACATACTATATTTTAATTAAATATAGCCATTTAGCAAATATCACCAATTTATAATTTTCATTATAACTTTATTTAATAATTTAACACCATCTAAATTATTAAATCAATACAACCACATAACACCTCATACTATAATACAAACTTCTAAATTATAAATTAATTTAATTTAGAAAATTCTCTAATCATTTAGATTCATCAACCATCACATCAATAAAATATTTATTTAACAATAAACACCTCAAATAATATTTATATTACTCAATAAATATTTAAATTACACTCTAAAATTTTGGATCGTTACAGATGCCTTAAGTAGAAAGGTCGGGAGAAGTTGTTTATGTTAACGGCTCAAACTTAGTTAATAACAGAGATGGCTAGGATAGAGATAGAGGTGAAGTTGTCGAGTGAATCTGGGCAGAGAATGTTTACGACAGAGATTCAATTTACTATTATAGAAAGAGTCAAGGAGGTGCAACTCAAAACTGATGAGTGTGATTGGATAATGGACCGGTTAACCAATGAAAAAGATTTAAAGTATAATCTCGATAAAGAGGGGTTATTAAGATTTGAAACAAGAATTTGGATTCCGTATGAGACGGAATTAAAGGAACAAGTCTTACATGAAGCTCATAGTTCGAGGTACTCAATTCATCCTGGTAGTACTAAGATGTATCAAGACCTTCAACTTAGTTTTTGGTGGCCAAACATGAAGAGAGAGATAGCCGAGTATGTAAGTAGGTGCTTGACTTTTCAGAAGGTTAAGGCCGAACATCAACGACCAAGTAGCTTGTTACAGTCATTGGAGATCCCGGAGTGGAAGTGGGAGCATATCACAATGGATTTTGTGGTGGGACTTCTGATTACAACGAAAGGGTATGATGCGATTTGGGTAATAGTGGATCGGTAAACGAAGTCGACTCACTTCTTGCCAATTAGGGTCAAGTATAACTTGGACCAGTTAACTAAACTTTATGTTAAGGAAATAATTTTTAGACATAGAGTACTAGTTTTGATTGTGTCGAATCGTGATCCACGATTCACATCAAACTTTTGGAGGAGTCTGCAAGAGTAGTTGGGAACGCAGTTGACGCTGAGTAGAGCGTATCATCCACAAACCGATGGATAGAGCGAGAGGACAATTCAGACGTTAGAAGAAATGTTAAGATCTTGTGTCATGGATTTTAAGGGTAGTTGGGATGATCATCTACCATTAGTAGAATTTGCGTATAACAACAGTTATCATGCAAGCATAGGTATGCCGCCTTACGAAGCTTTGTACAGAAGAAAATGTCGAACATCGTTGTGTTGGGACGAAGTGGAAGAACGCCGAATGCTAGGGCTAGAATTGGTGCAGCAGACAGCGGAGGCAGTGAAGTTGATACGAATGCGTCTCGTAGCAGCTCAAGACAGACAGAAGAAGTATGCGGATTCGCATCAAGAAAGTAAGGAGTTTGAAGTAGGTTCTTACGTGTTTATAAAGGTATCTCCCTAAAAAGGAAAGATACGCTTTGGAAAGAAGGGAAAGTTAAGTCCAAGGTTTATAGGACCTTTAGAAGTGTTAAAACGGGTAGGCGAGGTAGCTTATATGATAGCATTACCTCCAGACCTAGAATGAATACATAACGTGTTTCACGTATATGTGTTACGTCATTATAAGTCAGATTATAAGCACGTAATAGAGTATGAGCCTATTCATATCGAGAAGGACTTAACGTACGAAGTGATGTCGATTTAAATTATCTATAGAAAAGAGCAAGTTCTGCGGAACAAAGTTATACCTTCTATAAAGGTGTTATGGAAGAACCACGATGCTGAAGAAGAAACATGGGAATTGGAAGAAAAGATAAGGAAGGATTACCCTCAATTGTTTACGTAATGTGAAACGAGATTCTGGGGACAGAATCTTTATAAGGGGGGAAGAATGTAACGACCGAGAAATTTGGATCTATTGTAAAATAATTTTATTTAATTAAATAATGAATAAATTATATTATTTGTTATTATTATGTGCTAGTAATATGAATGTTATTCTATAACCTAGAAAGGTCGGAAGATTGTAGTATTTCGAATACATGCAGGAATTAAAGTGTTTGAATTTTCAAGATGAAAATAAAAGTTTTCCGAGAAATTTTTTGAAAAACATTATTCTTCAATTTCTGCTCGGGAATTATTTTTGAACCTTCGAGAAATACGTAACGATAGACTATCGAGGTGAGATGGATTATGTAATGATAATTCGAGTATGGAAAACGTAATGTTTCACCTGCGGACTTAATTTGGGAACGTTGGGGAAAATAAAGCGTTGAGGAGCTAAAGTTATGATCGTGTGATACGTGGTTATTGTACGAGGAAATGAATACAAGTATGATATGAAGTAATATATGAGGATGTATGAATGATGGTATGTCGTATATTTTGAATAAGTATACAAGTTAGAATACGTGATTATTACGTAGAGAATACGTACTGAGGCTTTAAGCCAAATGAAATGGATTAGTAGGATTGTGTAGGAAGTGTATAGTTTAATTGGGATTGTGTTTAAGCCCAATATAAACTAATGTTAGAGCCCAAGTATTTGTTAATGTAAAGTCCAAAGTGGATTAATGCAAACCCAAAAGAATAAGGTAACTTAATTGAATTAAAGCCCAAATTAAGATCCAATGGGTGAATAAGATCCATGGGGCAACCCATGAGGGCCCCATGATCACATGGTTAATCTTGGTGTCCAAGAAAAGAGTGTGATGGCCAAGCAAAGTAAGTGGTTAGCAAGTTAACTTAATAGCTAGGTAATGAATAGTAAGGAGGTGATTAAGGAGTTGGGATTGGTTTAATGACCAATATGCCCTAGCCTTGGTTTTCCTATAAAAAAGAGAGCTTCGATTTCATTTGTTGTTTGTTAACTTTCATCCAAAAACTTTCAACTTAATTGTTAGAGAGAATAAGTAAGAATAAGCTAGACTTCCATTATTAGAAAAGAAGAAGAACAAGCTTGATCATCAAAGGTAATGATCATATGTCATTAATCTTCCATCTCTACAATTGTAAGTTGATAAGAGGAGTGTTGATTGATTGACATGTATGCTAAGAAATGATAAGAATGAATAATCTAAGGACTTAAGTCTTAATAAGTCGTGAATAATCACTTTGTTCATAGATAAGTTATGAACTAAGGAAGAACTTGTAAGAACTTGTAACATGTTCACATTGTATCATAAGAAGATGTAAGGATGATGGTTAGAAGACTTAAACCATGATAAGTTATGTGAAATAAAATTATAAGTAGTTTATACTTTTATAAGTTATAAACTCATGAAAAACAAGTAATAACTTATCATGTAAATATGTTAATGAAATATGTATGTTAAGATGTTAGTATGATGGATAGATTCCATTTAAAACGATGAACAAATCATAAGTAACGAAGTTATGCCGGAATTCACACGACTAGATGATAATCGTCGAATTCATGAAATTCTTGGAATGGAAGTCAAATTTTGATATTGATCTCAGAAACATTAGTTTTCGATGGAGAAAAGTCTTATTTGGCATTATAGAGTTGCGGGCTCGAAAATGACTGAATTCTAACTTAGTAAGTAAAAACGAGCGTTGAACGAGCGTTGAACGTTCATGAACGTTATTCGTTTTTTGTTAAAAATGAACTCAAAGGTGAATTTTGAGTTAACGAAGTCGAAAATGTAAAATTTTTGCATGAACACGTAGAGTATGTAATTTGTGAGCTAATGGCTTTTGAAAAAGCCAATTCGGACTTATAACAAAGAATTTATGAGCTCGGGAAGTTCACCAAACAAAATAACTATAAAAAATTTTGGGCCTCAGGGTCCGTGTCGCGGCGCGACCCAGAGAGTTGTGGCCGGCGCTGCAGCGCGAGGTAGGAATATGACATACTGGGAAGTGACGCCGCAGCGCGAGTCTCAGTACTGAGAGTGGCACCGCAGCGCTAAGACCGAATATGAGACACTGGAAACCCGCGCCGCAGCGCGACTTTAAGAAGGAAAGCTGGCGCCGCAGCGCCTACCTTAGGGTTTGCACAGTAAAGATAACTTATGAACATAAAAAAAGGAAGTTGGTTAATGATGAATTATAACATTAATTAACATAATGTAACATTGTGTACATTATTTTAAACCTTAAGTATGATCACTAAAGGTTGAAGATAATTAATCGAACGTGAACATAAGAACGATGTAAACTATAAACGACAAGCCGAAACCAATAGTAACAAATCTAATACATGATTAGATTGAGAAGAATGGTAAGATATAGTAGTAATCTTACTTTATTATATATGATCTAATGTGTTACGTTAGGTGATCATATATTGTAGAGACCTTAAAGACTTAAAGTGAACGTGTAATAACAGTAGCAGACACTGAAGGCAAGTGTTCTAACCTTTATCTATGTTCAATCCAGACATGCTTTGTGATTCATGTATTCTTACGCATGAATTATTGTATGATGAAGTCAAAGCCAATTCTTTTGGCTAGACTTATGATATGTTGGATTTCTTATAATCTAATGAAGTATGGTCAATGTTTTACCAAACTATTTTGGTGTGGTTTTCAAATGAAGACTGAGTATACTAAACGTATATTTTGTCGTCAAACGACAGGCACGCGAGGTTGCCACAACTTAAACGTACATACATTTAATGAATGTAGTGTTGATCAACATAGAGTACTATAGGCTGATCACCTAAACGTGCTCATAAGTAATGTCGAACTTACGAACTTAGTGTCGGGTTGTCCTTTTCAAAGAAAGTATGAAATGCTCAAGGTCTTGGACCGGAATTGATGTTTTACTTAATGTTGTCATTGTAAAATGTTTTAAGAAAAGAGAAGTGATATTTTGAATTATCGATAGTACTTCATAACTATTGTTCAGTTATCGAAGATATATGATTTGTATGATTCAAGCATATTGTTAAATGGAATTATTGTACTTGCTAAGCTAGTTATGCTCACTCTTGCTTGAATCATATGAATGCAGCTAAGACCGAACGGACCGAAGGATCCAGTAAAGATAAAGGGAAGGCTAAGTCAAACTGTTGAACTGTCTATGTAATAGTATAGGTTTAATGTTGTAATGTATTTGATATTATGACAAAGAACTTATGTATTGGTTATAAAGAACCTGAGAAGGGAATATTGTTTGGAATATATATAAGACATAATCATTTTGTTCAGGCTTTTCAATTCAATGTTTATGTGAACTGTAGCACCGTGTAACACCATATGTCGGGTTGTAAGATACCTGGATTTTGGGGCGTCACATAACCAGAAAATGTATTAGACTTGTCTCAAATAATTAAATAAAGATTTAAAGAATAAAATCTAGACTTGAAAGGAATGATTAAAAAAATTAAGAAGAACCTATATGGTTTAATATCTGAAAGAATGTAAAGAGAATTGACGGTGACTGATAGAAATATTTAAGGAATTGATACCTAAGATTAGTAGGTAATCAAGAACCAAATTAAGTTAGATAAGACTTGGGCTAAGAATGGAATTATTTCCATGAATTGGATAGCAAGGGATAAAGGAAATAGAGGAAGATAATACCTATGATGAGGTGAGTTGATGAGATGAGTTGTTAAGAGAAATTGTGTAAGAGTTTAATAGTAAACTAAACTAAAACGTTGTAGTAATAGTGATTCCGACATGGAATCCTTGTAAATGGGGGAGAAAGTAATAACTAAAGGATGAAAAAATAAACCAATATGGTTAATTCAGTTAAGTATGTGAGAAACAAGATAAAACTATGTTATAAATTAACATAGTTTGAATGATGGCCTTAAATGGCAAGTGAAATAAATAATAATCAATAAATGATTACCTAGTATTCTTAATAATAAAAGGAAGCAAATTAAAACTCTAAATTTGATTTAGGGATAGAATTTTGAAGCACGGACTACTCGGTTGCGTCCGAACGTCAAGTTTAGTCAAAAAAGACTCTAAACACAAAATGTGTCGGGGTTGACTTTTTGGTCAAAGTCAACAGTTGAATTTTATGGAGAAAAGTCAAAATTGAAGTTAGGAGAGGAATCTGAAGACGCGAATTGGATATTTGAATCCAGAACGTCGAAATTAGTAAGAATAGACTGTAAACATAAAATGTGTCGGGGTTGACTTTTTGGTCAAAGTTAACAGTTGACTTTATGGAGAAAAGTCAAACTTAAAACGTGAAGATGAATTTGAAGAAACAGATGTGTCCATGAGGTCAGGAGCGTCAAATTTAGTAGGAATCGACTATAAACTCGAAATTTTGATTTTTTAGGTTCGAAAGTCAAAGACGGGATTAAACACGTAAAACAAAGAAATAAAAGCGGGACTCACATGAATTAAATCTGCTGGAAATTCCATCACATGGGTGCCAACTACTCCCCATCTAATCTTATCTAATCCTAACTACTCCCTCTCTCTCTCTCTCTCTTTCTCTTTAATCTTCTAATTCTTTTAACTAAAGAGAAGGAAATAAAGAAAGTCAATTTCTCTTATTCTCCCACACCACATCTGACCAAATAGAGAGGAAGAGAGAGAAGAGGGATGCCATGGGAGGAAGAAAGAAGAAAGAAGAGAAGAGAAGAAAAAGAAAGAAGTAGAGTAAGTTCTCTTTATCATTCTCACCCAAAACCTTAGAGAAACTTGAGAGCTTGAGAAGGAATGGAAGGAGGGAAGCCATGGTTAGGGATAAGCAAAGATAAGAGAGTTATCAAGATCATCTAAGAAAGAATATCCATCATCCAACCATTCCTAGCAAAGGTTGAAAAGTTTTCTAAACCATAGCCTCACTTTTCTTGGTTTAGATTATGTTTTGTTTGTTTATGGTAACAGTTTGATAAAATTAATCATGGATCATGGTAGATCCTTGAGTATAAGGAGTATTAGTATGTATTATGATGGTTTATGTTGGTTAATGTTTGAACAATAAAGAGATCATGGAAATTTTCTTACAAAACATAAAGGTTAGAAAAATTGATTTTTGAGATAATGAAACATGAAATTCAAACGATCATATCTCTCATTCTAATTCAAATTTTTGAGTGTTGTCAAGTTCTAGAGTTAGATCTATGAGTTCTCCAAGTATAATCACTGAGAAAGATGATGTAAATTTTCGTATAAACTATTTTGGGCAAAGTAGGCAAAATCTGGAAATACCAAAAAACAAATTATCCAAAATTTTGCAGGGGCATTTTTGGAAATTTAGTTATTGAAATAAATTCCTGAATTTTGTGACATAAAAATATATGATATAAATTAGCTCATGTCCAAAGATGAGCATATTCCGACTTAAATCGATCGAGTTATGGCCATTTCAATTTTTGAGTTTTTTCGACGAAAACGACTATTACTAGAGTTCTATAACTCTGATGGCCACGAAATTTAAACTGAAAGTTCATGTTAATACGTGTAAGATTCTTCCATGATTTGGAAATTTTTGGAGTTGAGCATGATATAGCTAATTTTCCTAAGTTACAAACTAAAATGGACTTTTGAAAAATACTAAAGGAAATTCAAAAATTTCAGAAAAATTATTTGTGTATGGAATGTATGTATATATGTGTGGCACAAAGATAAAAAAATAATAAGATGATTTGTTCTTTTTCATGCTTATGATTAACTTAAGAATAATTGAGAAAATTAGATTATATTAAGTCCTAAAAATTTTTAATATGATTTTTGTGACTAATAATCATTAATATGTTATATTAAGACCATATAAAAGTAATTTGGTCATTTTTTGATAAAAATATTATATGAATGGTTTGATATGTTTGTTAAATGAATTAAATAGTAATAGATAAATTAACAATTAACTTAAAATTGTTTATAAGTTTATAAATGAATAAAATATTATTAAAAGATTAATAATATTCGTAAAGAAATAAGATATTATTAAATGATTAATAATATTAGTAAATAAGTAAGATATTATTAAATGATTAATAATATTAGTAAAGAAATAAAATATTATTAAATGATTAATAGTATTAGTAAATGAATAAAATATAATTAAGTGATTAATAATATTAGACAAGAGTTTAAGATGAATGATAAAATGATTAAGAAGGCTTAATGAGTGTATTAGGCTTTCATCGAAATGAAAATAATTATAAACTAACGAGTTGGGAATCGTTGAAGCAATTTAATCGACTAGAGTAGGTCGAATAGTGACTTATAAGACGATAAAAAGCTTAATCACATATTTTTATGCGAATATTATAAAAATAATGTGAAGGGATGTATATTTTGGGGTATACGTCAAAAGAACAATTACCAGATTAAGTCACGAGGTGACAATTAATTACTTAATCAAATAAATGCTCATAGTTGCTTTGAGTTATTATTTGAAGAACATTATGAATATGGATGAAGTAAAATGATAAATATCGGTGTGTGCGAGTTTTTCAGAACATGAGTTTATGTGATAAGTGTAAAGAAAGAGAAAACGTAATAAGACGTAAAATGAAATTTAATGTAATAAACAAAAGGGACAAGAAAGTGTTTTAGTATGTTTTAAAAACATGATTAAAGCATTGTGAATCAAGATTTAAAAAGGGAGAATAATGAAATGTATATTAGAGTTAATATAAGTGACTAATAAGCGTTTTTATGCAACTAATTATGGTTCATATATACATTTAATCGTGTAGGACAATGGAATGACAAATTCTTCTAACCGCGCAAGGAATGCTTCGAGACAAGATCTTCAGTAACTTACTCTTATGTGATAATTTGCATTAAACCATGTGTTTATAGAAGTTAATGAAGTATGTTGCTTTATGTGAACTAGTTGATTATATGAATGTTATGTGACTAAGTGCAAAGTATGAAATTTATGAAATATATGTTAGTTATACGACAAGAAGTTTATATGTGTTGTGCGTATGACAAGTATGATGTATATAAAAAAATGCATATCATGAGATATATGAAGCATAAGTATATGCATTGGCTAAAACTTATGATGCATGAATATATGAAATTTATATGCTATGTGAAGCATGAAATGTGTAGATTGTTGGATTTGTTGAGCCGTCGTGCTCAACCTTGCAAACAAATTTTGTAGATAAAGGTCGATAAAACAGATGACCATAGCGTCAAAGATTTCAGAATAGATGAAGGTTCACAAGGAGAAATTGGAATGGAATATCATTTGTGCTATAGTAACAAACTAAACCATTGGTGTATTCTCTTTAGAGTAAATATACTTGGAAATGCTAAGGGTTAGAATAGTTATTATTGTAGTATCTAGCTATGTTATATGAACATTGATGTTATACATTTGTAGTTGAGGAACATTGCGCTGAAGCATATTTAATGTGGAATATTGTGAGTTAATAAATACTCACAATAAATTTATCAACATGAAATATATTGTTTAAACTTTAAGATAGATAGATTGGATCATGAACGATCTACAGATGTAATAATCGATTGTAAAGGTTACAGATTTTGGAACAGAAAGGAATAATGTACTAATTGATATAAAAGTCAGGTTGTGTTCATTAATTTATGAATAAAAGTTGTATATATGGAGATGAAGGTAGTACCGTGGCGTACCAGATTCGAGGTCCAAGGGACCCGAATTTGGAGCCGTGATAATAATGGCTCTGGTACCAAAAATAGGTCCCAATAATATTTAAACAATAAAGTGATGTTTCTCTTAAGATGAAAATGTACCGTAAGATTATATAACAATATGACTTAGTTCATTGATAACTTACATCTGCTTTAAATAAGCAAAGCCATGTACAAGAAATTCTAAATAAAATGAAAATCGGTAACTAACTATTAAAACTTAAACCAAAGAAAAACAGAACATGATACCACGATAAAAACACTAAACAAAAATAAAAGTGACCCACTATTCACAACTGCAAGAAACTTAGTCCACTCGTAACCTTCGCATTCCTAACGTACCCATAATCTCCACTCCACTTCAATGTCCCATGCAACTCACTTCTCCACATTCCAATTTTATGAAAGTAGTATGCATACAAGCCAATCATGTTTGATGATAAAGCATATACTTTGTAAATAATCTTATTCATTTATTAATAAAAAGTATTAATTTATTAAAGGCTTTTAATTATCTACATGATGTTGTTTTATAATATGTGATAAACCCATAGTTTTAAGCAATGCTTTTAGAATAATGATGATGATCATTCTAATGAGATCTAAATTCTTAGAAAGCTTAAAACTAAAATAGTTCCCAATCGTTGGATTACTAAATTGGGGATTAGTGAATCCGGATAGAATTGTACATACGTTGCTTACTCATTGGATGAGGATGATTGATCTCATGATCATTTGTGTGGAGACACTAAAGCAAGTATGTAGGTGCTTATTAGAGAATAAGTTCACTTAACGTGACTCGCTAAGGAATACCTAATGGAGTTTTACTTGCATGTCAATAGGAATTCCTGTAGTGATAGTAGTACAAGTGATCCTTGGACTTGAGATCATCATAGTATCTTGTGTATGATGAGTTATACTTTGACTTATTCCTTAAGACCCTTAGGGTATATCAAAGGATATGCTTGGGTATAATAAGTTATACATGGAGATAATGTATGATCAATAAAGAATCTACCACTTCTAGTAAAAGAAGAGAAATGTCCTATGTGATTCGATAAATGACAACCCAGTAGTCCTTGGCCAAGGCAGAATGAAATTAGAAAGGAGTTTCTAATTTGCATTATTTGGAGTTGTGCATTTAAGGATCGAAATACATATAATTGAATAAAATAAGACTTGACAGTAATTCCATGTCTTATATTTAATTGGGACATTGTATGGTGGAAGGATTGAATTGTACGGTAACTATTTACTCAAAGGTTCTTTTATGATTAATGTTGAAATCTATATTATCTGGAAAGTCGTTGATCGCTAGGGAGGCTTATCCCTATTGTAGAATAAATATTATTTATTTAAATAAATTATTAGTTTAATTTATTTATTTAAATAAGATTAGAATTGTTCTAATTGATTTATTCACAACCGGTTTAATATGGAGAACCTAAAGGGTCACACCATAAAAGGAAGAATAATTATTTAAGAAGTTAATGGCATAATCGTAATAATATGTTAAGTATATTTAATTTAATCTATGGTGATAGAATAAATTAAATAGCTTAATATTTATTATTTAATATTTTAGAAATATTAAATATAAATTAATAAGAGGAGTCTTATTAATATTATTACAATTATTATTATTTTAATTTCTAAAAGAGTTTAGGAATTAATTTAATATAAGTACTCTCATTTATTCCTAATAGGATTAGGAGAGAAAATTAATTAAAGGAGTTTAATTAATTATCCCTAATAAGATTAGGGAACCCATTTAATTAAAAGAGTTTAATTAAATAAATAATACCTTATTTTTAATAGGGTTACTTGATAACTTTATAAGAGGAGTCTTATATCACATATAAAAAAAAATGGTTATTCCAATTGTTGGAGAGTACGTCTTTTCTATAGAGATAGAAAACTAGGGTTTTGCCAAATACCCATCTTCTTGAATTCTTCTTCTTCCTTGGTGGATCACCTATAGAGGCCAAACACTTGGGTGGCTAACGTTGATCAAAGGAAGGAACCAAACCCGGTGGATTCAAGATGAACGCGAAAAGGATTGGAGGTGAACTTGTACCTGAGGAAAATTGGATCTTCAAGGGTATGACTCTTATTCATATCTTTTCGTTTAATTAATAATTATGCATAAAGGGTGATCCGGGTATATGGTTTGTAAAATTTTTTAAAACTCTGATTTTCCACGTTTCCGCATTATTTTTGTGCAATTTGATTGCGTTCATGAATATTACAAACCTAACAGTGGCATCAGAGCCAAACCTTTATGCGAATTATTAATTATTTTAATTTAATATGTATGTTGATATGTATTTAGAACAATTTAATTGGGCATAATTTTGTTATATAAAATTTATAAAAAAAAATCGCGAACTGAAAATTTGTGATTCGGGTGGATATTAATTTCGCTGAATCTTTGCATTAATACTGTTACAACGTGGCTTATTTTTTTTTCAAGGTGATTTCGCAATCATGGTGCATTAAGGTTATCTTTTAAAAGTTAAAGGTTATATTTTTTAAAAGGTACAGGATTCTAATTAGATTAATTTTTATTTTTTTTTAAATTTTGAAAAGTTAATCGTGCTACTGCACATGATTAGCAGGAAGCACACGAAATAAAAAAAAAATAATAAGTTACAGGATGATTGATAGTCACGTGGATTCATGATTTCTATAATATTATATATATATATATATATATATATATATATATATATATAATATAATATTCTTAATTATTTTATAATTAAAATAAAAAAATTTATTTTAATCTTAAAATAAAAAGTTTATTTTAATATTAAAATATAAAGTTTATTTTAATTTTAAAATTAGAATTTTATGCTAACTAATTAGAGTTGGAATTGGATTCCATGATAACTAATTGGAGTTGAAATTGGATTTCATGTTTCCTAAAATAAAGGAGTTTATTTGTGAATAGGAAAGTGAATCCATCTTTCCTTAAATAAAGGAGTTTATTTAGATATGAAATAAGATTTCATATTATTCAAAATAAAACAGTTTATTTGTGAATAGGAAAGAGAATCCAAACTTCCCTAAATAAAGGAGTTTATTTAGATATGAAATAAGATTTCATATTATTCAAAATAAAAGAGTTTATTTGTGAATATGAAAGAAAATCTGTGTTTCCTTTAATAAAGTTTTTTTTACATGGAATTGGATTCCATAATTAATTAAAATAAAGGAGTTTATTTTGATTAATAATTTTGATTAAAATAAAATAGTTTATTTTATTCAAAATTGGATAAATTAAAATAAAATAGTTTTATTTTGATTTAAATTTGGATTAAAATAAAGGAGTTTATTTTGATTCAAAAATAGATTTTATACTAACTAAATTTGCCCATTAAATGATATCAATATATATATTAAATGTTAATTATTCATGAGATGAAGGTTATTTATTGATACATATGGTGATGTGTATGATAATAAATGGGATTGATTATGGACTATTGACCAATGTAATTGGATTTTATTTTAGTTGGATGCATGAATGTATGGGTTTTATTAAAATGGGGTCTGCGTACCTCGTCTTCTCTAAATTTTTCTTAATGTAAATTCTATCTCTCTCCTATGTATTTCCCCTTGACTGCTGATCAAGGTTTCTATTTTTTTAAATAGTTTTGTAATATGAATAGTTAGAATTAATTTTGAAGAATTGGAGATCAAGGATCAAGGAGCGCTTGAAGACCCGTTTGTAATGGAGCCCGGGCTTAAATGTAATAGTTATATTTAAATTTAATTCTTGCACCCCTAAGTTTGACCTTTTGGTTCACTTGATGGCTCTAGTGAACCAAACTAGAATAAAAGTCCATAATCAATTCAGGTAGAATATAGTATTCTATATGTGCATGCTTATACTATATATATTATATATTATGCAAACATGTTTCGCATGTTCATTAATATGACGCGTATTTTATATATATATGTGCATGCGCGCTAAACAAGATGAGACAATTAATAACAAACCCCTCAAATTTTTTATATTAAGTTGTAACGTTCAAAGATATTTGGAATATCGAACGTCGCCTTCTAGCATGATAGAAACAATAGAGTATTGAATATTTAATATGAGTTTGTTGTGCACACACAAGGCGAGTATTAAATATTTAAGATGTTGTTTTTATTACATATGATGTTTATAAGGAATTGAACATTACTGCTTTGTTGTGTACACACAAGGGCTGTAGTTTTCTCTTCACTTATATGAAATTGTTGGGTCTGACTTAACTTAAATCATTTTAGTTCGGATGTGCACACACTTGACCATTATGATTTAAGAGGCAAAAGAAAAGGAGTTACATAGTTGTTGTAATTGACAAGAGTTGTCTACCTATTTATTTATATATAGTTTGTTGTGCACACACAAGGCTATATACATTTGAAATGGGATCCTTATTCTCACTAGCAAATCTTTAATTAGATTTTCCCGAACTATATAAGTGAGGGTAATATAGTTTGAAGAAAATAGTGGGAGATACCAATTTAAAACAAGACCTAAATTATTTTGGTAATTAATAAAAGAATGTATGTTAAAATGTTGTTAATTACAAATTCATTTATAGAATTTTACAATGTCTAAAATTACTATCACTGCGTAGCATATTAGATGCTAAATTAATCGGACCGAATTAAATAGATTGGTTAAAGAAATTGAGAATAGTTCTCATGGCTGAAAAGCTATCTTATGTCCTTAATACGCCTATCCATGCAATGGTTGCAGACAATGCCTCTGAGGAAGATATTGCTACTTTTAGAAAGTGGCAAAATGATGCACAGTTGGCTCAATGCATCATGCTCGTATCCATGAGTAACTTGCTTCAGCGTCAGCATGAAACTATGGATGCTCTTACTATATTCCTTCACATCAAGTAGTTGATGGTGAGGAAAGTAGGACTGATAGATATCAGATATCGAAGAAGCTCTTCCGATCTAGAATGACCGATGACACTACGGTACAGATAAAAGTCCTTAACATAATCAATTTGATTGATCAATTAGGACAATTGGTTTTTTCATGGATGGAGAGTTGAGCTAAGATTTGATCTTGCACTCACTCCCGGACTCCTTTCACAATTGTTGTGAATTTTTCATATGAACAAGCTAGATATCAGCTTTGCTGATTTGCTTAACATGTTGAAAAATGTTGAGTCACTTTCCAACCAAGAAAGACCATGTCTTACTGGTAGGGGCCAAAGGATCTTCTGAAAAGAAGAACGATTCAAAGATGGTAAACAGAAAGGTGTAAACAAAGGATAATAAGAACAAAACTAATACGGATAGCAAAGGAGTTTACTTCCACTGTAATAAGCCTGGGCACTGGAAAGAAACTGCGAAAAGCATCTTGCTGAGGCTAACCAAAGAAGCTTAGTGAAGTTTTGGTTACAAATACAATTTTGTTCATGATTTAAAATAAATTTTTCTTTAAGTCAAGGTTCTACTTGGGTATTGGATACCGACTTTGGTTATCATAAATATAGATTTATGAAGGGACCAAATAGAAGTAGAAAGCTAAACAAATATAAGTAAACCTATGTGTGGGAAATGAAGCAAAGGTTGCTACATTAGCTATATAAACTTATAGATTAGCAATGCCTACGGGAAAATCTATTAAGTCAATAAGTTGTTATTGTATTTCAGTTCTTGTTAGAAACATTATTTTTATTTTATTGTTGGACAATGAAATCTTTGGTATTATAATTAAGAACAATTGTTGTTCTATTTATAATAATAATGTTTTGTATAGAACTGGAATATTACTTAATGGATTTTGTATACTTGACTTACGTGAAAAATATATTTTGCAAATTGAACAAACTAGTATAAGAAAAGGAGATGATCATTTAAAGAGTTGAATGTATGTATTTGTTGAAATACAAGTGTGAATTATTTGAAAGGTTCAAAGAATTCAGAAATGAAACAAATTGACAAAATATTAAGATTCTTTGATTAGATCAAGGAATAAATACTTGTGCAATAAGTTTCTAGATCATCTCAAATGGTTTTCTCATAATGGACACATCCTGATACGCAATAATTGATTGATGTATCTGAATGGAAAAATCGTACCTTGTTGGACATGGTGCGGTCCATAATGATTTTACCGACATTCCAGTATTCTTTTGGGATAATGTCCTAGAAATGGTTGCATATCTACAAAAAGGTAGCCTCAAAATTCGGCCCCAAGACTCCATAAAAGTTATGGACAGGGAGGATTCCTAATCTTAAGTATGTTAAGATAAGGGGTTGTCCAACTTATGTGAAAAGGTTTCAAAGGATAAGCTTGGGACAAAATTTTACAAGTACAGATTTGTGGGACATCCTAAAGTAAGTTTAGGGCATATGTTCTATAATCCTACTTAGCAAAAGGTGTTTGTTGCGAAACATGCTGCCTTCTAAGATAAAGGTGTTTATAATTGAAGGGGCTAGTTGGAGGATAATACATCTTGAAAAGTTCAAGAACCACAAAACACTACAAGTCAAATAAGAGGAACCTATAGATAGACCTATTGTACCACAACCGAATCGTAAATCTGGAATAGTACCGAAGATACCTAGGAGGAATGGATTCATCATGGATGATGATGATGAGGTACGTATCATAGAAGATGATGATCCAGTTACATACGATGAGGTAAGAGTTGTAGACACTCAGAGAAATGGATTGAAGCAATCTTCTCAAAAATGGAACATTCATTTTGATATGATAATCAAAAGAGTTTGATTTTATCAAAAACAAGAATGAACCTAATGTGTACAAAAGGGTCAGTGGGAGCGTCGTGACATTTCTGGTATTATATGTTGATATAATACGGATAAGGAATGATATGCCAATGCTAAAATCAATAAAAATAAAGTTGTCTAAACATTCCTCCATGAATGATTTGGGAAGAGTATCTTAATTGGGGATGCAAATCTATATAGATAGATTTAAAAGGATGTTCGGCTTAACCCAAGGAACGTATATTCATTTGATGCTAAAGTCGTTTAGCATGGCAAACTCCATGGGATGTCTCATGTTGATGAGCCATGGAGTGTATCTCTCTTAATAGTCCCCATAGACTCCTAAAAGAGAGATCGCATGAGTGATAATCATGTATGCAATGAAATATACGCGACCTGATGTTGATCAGTCATATTCTGGAGAAGTTCACTGTGAGACAGTGAAAAATATCTTAAAGTACTTAACCAGCACTAAGGATGTGATATAATTCATGGCGGGTCTGAATTAAAACTAGAGGGCTTAACAGACTCAAGTTTTTCAGACAGACTAAGACGACAAAAAATCCACTTTAAGGTAAAAGGTTACCTTGAACGGTGGTGCAGTGAATTGGAAAGGTTCCAAACAACAAAGAGTTGTTGGTTTAGTGATAAAGACAAAGTATATAACTATAAATGAAGCTACAAGTTAATTGTTTGGATGAAAAGTTCATTACAAAACTAGGAATAGTTCCTAAGTCTCATCTTAGATCTAAACATGTGTTGTGACACTTTCATTTGATTATAAGAATCATTGAAATATGGGAAATCACTATAGAGATAGTGAACTCTCAAGAACAATATTACATATCCATTAACTAAAGCTTATCCAACAGCAGGATAATCGTCACTTAGAGAAGAAGGGTATGAGATACCATGACGATTGTCTTTAGTGCAAGTGGGAGATTGAAAGTAGTTTACACACAAGCCAATCATGTTTGATGATAAAGCATATACTTTATAAATAATCTTATTCATTTATTAATAAAAAGTATTAATTTATTAAAGGCTTTTAATTATCTACATGATGTTGTTTTATAATATGTGATAAACCCATAGTTTTAAGCAATGCTTTTAGAATAATGATGATGATCATTCTAATGAGATCTAAATTCTTAGAAAGCTTAAAACTAAAATAGTTCCCAATCGTTGGATTACTAAATTGGGGATTAGTGAATCCGGATAGAATTGTACATACGTTGCTTACTCATTGGATGAGGATGATTGATCTCATGATCATTTGTGTGGAGACACTAAAGCAAGTATGTAGGTGCTTATTAGAGAATAAGTTCACTTAACGTGACTCGCTAAGGAATACCTAATGGAGTTTTACTTGCATGTCAATAGGAATTCCTGTAGTGATAGTAGTACAAGTGATCCTTGGACTTGAGATCATCATAGTATCTTGTGTATGATGAGTTATACTTTGACTTATTCCTTAAGACCCTTAGGGTATATCAAAGGATATGCTTGGGTATAATAAGTTATACATGGAGATAATGTATGATCAATAAAGAATCTACCACTTCTAGTAAAAGAAGAGAAATGTCCTATGTGATTCGATAAATGACAACCCAGTAGTCCTTGGCCAAGGCAGAATGAAATTAGAAAGGAGTTTCTAATTTGCATTATTTGGAGTTGTGCATTTAAGGATCGAAATACATATAATTGAATAAAATAAGACTTGACAGTAATTCCATGTCTTATATTTAATTGGGACATTGTATGGTGGAAGGATTGAATTGTACGGTAACTATTTACTCAAAGGTTCTTTTATGATTAATGTTGAAATCTATATTATCTGGAAAGTCGTTGATCGCTAGGGAGGCTTATCCCTATTGTAGAATAAATATTATTTATTTAAATAAATTATTAGTTTAATTTATTTATTTAAATAAGATTAGAATTGTTCTAATTGATTTATTCACAACCGGTTTAATATGGAGAACCTAAAGGGTCACACCATAAAAGGAAGAATAATTATTTAAGAAGTTAATGGCATAATCGTAATAATATGTTAAGTATATTTAATTTAATCTATTGTGATAGAATAAATTAAATAGCTTAATATTTATTATTTAATATTTTAGAAATATTAAATATAAATTAATAAGAGGAGTCTTATTAATATTATTACAATTATTATTATTTTAATTTCTAAAAGAGTTTAGGAATTAATTTAATATAAGTACTCTCATTTATTCCTAATAGGATTAGGAGAGAAAATTAATTAAAGGAGTTTAATTAATTATCCCTAATAAGATTAGGGAACCCATTTAATTAAAAGAGTTTAATTAAATAAATAATACCTTATTTTTAATAGGGTTACTTGATAACTTTATAAGAGGAGTCTTATATCACATATAAAAAAAAATGGTTATTCCAATTGTTGGAGAGTACGTCTTTTCTATAGAGATAGAAAACTAGGGTTTTGCCAAATACCCATCTTCTTGAATTCTTCTTCTTCCTTGGTGGATCACCTATAGAGGCCAAACACTTGGGTGGCTAACGTTTATCAAAGGAAGGAACCAAACCCGGTGGATTCAAGATGAACGCGAAAAGGATTGGAGGTGAACTTGAACCTGAGGAAAATTGGATCTTCAAGGGTATGACTCGTATTCATATCTTTTTGTTTAATTAATAATTATGCATAAAGGGTGATCCGGGTATATGGTTTGTAAAATTTTTAAAACTCTGATTTTCCACGTTTCCGCATTATTTTTGTGCAATTTGATTGCATTCATGAATATTACAAATCTAACATTTTACCCTAGGTATTTGGGATTTAGCCTAAGAGGCCTTACCGACCTTTGTGGCTTATCAGTGCACCAATAGATGATACAGTTATACATTTACACATATCAAAATAGAGGATAGAGTGTAAAATGAGTTCCAATTTTATCAATAAAGGACCCTAGTCAAGTATACTAAACAACTTTGTTTCCTCCCTAATTAAAAGTAGTGGGGTTTGGTCCCCATTAAAGTACACGTTTACGCTTAAAATAGTAATTGTTTTGTATCTCTTTTCATTTGTTTTTCCTACTGTTTCGGAGCATTTTACCGACCTGCAAGTGGGTCGAATGCCTGATGCTAGAAGGGGGTGTTAAGCCCATCGTGCCGAATCCCTCAAGGGCGGTAAAGGGGCTCAGACATCCGAGTCCTTGGGACCGGAGCCTTATCTGTAGAATGGTGTTCGGGTTTGGGTATCCAAGTCCTTTGGGCTGGAACCCTATTCTGGAAGGATGATGTTTGGAGTCGGGCCTTCGAGTCCTCTGGGTCGAAGTCCGAACAACATAGCGAGCTTGGTTGGATTGGGCCTGTACAGTGGGCTATCCTGCGTACAGGGTCTGGAGTCTTGACCATATTTGAATATGGTAAGTAGGGGTGCTCATCGGTAAAAAACCGAACCGGTACCGAAAAAACCGAACCGGTACCGTTCCAAAATTATCAAAAAAACAAGAACCGAAATCGGTACCGAATTATCGGTTTCGGTACCGGTTCGGTACAAAATTGGTACCGGTTTTTTCGGTTCGGTTTTCGGTAATACCGCATACATGTTGATATATGTAATTATTAATAAATAATAATAATTAATTGAAATTGTTATACATAGATTTTTGGACAGATTGTTAATAATAATGATACAGCTATTTAGCCTCCTTTGCAGCTTACATAAATTTTTGGACAGATTAATTGTATTCTAGTTGGGCTTTGATGTTAGACTTACAATATAAAAATGTTTACGCATGCACAATATAAAAATGTTCAGGCTATGGAATTAAAATTCACAGATTAATTGGATTAAAATATTTGAAAGAGAGGTGGTTTATGGCTTCGGCCTTTTAGTACAACTTACAATATCAGGCTATGGAATTTTAATATTATATGTTCAGGCTATGGAATTAAAATGTCCGCTTATTGGGCTTTGATGTTACAGACTTATAATATAAAAATGTTCACGCATGCACAGTCCATTCGGTTTTTTTTCGGTATATCGGTTTTACCGAATCCAAAAAATTCAGTACCGCAACCGGTACCGAAAATTATTAAAAAACCAAAAAACCGGTACCAAAAAAACCGGTACCGAAAAAAACCGGTACCGCCGGTTTCGGTACTGACCGGTTCGGTAAAAAACTAAAAAAACCGAATTTTTTGAGCACCCCTAATGGTAAGTCCAAAGGTAGTGATTGGATTGGATTCCACTTCCACCTTTTAAGGAGATTGTGTTGGACCCAAAATATGGTAACTTCCATGTTTAGAAGTTCTAATCTGACTCGGAGAAGAATTCTAGGGTGATGAGAGTACTATAAATACAAGGCTAGTGTTACGATTAAGAGGTAATACCTACTTTTGAGCACTAAAACACTTAGCCTCCATTGTTAAACATTGTGAACGGCATGTACTTATCCTCACACCGGAGCTATCCCCCGGCGGCACAAGCCGTCAAGCTTCTGTGTGATCTGTTATTGTACAGGTTCTAGCGCGTGGATTCTGTGATTAGACGCACCAGTGAAACATGGCATTAACATTGGCGCTAGAAGGAGGGCTTTTAGTTCTCTTACAATCACAATCATCTTTTCCTGTAGCAGGCTATGACGAATAGGGGGAACAGTGCCTCTATCATGGAGAAGGCAAAGACCCACCAAACCACACAGGTGAGGGGGTCGGTGAACGACAGACTGGGCTTTAGAGTCCAGGGGGATCAGGAGGAACCGATTACTTCCCTCTGGCGAAAACTTTTCCACGATAGCCAGCACATACCTAATCAGGCTAGTCGTGCAGACGAAAATAACTCTCGGGCACTGGAGGTGCGAGAAAAGGATCGAGGGGAAGGCAGTCAAGACCAACGAGAGTTCATCTTGCAGAAGAAGATACAATAGAACAAAGATGCCATAATGGACATATGCCTTCAGTAGGACAAACTTGAGCAACAGATGGCTACGATTTCCTGGGAACGGGAGGCGTCCTCAAAAAGGTGCAGGCCTCGGAGCGGATCCCAGTCACCTCGGCAGGGAGAGGCAGAAAAGGAAAGGAACAGGCACAGAAGCCGCTCTCGAGCAGCCGAAGTAGAAGAAGGAGTCGATCAGTAGAACGGAGATCACACCACCCAGGCCGATCAGGACAAAGGAGGAGGGACGCGGCTCCTGAATACAGGAGGGACAGACCCCAATCGTCCCCTCGTAAAGATGAGTCTAATCCCCTCGCCCGAAGGGTTGAGGAATAGGAAAAGTTGTTGGCCGCAAAGAATGCACTGGGAACACCTTCGGCCTATCTAGGTTCACCATTCTCCCTCGAGATAAACCATGTTACCACCGACCCTAAGAAGAAGATGCCCCTGATGGAGACATATGATAGGCTGGGGGATCCATACGACCATTCAGACGGATACTATAGGCTGATGACATACTATGAGCACTCAAACGTTGCCAAGTGCCATATGTTCACAACAACTCTGAAAAAGAGCACCCGAGAATGGATAGGAACCTTGGCGGAAGGATCGATTAATTAATGGAGTGATCTTCGGCAGAAGTTTCATGCCCGATTCGGGAGTAATAGAAGGAGAGGAAAGATCACAGCTTCCCCCATGTAGGTTTTGCAGAGGTCATACAAAAGCCTGGGCCAGTATGTTAAGAGATTTTGGGAGCCAGTTAGTTCGGTAGCAGAGTTGAACTCGCCACAGGCCCTGGGATTCTTCACGACTGGTCTGGATATTGGGAAGTTGAAGAAGTTGATGAAGGATCTAGTGATCAATCCTCTAGTGGATTTGACAGAAGCCTTCCATCGGGCAGAAGGGTTTATTGCGATAGAGGAGGCCATGGGAAATTTCAGACCACACTCCCAGTCATACGATAAGGCCAGAGATCGGGATAAGCAGAATTACTAAAAGTCAGAAAATTAGGGGAGAACTGATAACTATGGAAGGAAAAGCAATAACAGTGGTGGTTCGGGAAGTGGCTGACCACCCTTCAAGAACAGAAATGTCAACAAAGTTTACACCGCCCTCAACACTGACTGGGCAAAAATACTAGAGGAGATGCAGAACAAACCCTTTTTCGAGCCATGTTCAACACATCCGAAGCCGGGCAAGAGAGGTCGGGACAAATATTGTGAATACCATCAATGTCGCGGGCATACGACGGAGATGTGTAACGATTTGAAGGATTTGATTGAGAAAAATGTTCAGAATGGGCAATTAGTCCAGTGTGTGGTCGGTCGGGAAAGTTTGGAGGCACCTCGAGAGGAGAACAAAGGGTCGACCCGAGAAACACAGTCGCAACCGAACACCCAACCCCGAGGTGTGATTGATGTAATTTCGGGCGGTTCGGTAGGGCGTATAACCAGAAGGAAGAGAAGCGGACATCTCGAAGTCGTGTTGTCAGTAACAAGCTCATCGCCCAGAAAAGGCAGGGCATACTCCAGGGTATCTATTTCTTTCTCAGATGAAGATTACCCTACCAATCCTATTGAGCCACATGATGGGGCACTAGTAATAACGACTCAGGTCGGGCCTGTGGACATGAAAAGATGATGATCGATAATGGGTCTTCAGTCGACATACTGTATACTCACGCTTATCAAAGACTGGATCTAGAGGGAAAGAAGATGGAGTTGGGCAGAGAAGGCCAGTTGTACGATTTCAGTGGAGACCCAGTGCATATTTCGGGCACCATCGAGTTGACAGTTCGGTTCGGCATGACCCCTCAGCAGGCAGAAGTTCTAGTCAGATTTTTTGTGGTGCAGGTGGACTCGGCATACAACGCCATTTTGGGAAGGTCGACGCTAGCAGAATTACAAGAAATAACATCCATACCACAGTTCAAAATCAAGTTTTCGACACCGAATAGGATTGGGGAGGTAAAAGACGATCTTGACATTTCCCGAAGGTGCTATCAGAATACCTTGATCTCTTTAGGGGTCGGGGTCAGCAAACAAAAACAGACAATGGCCATTTAAATAGAGCCATTCACAGAGAGCAGCACCAAACCAATGGCCCTATCCACCGAGGAGACTGAAGATGTAGAGTTAATCCCCGGAAACACAGAAAAATTGATCAAGATTGGGGCAGGATTATCAGAACCACTGCAGACAGGACTGGTAGATCTGCTTCGGGTGTATGTCGATATCTTTGCTTGGGAGCCTAGCGACATGTCTGGGGTAAGTGAGTCGGTAGCTCTACATATTCTGAACACGTACCCGAAGAGAAAACCAGTGATATAGAAAAAGAAGAATTTTCGCACCGGAAAGTCAGAAGATCATAGATGAGGAAATCACTACATTGCTGGAGACAGGATTCATTTTTGAGATTGACTACCCCGAATGGCTGGCTAATGTGGTATTAGTTTAGAAGCAAAATGGGAAGTGAAGGCTATGCATCGACTACACAGATCTAAATAAGGCGTGCCCGAAAGACTTCTATCCATTGCTTGAAACATAGGAATCGTATATCTTCAATAACATGATAATAGTTACGAAGTACTATCTTCAAAATAGAACTTCTTTTCCTTCAAAATGTTTTACAATAACAATATTCAGTGAAACATCAATTCTGGTTAAAGACCATGAGCATTTCATAATTTCTTTGAAAAGGACAACCCGACACTAAGTCCGCAAGTCCGGCATATCTTACGATCACTTCTTGGTGATCAGTCTATAGTACTCTATCTTGATCAACACTACATCCTTTAAACGTATGTACGTTTAAGTTTTGGAAACCTCGCATGCCCATCGAATAATCGATGAAAAATATATTTGTTTATTCAAACTCAGGCTTACCTTGAATCCGTACCAAATAATTGGCGTAGGATTGCGTTATCAATTCTATATTGAAAGACTTGTAAATAAATCAATCAATCTTTAAGATTAGTCTAGCCGAGGTAAAGATGGCATCAATATTTTCATAAAATAATTCATGCGTCTTATAACATGAATCACTGAAAACCTAGCTAACGCGAAGGTTAGACAAGCATTTAGAAAAGCTTGCCTACAGCGTCTGCTACAGTAAAATAACTTTTCCTTTCAGTCTTTACAGTCTCTACAATACATAACCACATAACATACCACATTAGGTCATGAATGGACATACATGGTTCCTAATGAATCTTACCCTTCTTCTCAATCTAATTATGTATTAGATTTGTTATTATTGGTTCCAGCTTGCCATTATACTTTATAGTGTTCTTACCAACTTCTTTCTCTTCTATGTCTTACGTGAATTTACTTAATTAATAGAACTTATTTCGAGTTAATCATCCTTCCTTACGACTTACTAACGTTCTTACGTTATTAATTGAAACTCGAACGTTAAGTACACTTATTGCATATCGTTCACGTTCACGTATTACTTAACAACTTTTAGTTGTAACTCTCAACGTTATAGTCATCATCATTATCAAATACAGTTCACATTTTTAAACTTTATGTTCTTCGTTTAATTATTCATTAAACAACATTAAATTCCTAAACTCATCACTATAAAAGTGATTTAGGAAAGGTCTTATTATGTTCATTAACCAATTATATGACTCATACTAGTCTTGCAACCCATTGGGTTCACAAATAACTTGGTCAACAAAAATCCACTGCCGGCGCCGCGCCGCGGCATCCCTTTGTACTAGTGGATCTGCGACGCCACTTTCCAGTACCCGGCTCTACTATGCATGGCGCTGCGGCGTGAGCGTTACGCCTTCGAGGGGCGCTGCAGCGTGACTCTGCAGTTCATGAGCTTACGGTTCACAAATTACATACTCTATATGTTCATGCAAGAATTTTATCTATTTGACTTTGTTAACTAAAAATTCACCTATTAGTCCACTTTTAACGAAAACGATAAACGTTCGTGAACGTTCAAAGCTCGTTTCTTCGTTCTAAGTCAAACTTTGGTCATTCTCGAGTTCGTAACACTATAATGCCAAATAAGACTTGTCTCCATTGAAAACTAATGTTTCCAAGCTCAATATCAAAATTCAACTTCCAATCCGAGAATTTCACGAATTCGACGATTATCGTCTAATCGTGTGAATTCCAGCATAACTTCGTTACTTATGATTTGTTCATTATTTCAAATGGATTCTAACCATCATACTAACATCTTAACATACATATTTCATTAACTTATTTACATGATAAGTTATTACTTGTTCTTCATAAGTTTAGAATTTATAAAAGTATAAACTACTTATGACTTCCTTTCTCATGACTTATTATAGATTAAGTCTTTTAACCACCATTCTTGCTTCTTATTATCATACAATCTTATTAAAGTAACATGTGAGAAGTTCATCTAAGTTCCTCATGAGTTCATAACTTAATTAAGTTTGAATTACTTATTCATGACTTATACGTCATAAGTCCATTAATTAATCATTCTTATCATGCTTTAGTATATATGCTCTACCACTACCCACTTCTCTAACAATGGAAGAGAAAGAGAATCATGGTTTAAGATTGCTTACCCTTGAATATCACTTGTTTAATCTTTGATCTCCTTCTTGCTTCTTGAAATATGAAAGACTAACTTACTCGCTTTTCTAGCTTATTTTCTCTAACAAATAAGCTCTCAACGTGTTGAATGAAATGAGCAACCACCAAAAATGAAATCCAAGCTCGCTATTTATAGGCAAGTCTAAGTTAGGGTATAATGGTCATAAGACCACTCCACCTCCTTACTAAACCTCCATACTATTCATTACTTAAACCCTAAGTTTACTTGCTCACCAAATAAGTTACATCACAATACTTAGCCATTAAGTTAACTTGTTAAGTACATAGCTTATCCTTTGCTTGTTGATCACAACTTTTACTTGCTCACCACACATATGCACTTTAATTTCCTATCACACTAATTACTTAACCATCACATAACTTATCTCTTACTTAGCCACCAAGCCTAAGCACTTTACTTAGCCACCACTTGACTTATCCATTGTTAACCATTAAGTTTACTTGCTCATTACTTTTACTTAGCCACCAAGTACTTTAATTGGCCACTACTTTGGGTTATCCTTATGATCATGGGTTGACCCATGGATCAACCTTGCTTTGGACTTTAAATTCAATTAATCTCATCTTATACTTTGGGCTTGCATTAACAAATCTTTGGGCTTTAACATTAGCTTGCACTTGGGCTTAGACATTAATCTCTATTGGACTTTACAATTTCCTATACAATCCTATAAGTCAAATTCATTTAACTTAAAGCCATATAACGTATAATTTACGTATTCATCTCGTATTCTCACTTGTATACTTATTTATATATACGATATACTATGCTTCATTCATACTCGTATAACACCTCGTATTCATTACTTCGTACAATACCTACGTATTATACAATTATCGTTCAATTCATTAATCGCATTTTATTTCCTTCTCGGAAATCACTTTCCCTAACTGTTAGGTTTTAAGTCCGCAGGAAAAAAACGGCGTTTGCCATAACTGAAATTTTATTGGATATTCCATCTTACCTCGATATTCTATCATTACGTATTTCTCGAAAATTCAAAAATAATTCCCGAGTAGAAATGTGTGAATAGTGTTTTTCGGAAAATATCTCGGAATGTTTTTATTTTCATCTTGGAAAGTCAAACACTTTAATTCTAGCATGTAGCCAAAATACTACGACGTTCTGACATGCTTAGGTCATCGAACGACCTTCAAATAGCTTTCTCCCATAAATAATCAATTAAATTTTTTTAATCCACATAATCAAATAAAAATTTAATTCTCAAAAAAATTCAAATTTTCTGGGGCGTTACACTCTTCCCCCTTATAAGGATTTTGTCCCCAGAATCTCCCTAATAACATATACATCATTGAGGAAACATTTTCCTTTATTTTAATCTCGAGTCCCCATGTTGTTTCTTTAGCATTGTGGTTCCTTATATTCAGCTTTACCGAAGATATTATCTTACTTTACATGATTTGTTACTTTCTATCAATAATCTGAGTAGGAAATTAAACATTTACTAACACATTACGTTATCACCCTCTTATTAACTTTTAACTTAGAATTATTTGGAACTCAAATTGCTCCTTCAAAACAAGATGATACTTGATCTTCTCTTCATCCTGCATCTTCTTCTTCATTCTCTTGCATTCCTCATTACCTAATTGTACCTACTTAACTCATTCCATTTTTATGGATTGAGTCTATAATATGGATAACATCTCTACCGCTTCATTCCATAACTTAACTTTTAACTTCGTTCTTGCCATTTCCGTTACTAACTCATTTTGAGTCGTTAACATTGATATCTTTTCCCCACCTTTCTACATAATGTGTCGGCTTCTACGTTTACCTTCCATGTATGATATATCCTATCACAGTCTTAATCCTTTATTAATTCTAATCATTTCTCTGCCTCATATATTTCAGACTTTTAGAGTCCGTGTATATCTCACACTTCTCCCCGTATAAATACTATCTTTTAAGCAGAAATTCACACTTAGTGAATTCCTTATCCAACTTCTCCCTCCGTAATGTTTCTCACGCTATCTTCAAATGTTCAGTGTGATCTTCTAGCGTCCTAAAACAAACTAGAATCTCACCAATGATCCTTACGACACATTCATCCAAATATTACTTGAACACTCTGTGACGCTAATGATACTTTCAAACATAGCACCTCACAAGGGTACCTACCAATTTGCCACCGATTTGCTCGGCGTCCCCTACGGAAAGTCTAACTTCCGTACACTAGTCAACCCAAATGACATAACCAGAAACTCGTAATAACCATAACGAGTTCTGAACGTCGTCCTAGGCACATCCTCCATCCTTCTTACTTCTAACCTACGATACCCCATACACAAATCTATCTTAGAAAAATAATTTGCCCCTTTCAACTAATCAAATAGTTCATCGATCCTGGGCAATGGGTATTTATTCTTAACTACTAACCAAATAGTCATATATGTGACTTACATATTGGTTTACTTCACTTTACTTCCTAGGGTTCACGTTCTTTCGATCTAAATTTACGCGACCTACTTTTATTATCGGCTTACACTTCATGACATACGGAGATGTCTTACTTGATACGCTCATCATCTTCGATAATTTACATTCTTATCTTCTTCTCATTATTTCTCTAAGACTCGGCACACATCGCTCCTCTGCTAGTAGTCCATATAGTACTCTGAGTGGTTTCCCATAAACAACCAACAAACATGTTCCCGTCTCATCTATACTGCCATCACAGTGAGTTAGATCGATTGCCAGTTTCATATATACCTTCACTCTCTGAAGGAATTGTTTAGCCCAGCTCCCATATGTCAACCATCAAAGGTTATGATTGTACCACAACCTAAACTTATCTTAACATTCTTCTAGATTGCGTCATATTTAGACAACAAGAGCATTCCAGTGATGTATTACCGTAAAATACTACCTTGGGTTCCTTAGAAATCCAAAGGTTTACACTTTCCTTATAACAATTTATTAAAGTTCTATGGTGAATTAACCCCTTCATTCCGAGAATTTCTTCAAATTCTCTTAACTTTATCGATACTTATCTACCGATACTTGCTTACATTCCTCATTCATGAAACCATTTCCATGAATATAATTAACCAAAGTTATTTCCCCATTCTCTACCTTATCGTATAAAGGTATTTATAATCCCTTCCGAGAATGAACTTAATCATTTAGCAAACTCTCACGCTATAAAAGAACTAGTAGCACTCCAATCAAACTGCACATAAACATACATTTTATTGACTGAAATGATACTCATTACTATACCCAATGATGCAACAACATCTTGGACGACCATATTAAAAGTACGACCCATAAGTCTACCCGACGATAGTGGTCCAGTAATGGATAACTTACCACTACTAACACCTTTACTTTCCTCCGACCCCTTCTTTGGAACTTTTTTGCCATGTGGTCTAATGACCCACATACAAAACAGCCATGGTTTTTTCTTAGAATTAGGACAATTGGATAATATATGACCCTCCTATTCACAGTTATAACAAACCCATTTCCCTTTTAGACAGACTCCTAAATAAGTCTTTCCACATGTCTTACATGCTTCGATCCTATGCTTAGGATCCCCTGACCCACTCCCGTATTCCTGGAGTTAAAATTCTTTCTTTTTAGCATACTTCCACTACCACTGGCATTCTCTGTCATGGTTCTTCCCTCTCCCGTTCTCTTATTCTTCCTCTCTTTGTGGTATTGAGTCAACGCCTCACTACCATCCTCTGCTATAATCACCTTCTCCAGAATGGTCCCATAGTAAACAATCTGATACACCGAAATCCTACTATAGAGCCATGGTTTCAGGCCCTGCTCAAACCTACGAGCCTTCCTCTCCTCAGTGTCCACTTGGTTTGGAGCAAACCTTGCCAATTCATTGAATTCGGCTGCGTACTGGGGAACCATCATGTCCCCTTGCTTAAGTTCTAAAAACTTAATCTCCATTCTCCCTTATATGCTTGTATGGAAATAGTTCTGGAAGAAAACCTTCTTGAATTGTTCCCACGTTACCCCATCTATTCTAGCCCCATCTTGGTGAGCCTTCCACCAAAATTTGGCTTCCCCTTTCATCATGTAAGTTGTAAAAGAAATCTCTTGCGCCTCACCTACGTTTTTAAATTCATTAAAGGTAGTCATTCTGGCTAACCTAGGTTCGGCAGTTACTTTACCCCCGGTTTAATTAAATGCAGCCATTAATAAATTAACGAACTCTTGCATAGGGTTGTTTTGACCCCCTAAATTATCATTACGTGATTCCGTTTCCTAATTACATTATCTCCTTCTTGACGGCATTTTCTGATTAAATAAATAAAATTTCATTATTATCTATTTACTTACTTCGTTATTATTCGTCAAACAACAACTCATACCATAACAAAGCATATTAAATGAATACTTCATTATATCCATATGCTTCTTCATAGTCAAAACTATTTACAATTTGATTCCATAGCCAAAAGGCTATTACATTTCTATCCCGTAATTGAACTTCTCAAAAGTTAGGACTTACAAAAAGACTACCCTGTTATACAAAAGAGGGTTTTACGTCACTACAGACATATTCATTACTCTAAACTTCTAATAATACATAACAGCGTCCTTGTGTTTCTCATCCGCAATCATTGCTACAGTATCCCGAGTAATAGTGTGACGATTTTGTCCTGACTCAGTGGAATAACAAGCAACTTTTAGCTTGAAATCCCTATGAGCACTCTCATGGATGTAAGACATCCGTGCTATCTTCCGGTCCTTCTCCCCCAATTCTTTACGAAGCTCATCAGACTCCTTAAAATCCCTAGCCTTATTTATCATGAGCACCTTCTCATCATGTTCAGACTCAAAATATGGTTCTGCAGACTCTTTTGCTTCATAGAGATAACTAATCTCTTTATTCTGATTTTGTACAACTGTACTCAGTTGTACATTCCTGTCAAGCACTGCCAGATACAATGCTCTCATTGCATCTGGAGGTGATGACTCTGAGGAAGGTACAACCGTATTAACCGATGCCACCTCCATTTCCTCCTCCTCATCTGTCATCATATTAAGATATGATGTTATATCTATTTCTCCCTCAGAGTAGTCTTCCTCATAAAAATACTCCTCTGGCTCCAACTCTTATAGAATTACTAATGGTACCTCCGCCACTGGCATGGGTACAGGTTCTACTCTATTCACAATTTCTTCGTTCACCGCGTGTATATCTCTATACATCCAGCTATAGTTCGACATCTACATTAACACATAACATGTTGATTAGTACATAATACACAATAGTATAAGCACAAATCATATTTAATTTATTTAGGATTAATTTTCATCTTTTAAATTCTTCGATACTGAGTTTCCTCAGTACCTTATTAACTCATTCGACTTACGTTAACTTGCTTCAGAATTTTCCTTCCTTAACGAGGTTATTAGCCTAAGGTTCTTCCCCCCTTAATTTTTATAACCTAATGCTCTGATACAAACATGTGACGCCCCCAAATCTGGGTCTCTTCCAACCCGACATATATTGCTCCACGGTGCTATAGTTCACACAAACATTCAATTGA
The DNA here is from genome assembly GCA_020205505.1 of Panax japonicus. Lineage (NCBI taxonomy): Eukaryota > Viridiplantae > Streptophyta > Magnoliopsida > Apiales > Araliaceae > Panax > Panax japonicus. The sequence goes on along the minus strand of CM035110.1, from coordinate 28,152,382 downwards.
AATGCCTCAAAAGAACGAATATGTCTTATATATATTCCAAAAATAATATTACCATACCCCAGGTTCTTTATAACAATTACATTTTTTCTTGTCATGATAACAAATATTATCATTACAAACCTATACTATTACATAAGTAATCTACAGGTTCTTCTTAGCCTTCCGTTTATCCTTATCGGATCCTTCGGCCCGTTCGGTCTAAGCTGCATTCATATGGTTCAAACAAGAGTGAGCATAACAAGCTCAGCAAGTACAATAATTTTTTTTAAACGACATGCTTGAAACATTGGAATCGTATATCTTCAGTAACTGGATAATAGTTACGAAGTACTATCAATAATTCAAAATAGCACTTCTTTTCCTTCAAAATGTTTTACAATAACAATATTAAGTAAAACATCAATTCTGGTTCAAGACCATAAGCGTTTCATAATTTCTTTGAAAAGAACAACCCGGCACTAAGTCCGTAAATCTGGCATATCTTACAAGCACTTCTGGGTGATCAGCCCATAGTACTCTATGTTAATCAACACTATATCTTTTAAATGTATGTACGTTTAAGTTTTAGCAACCTCACGTGCCCATCAAATAATCGATGAAAAATACATTTGTGTATTCATACTCAGGCTTACCTTGAATCCGTACCAAACAATTGGCGTAGGATAGCGTTATCAATTCTATATTGAAAGACTTGTAAATCAATCAATCAATCTTCAAGATTACTCTAGTAGAGGTAAAACTGGCATCGACATTTTCATAAAACAATCCATGCGTCTTATAACATGAATCACTGAAAACCTGGCTAACACGAAGGTTAGACAAGCATTTAGAAAAACTTGCCTTCAGCGTCTGCTACAGTAAAATAACTTTTCCTTTCATTCTTTACAGTCTCTACAATACATAACCACATAACATACCACATTAGGTCATGAATGGACATACATGCTTCCTAATGAATCTTACCCTTCTTCTCAATCTAATTATGTATTAGATTTGTTATTATTGGTTCCGGCTTGCCATTATACTTTACAGTGTTCTTACCAACTTCTTTCTCTTCTATGTCTTACATGAATTTACTTCATTAATAGAACTTGTTTTGAGTTAATCATCCTTCCTTACGGCTTACTAACGTTCTTATGTTATTAATTGAAACTCGAACGTTAAGTACACTTATTGCATACCATTCACATTCACGTATTACTTAACAACTTTTAGTTATAACTCTCAACATTATAGTCATCATCATTATCAAATACAGTTCACGTTTTTATACTTTACATTCTTCGTTTAATTATTCATTAAACAACATTAAATTCCTAAAGTTATCACTATAAAAGTGATTTAGGAAAGGTTTTATTATGTTCATTAACCAATTATATGACTCATACTTGTCTTGCAACCCATTGGGTTCACAAAAAACTTGGTCAACAAAAATCCACTGTCGGCGCAGCGGCGCGACATCCCTTTGTAATAGTGGCGCTGCGGCGCCACTTTCCAGTACCCGGCTCTATTGTGCATGGCGCTACGGCGTGAGCGTTATGCCTTTGAGTGGTGCTGCAGCGCGACTCTACAGTGTCCACTCCCTTCAACTTAGCATTGCGGCGCGACATATTTTGCCTTGACTGGCGCCGCGGCGCCAATCCTCAGCACCAGAAAACTTTGACAGATAACTTTTTATGTAAGATTCCCGGGCTAATAACTTCTTCGTTATAAGTCTGAATTAGCTCGTTCAAGAGCCTACAGTTCACAAATTACATACTCTATATGTTCATGCAAGAATTTTATCTATTTGCCTTTTTAGCTAAAAATTCACCTATTAGTCCACTTTTAACAAAAACGACAAACGTTCGTGAACGTTCAAAGCTCGTTTCTTCGTTCTAAGTCAGAATTCGATCATTCTCGAATCCACAACTCTATAATGCCAAATAAGATTTGTCTCCATTGAAAACTAATGTTTCCAAGCTCAATATCAAAATTCAACTTCCAATCCGAGAATTTCACGAATTCGACGATTATCGTCTAATCGTGTGAATTCCAGCATAACTTCGTTACTTATGATTTGTTTATTATTTCAAATGGATTCTAACCATCATACTAACAACTTAACATACATATTTCATTAACTTATTTACATGATACATTATTACTTGTTCATCATAAGTTTAGAATTTATAAAAGTATAAACTACTTATTATTTCCTTTCTCATGACTAATTATAGATTAAGTCTTTTAACCACCATTCTTGCTTTTTATTATCATAAAATCTTATTAAAGTAAACATATGAGAAGTTCATCTAAGTTCCTCATGAGTTCATAACTTAATTAAGTTTGAATTATTTATTCATGACTTATACGGCTTAAGTCCATTAATTAATCATTCTTATCATGCTTTAGCATATATGCTTTACCACTACCCACTTCTCTAACAATGGAAGAGAAAGAGAATCATGGTTTAAGATTGCTTACTCTTGAATATCACTTGGTTAATCTTTGATCTCCTTCTTGCTTCTTGAAATATGAAAGACTAACTTCCTAGCTTTTTAGCTTATTTTCTCTAACAAATAAGCTCTCAACTTGTTGGATGAAATGAACAACCACCAAAAATTAAATCCAAGCTCTCTATTTATAGGTAAGTTTAAGTTAGGGTATAATGGTCATAAAACCACTCCACCTCCTTACTAAACCTCCATACTATTCATTACGTAAACTCTAAGTTTACTTGCTCACCAAATAAGTTACATCACAATACTTAGCCATTAAGTTAACTTGTTAAGCACATAGCTTATCCTTTGCTCGTTGATCACAACTTTTACTTGCTCACCACACATAAGCACTTTACTTGACTATCACACTAATTACTTGACCATCACATAACTTATCTCGTGCTTAGCCACCAAGCCTAAGCACTTTACTTAGCCACCACTTGACTTATCCATTGCTTAACCATTAAGTTTACTTGCTCGTTACTTTTACTTAGCCACCAAGTACTTTACTTGGCCACTACTTTGGGTTATCCGTGTGATTATGGGTTGCCCCATGGATCAACCTGCTTTGGACTTTAAATTCAATTAATCTCATCTTATACTTTGGGCTTACATTAACAAATCTTTGGGTTTTAACATTAGCTTGCACTTGGGCTTACACATTAATCTCTATTGGACTTTACAATTTCCTATACAACCCTATAAGTCAAATTCATTTAACTTAAAGCCTTATAACGTATAATTTACGTATTCATCTCGTATTCTCACTCGTATACTTATTTATATATACGACACACTATGCTTCATTCATACTCGTATAACACCTCGTATTATACAATTACTTCGTACAATACCTACGTATTATACAATTATCGTTCAATTCATTAATCGCATTTTATTTCCTTATCGGAAATCACTTTCCCTAACCGTTAGGTTTTAAGTCCGCAGGCGAAAAACTGCGTTTGCCATAACTGAAATATTATTGGATATTCCATCTTACCTCGATATTCTATCATTACGTATTTCTCAGAAATTCAAAAATAATTCCCGAGCAAAAATGTGTGAATAGTGTTTTTCAAAAAATTTCTCGGAAAGTTTTATTTTTGTCTTGGAAATTCAAACACTTTAATTCTATCACGTAGCCAAAATACTACGACGTTCTGACATGCTTAGGTAATCGAACGACCTTCAAATAGCTTTCTCCCATAAATAATCAATTAAATTTATTTAATCAACATAATCAAATAAAAATTCAATTATCAAAAAAATTCGAATTTTCTGGGGCGTTACATGTGCTATAACTTATGTGATTGTCATTCCATTAAAAGAGTCATATTTACAAATTTTATAATTACTAATGATTTTTTCCCCTAAATTTATCCTTAAATATAAAAAATTATAAGTTTAATAGTGGTGGTATGATAATAAATTTTGGTAGTGAAATTTAAGGAGATTGCGTTATTTTATACTACTTTCAATAAAAGAACTATATTTATTGAGCAAATGAAACAACTCGGGTCAAATCCCGAGTCCGAAAAAAATCTCGTGTCAAATCCCAAGTCCGAATCGAATCAAATCCATCAAAATAAGGTCTCAAACTACTGGTCCAGTAGTATCTTCTTGGGTCATCTTAGCCCACCACAAGCTCCCAAAAGGTCATGACTTGAAGGTACTATTGGTAGTAACTTATTTCTTTATATGCAGAAAATTTTTTTCCCTATCTTCCGATGTGAGACTAGGGTGTTACAAACTCCCCCACTTAAATTTCTGACGTCCCCGTCAGAACCGATCACACACGACCCAAAGATCTTTGCCTCTCTAGCCATTGTGGGATAATACCGGCTGGTTTCATGTCCCCACCTCCGGACCTCCATCTCTCCGTTGTGGAATAATACCACCAGCCTTCGTGTCCCCACCTCCGGCAACCTGATCGGATGACCCGACCCGAGCTTTCGAGAGTCGGCTTTGATACCATATGAAATAACTCGGGTCAAATCCCGAGTCCAGAATAAATCTCGGGTCAAATCCCAAATCCGAATCGAATCAAATCCATCAAAATAAGGACTCAAACTACTGGCCCAATAGTATCTTCTTGGGTTATCTTAGCCCACCACAGGCTCCCAAATGGTTATAACTTGAAGTTACTATTGGAAGTAACTTATTTCCTTATATACAGATAAATTTTTTCCCTATCTTCCATTGTGGGACTGGGGTGTTACAGCAAACCTTTTGGCAAAAATAAATTTCTTTTTGCAGAACATAAGAAATATTTGTAGGATTGGATTCAACACGAATCAGTGCCTTTATTAGTATAATAGGTAATTTTAATAATTGATATTACTTTTACAAAGTAGTTATTCTTTGTAAATATTTTATTTTTATTTTTCTTATTTATTTTTATCGCGGGTGGTAACCAGTAGCTCACTGTAAAAAACCATGTATCAACATGCTTTTGTTTATTTGATACTCCCTCTAAAATTAAGGATACATTTTTTCTTTTTATTCATTCAAAATTAAAATTAAAAGTGACATGGCCATTATTTATATTTTAGGTAGATTGGGTACTACTCATTATGTTCCAAAAATATAGATGAATTTGGAAGACCACGTCTTTTAAGGAAAACATTATTTTTCAAAAATATCTCTAACATAACTAGAAATGTAGTTTTAGTTACATCAGAAAATTCAATCTACCTATAATATAAATAATGGCACGTTAAGAATTTTCTGTCACTTTAAGGTCTAAAATTGAAAATGTAGCTCTAATTTTGAAACGAATTAAAAGGAAAATTGTATCTCTACTTTTGAAATAGAGGGAGTATCATGCTAATGCAACCATATTTCTAGCAAATGTATTTGATGTCTATAAAAAATAAACTTTTTTTTAAAATATTATTGTTTAAGACATATCTCTAATTTTGGTATGGAAGGAGTACTAATAGTTGCCTACGATCTATTCGTTTCTCTTTTTCCTCTTATAATTGAGCCCGTCTCAATAAGATACTATTTTTATTTTGATTTTTTAACAAAATGTAATAATGAGAGTTGCCATGTAGGTTGCCTCTCGATTGCCTCTCGATTATTATAATTGATAATTTCCAATATTGAGTAAATGTTTAGTTTTATATTCATCTTCTTTTCTTTATATTTCAAGCATTCACGGCAGACCGGGACGGATGGATAGCAACTAGCAAGGGCAACATAAGCCTGACTTTGCTCACTTTTTTTAGGGCAACATAGGCCTGACTTTGCTCACTTACTTTTTTATAGGTAAACTTAAGGGACATAATTTATAAATGGGTAAGATAATCACCTGGGGTTTGGGCGCTTTCCCACTTAACCACTTATAGTCATTAAAGCTACATTTAAACTCCCGACTTTTTGAGTTGAAGTGAATAAATGCTTTCCGTCTTAACTTCATTACTTGAGTTGGCTAAAGACTTAATTACCCTCCATATATACCTTTGACTGATGCTACCTTTGACTGCCCAGATCAAAGAAAACAGACTGGGTCTAACAATATTTCAAATTCACTAGTTCACGTTACATTTAAGTGCACAATTCAAAGAAAGCAACTAGGACGTGTTGGTTTAAATTGTATATTCGAATACAGTATTTGTTAAATGGTGTTTAAAGGTTGGAATCATTATTTCTTCAAATATATATGTATAAGGAGTATATATATTTTCTTTCAAATTTACAGAGTTCAATGGGATGTAGCATACTTTTGTAGCCCAAAAATTTCTGATAGCTTAATTTCGTAAGCGTGTTTATGGTTGCTCATCACATTCAGTGGTAGGAGAAGAACATTGCACATGCCTTTTAAATTCAATTTCGTCTTTTAAAATCTTAAAAAACACATTGCACATAATGTACTTAAATTTTGAAAATTAACACACACAAAAATTTCCTATCTGGATAATGTCCGGAACCAGCTTATACAATTTGAGTTGTTACTTACCACTGCGACATTCGTTGTTGCAATAGGAAAATAGGATACAGAGAGAGGCTCTGTTTTAGAGCAATTCATTCCACATCAATTAGACAGTTAAAAACTCTTGAATGCACATCAATTAGCTCGCTGGTCACCAAATATCATCTGCTATGCCCAATCAATACATCATGCAAATAAATTCTTCCAAATATATTTTTTAAAATTTACTAATATCTTCAACTGATAAATTCAGCAAATTTACTCCCAACAAGCATAAGATTAAAACCCCAACAATATTTGACAGCACCCTTGTGACGCCCCCAAAATAGGTATACATCACCCATCTTGAGTCGCCAAATACATGGTACAAAATTCAAATACAACTTAATTATACAACAGTCGTGTAAAATACAACAAAACATAATCTAAGAATTTTAATAAGAATATTATCATCTAGACAATATCCACACTCAATGGAGTCATCATTACATTTATTGTCACATTATTTAACAGAATAATGAGGACTACTAATGCTATCATCTGGACCGTCACTCCATTCCCCGACTTGTCCCGGCTATGTTCTCATTTCCTGAAGAGAACAGTGAAAGAAAGGGTGAGCTCAACTAGCCCAGTAAGAAATATTATGACTAAGATAATGCAGAATAAGTTATCCTTAGCCTTCAACAGTATAACAACAGACAAAATTTAATAGACAACAAGTTTTAGAATAACAACTGCAGCGAAATAAGCAATCCATTAGAAGAAGAGTCAAGTAGAGAATAAAATCTACTATCTTCTATGATTTAAAAAGGTTTTCATCAACTTTATAGCTGAGACTCGGCTTAATAAATAAAAACGAATCATCCCTGCATCACGGCCAAGGATATTCATGTACTCATCAATGGTCATGATTATACTGAATAATCCCTGGTCATAATTATACCAACAACTGTCCATTAATGAACTACAGGTCAATGAGGACTTTTACAACATCATTCGTTATATTACAGTCATGATTATACCAAATAATCCCTGGTCATAATCATACCAAGTCCATCTATGCATGTAAGCCAAAGATAACTTTCATCACAATATAAGCATAAGGATGATGACAATGACATAATAATTCAATAAAACAAGTTCAATGATAAATTTTAAAGATTTATAATTTAATTTATCCAGAAATCAATAACGTCCAAATTGTCAACATGATACTTCTTTGTGGAGTAAATTCAAGAATGCTCAGAAGAATATTTCCATGAAAAGATACTGGATGAAGCGCAAATATCAAGGATATTTCACTAATTTCATGGAGTATAAAAGCCAAAACTTTAATCAACTGAGTATAAGAGAATATATAAAACTGCTAATGGATTTTCTCCCGCCATGCGGTAATCCACATAGACAGATCATTTCAACAATTTAATAGGGAATGAATGCGAAGGATCATTCACCATGCATGTGGTAATCCACATAGACAGGTTATTCCAACAAAATAATAAAAAATGGAATAACAGAAGAATTCACCATGCATGCGGTAGTCCGCGTAGATAGGTTATTCCAACAGAATAATAAAGAATGGAATAACAGAAGAATTTACCAAGCATGCGATAGACCGCACAGACAGGTTATTCTAACAGAATAATAAATAATAGAACCAGGTCATGCGTGATACGCACCAACAGGATATTCCAACAGAATAATAAAGAATGGAACCAGGTCATGCGTAATTTGCACAGACATGATATTCCAACAGAATAATAAAGAATGGAATAACAGAAGAATTTCACAATGCATGCGGTACTTCACATAGACAGGTTATTCCAACATAATAATAAAGAATGGAATAACAGAAGAATTTCACAATGCATGCGATACTTCGCATAGACATGTTATTCCAACATAATAATAAAGAATAGAATAACAGAAGCTCTCTTCATGAATACGAAAGAAATAATACCCCTTACCTCAAAAGAAGACTGGATACTAGAATAGTGAGATAGCAGACTTCTCTTCTTTTTTCTCTCTATAACTTCTCTCTATAATAATTGCTCTATAACTTTAGCGAATTGGTGAGAAATGAAGGAAGAATGAGCTTCTATTTATAAGAAAATATAGTTTCGATAATTGCACATTTTGGGGCTCGAAATATTACAGTATAATACCTTCCTCTTTTTCTTCATTTTTAATTTAGCCCTGCAAGTATTATCAAACTTGCACCACCTCCCCTAATAGTAAATAATGTGAATCAATAGTTTAATCATGTGAATCAATAGTTATAATCATGTGAAAATACAAATTACAGTATAGTACCTCCATCTATACCTCCATTTTTAACTTAGTCATGCAAGTATTATCAATCTTGCACCAACTCCACTAATAGTAAATGAATGTGAATCAATAGTATACACATGTGAACAAATAGTTATAATCATATGAATCAATAGCAATTAATTGCTCATTTATCCGTTTAATTACCCGATTAGTCAATATAACCTCCAGACATCAATTATTATCAAAATAAATGTCAATTTCTACTAACACTAATAATTCTAACACAATGGAACTATCAAATTCATCTTTAATCAATACGAACTTATTCATCATTAATATTATAACTCATAATATTTAACAACCATGTCGTTCCCAGGAAAGAGGGGGCTTTCCGATAAAGATTTCTCCTTATTGTCGCGCAATTAGATGACCAAACCTATGTGACACCCCCAAATCCGGTACTTCCGTTTCCACAGGATTTGGTGTTCACTGTACAAGCATCATATATCTATCTACCCATAAATAAATTTTAAACCATGCAATAGATAGAATAAATAATAAATTTCTCCCCTTATGGGGTTACATCAACTGAATAATAAATAAATCCCAGGTTACTCTAACCTTAAAACATCTGTGCGGAAAACATAAATAAATAAGTCTTAAGTAACATCAAGTCTAACTATCATTACATAATCACATAAATAAATAATCTTCATTACTTGCTAAGCTTGCCCTTGCCCTTACTAGTGGAAGGTTCGTCTGCTCTTTCTTTCTTAACTGCAATGTTATTATTACGCAAGAGTGAGCACGATTGCCCACAAGTATAACAATATAACAATGAATAATAACATGCGAGAGAGATAATAACTTCTGATATAAAGCTCAACTTTTGAATCAAGAATGAATAACAAGAATCAAAAGAAATTCTGAGGGTCATAAGACCTTGAACTATGTCCTAGTTTGTCAAGTGTTTTTACTTGAAACCTTTAACAGTCATAAGACTATGGACTCTTCTTCTCGTACTTAGGGGGATCAGCCCTTAGTACCATATTGTGCACAATATCTTAACGCTAAAGCGTAAATAATCCCCTATACATGGTTGTTCATCTCAGTTTTTACATTCGAGTCCGCACCAAAGGAAGTTTGGTTTAGATAATTCATCAAGGGGTTCTGAAATTTAGAACGCTCATCAACTATGGACTAGTCGAATCAATAAGGGTTCGCTAGTCTAACAAGGTTTAACAATAACAGATAATTTAACTTGGATAAAATCTCAAAAGTATACAATAGAATAATTATTGTATAACAACATCATGCTTGAAGATTAATAAACTTTAATATACAAGACTGACTTGATCAATAATAAAGAGAATTTGCTCAATATCGAAAGATGAATTAATTAACTTATATAACGATAACAAGTAGGGTTAAGAAACTTTCTCAACGAAAGTTTAGGATAAGAAACTTGCTCAACGTAAATGTAGAGTTGGAAAACTTGCTCAATGTAACAAGATAAGGTTTAGAAACTTGCCTCGTGTGTAGATTACACTTAAACAAACTCGTTCTTTGAATTAAATCCTACATACCAATTACGTTCACAATACCAGTCAATAACAATGTACTAACATCATAACTTTACTCTTTGTTTAACTCGAATTCATGACTATACTTAGTCAATTATTACACTTAGTGTAAAATTAAGACTTCACAAAAAAATAAACTAATTATGCATTCGATCATTCAATCCACACGTAATTGTGTTATGGACATGTTAAGAATTTATTTTAACATCTCATTATAGGTCTAACAAGTGTTTATAATCATTAGACTAAGTTGCTATCACATTTCCATACTTGTACACTTTTAAAAACACATTTCTGACCATTCTGCTAAGTGGCGCTGCGGCGCCACTTTTGTCCTGAATCTTGGCGTTGCGGCGCTGTGGCACTGCGGCCTGATACTTGGTGCTGCGGCACGGTGGTGATGCGGCGCGAGAAATGAACTGGGAGTTGGCGCCGCAGCGCGAAACCTCAGACTCTGAATTTCCAGTTTGCGAAGAACACAGAATTCAGCAAAATCAACACTTCTTAACACTAATTTCACCAAATTACACATACCCATATGTTATAATTCGTACATAATCAATACTTAACATCTATGCAGTGTTTTTCACCCATTAAAACACATAATCACATAATTAAAGCATGCAAATTGGACTGTTCTTGATGTTCTTGAACAAAAACATGGATTTTAATGCTACGGATTCGTTATAAAGCCAAATCCAATCATTCAAGTTTCATTTGTTCATTTTAACATGCATAATCATATCAATGTGTGAATTTTAAAATAAATTATATTTGACATATAAAAATCACGTATAAGGCCATATGGCCATATCATGTACTCTGTAATCGTATACTGTAAAATTTCATAAAACTGATGATATGGAATTATGCAATATATATATAAAACATGCCACTACTCGAATTATTACATATATTCTTATAACAACTTTCCAATTTGTAGAGATTCACAGAAGACTTTAAGCCATATTCATGAATCTTAAAAGACGTAAAATATATAAATTGGGTTGAAGAGATTACCCAAGCGTAGATTAATTTACTAGGAAGTGAATTCCTCCTCCACCAAAACTCTGAATTCTCAACTCTCCCTTGTATCTTCCTCTGAAACTCTCTCTGACACTATCAAGACTTAGGAAAACTAATGAAGAAAAAGGGAGGGGAAGGCGTATAATAAAGAAGCGTTTGACGAGTTGTGGTCCGTTACCCAGTCATGGGTAACTGCTCTCAACTCCCTCTAAGGCCATGTTTGGCTAGCAAGGAAATAATTCAAAAACCATTTAATTTAATAAATCATTATCATATAGTTTAAATAATGTCACATCCATATAAAATAAATCCAATATCTTATTTAATTTACTTTAAATAAAATATAATAATTTTTCATTAATTGACATAGTCACATAATTCAAATTCTCTTTGATTAATAATGTCAAATTATTAAATCTCTAATTAATAATTAAATTAATTAAAATAACAAATGCTTATTAAATATTTCTTTTAATCCAATAAGCTCACATAATCAAATACTTCGAATAAAATAATTCTCCACATTAATTTAATAAATGTAACACATACAATTAAATTAATCTATCATAACTTCATCAATTAATTATTTAATCTAATAATTAATTCATCGAAAAATATTTATTCAATCAAATAAATATTAAAATTAAATTACAAAATTACGGTTGTCACATCTTTCCCCTCTTAAAAGGATTTTGTCCCCAGAATCACAACTCAATAATTTGTCCCGTTACATTCTCCCCCCCTTACAAAGATTATGTCCCCAGAATCGCATATAACATTCTAAGTAAATAAATGAGGATAATTCTTCATCATATTCTCTTCGAGTTCCCACGTAGCTTCTTCAGCGTTGTGGTTCCTCCAAATTACCTTAACAGAAGGCATTACTTTATTTCTCAGAACTTGTTCTTTTTGGTCGACAATTTGAACAGGAATTTCTTCGTAAGATAAGTCTTTGTCGAAATGTAGGGGTTCATATTCAATCACGTGCTTGTAATCAGGTTTGTAGGGTCGTAGGACTGAGACATAAAAAACATTGTGGACATTCTCTAGAGATGGAGGTAAGGCTACCTCAGAGGCAACTTCTCCGACCCTTCTCAGAACTTCAAAGGGTCCAATGAATCTTGGGCTCAATTTTCCTTTCTTTCCGAATATGATCTTTCCCTTCCAAGGAGAGACCTTTAAGAACACATAACTACCTGGTTCGAACTCAACATTCTTACGGTGTGGATCGGCGTATTTCTTCTGTCTGTCTTGGGCTGCTATTAATCTCGCTCGAATCACTTTGACTATCTCTGCTATTTGTTGTACCAATTCTGGTCCTAGTAATTATCTTTCGCCAACTTCATCCCAATATAGTGGAGTTCTGCACTTTCTACCGTATAACGCTCTATAAGGCGGCATTCCAATACTAGCGTGGTAACTGTTGTTGTAACCGAACTCTACAAGTGGTAAATGGTCATCCCAATTTCCTTTAAAATCCATTATACAAGCTCTTAACATATCTTCCAATGTCTAAATTATTCTTTCACTCTGTCCATCTGTCTAAGGGTGATATGTTGTGCTCATTCGCAACTGTGTACCCATGCATTCCTGTAGACGTTTCCAGAAGTTTGACGTAAAACACGGATCTCTATCAGAAATAATTGACACAGGAACTCCGTGCCTTGAAACAACCTCTTTCACTTATAACCTTGCCAACTGATCTAGGTTGAATTTGATTCTGATCGGAAGGAGGTGTGCGGATTTCGTCAAACGGTCAACAATAACCTATACTGCGTCGTAGCCTTTCTGATTTGTCGATAGGCCAACCACAAAATCCATCGTAATATGTTCCCATTTTCATTCTGGAATCTATAAAGGTTGTAGCAACCAACTCGGTCTTTGATGTTTTTCTTTCACTTTCTGACATGTTAGGAACTTGGAAACACACTCTGAAACCTCTCGTTTCAAATTTAGCCACCAAAAGTGTTGTCGAAGATCTTAGTACATCTTGGTGCTACCAGGGTAAATCGAATATCTTAAGTTGTGAGCCTCGCTCAGAATTTCTTCCTTAATCTCTGGTACTGGCGGTACCCAAATTCTGCTCTCAAATCTTAGTAGTCCCTCACTGTCTATTTTGAATCTCGGTTCAGTCCCTTCAGATATCTTCTTTTTCACCTTCTCACATTCTTCGTCCTGAAGTTGAGCCTCCTTAACTTTATCCAGTAAGGTTGTACCAGCTTGCATCTAAAACAGCTTCTCATCAATTTCCATAGGATACTTCACTTCCAATTCCAGCTTTTCCATCGCTAAAATTAGCTCTTCCTGAGCGGTCAACATCATCAATTTCTCCCAACCTTTTCTACTTAGGGTGTCGGCCACCACATTTGCCTTACCCGGATGGTATAGAATCTCACAATCGTAGTCCTTAATTAACTCCAACCACCTTCTTTGACGCATGTTCAAGTCTTTCTATGTAAAAATATATTTCAGACTCTTGTGATCTGTATATATTTCACACTTCTCCCCATAGAGATAGTGCCTTCAGATTTTCAAAGCAAAAACCACTGCAGCTAAGTCCAAGTCATGGGTTGGATACCCCTTCTCATAATCTTTCGGTTGTCGCGACGCATACGCATTGACTCTGCCCTTTTGCAAAAGCACACATCCAAGTCCTTTATGCGATGCATCACTATATACAACAAAATTTCCTGTGTCATCTGGAAGAGATAACACAGGTGCTGAACTCAACCTCCTCTTTAATTCTTGAAAGCTTTCCTCACACTTCTCCGTCGAAACGAATTTCACCGATTTCCTAGTCAAATTCGTCACCGGAGTTACGATCTTGGAAAAATCCTGAATGAATCTTCTGTAATAACCTGCCAATCCAAGAAAACTTCTTACTTCCGATGGTGTCTTCGGCTGGTCCCAATGAATCACAGCTTCGACTTTGGTGGGATCCACCGAAATTCCGTCTCTATCAATCACATGTCCAAGAAATTGTACTCTTTCAATCCAGAATTCACATTTCAAAAACTTAGCATACAACTTCTCTCTTCTCAATGTCTCTAATGTCAACCTCAAATGTTCTTCGTGTTCTTCCTTGGTTTTTGAATATAACAAAATGTTATCTATAAATACCACTACGAATTTGTCCAAAAACGGCTTGAACACTCCATTCATTAAGCCCATAAATGCTGCAGGAGCATTCGTTAGGCCAAATGACATTACCAAAAATTTGTAGTGACCATATCGTGTTCTAAACGCTGTCTTCGGTACATCCTCTGGTCTCACCTTCAGTTGATGATAACCACTTCTCAAATCTATCTTTAAAAAATATTTTGCTCCCTTTAACTGATCAAACAAATCGTCGATTCGCGGTAATGGATACATATTCTTAATCGTGACCTTATTCAGTTCTCTGTAGTCGATGCAGAGCCGCATCGTTCCATCCTTCTTCTTTACAAATAAAACCGACGCTCCCCACGGTGATACGCTTGGTTGAATATACTTTTTATCCAGTAATTCTTGTAGTTGGACCATCAGTTCTTTCATCTCTATCGGTGCCATTTGGTACGGTGCCTTCGATATTGGGGTCGTTCCTGGAGCCAAATCAATCACAAATTCAACTGCTCTGTCTGGAGGAAGTCCCGGCAAATCGTTCGGAAATACGTCTGCGAAATCTCTCACTACCAGAATCTCATCTATTTTCAGATTCTCTTTACGATTATCGACTATGTAAGCTAGATATCCTACATAGCCTTGCCTTAATAATCTTCTGGCCTGCATCATCTTCAGACAACTCGCTTGTCTAGGTGACTTGCTACCATAAAACACAACCTTTGACGAAGTCATAAGGTTAATACGCTTCTTCTGGCAGTCAATTACCGCCCCATAATTGGATAACCAATCCATACCCAAAATAACATCAAATTCTCCAAGTCGAATAGGGATAAGATCTACGTTCATGATATTACCCTTAATATCTACTCTACAGTTCTTGTACACATACTTAATAGGGATAATTTCTCTATTCCCAATTTTTATGTTCATGGGGTATTCTAACTCGTCCTTAAACAATTCTAAGTTCTTAGCGAAGTCATCGGATATAAATGAGCAAGTAGCACCCGAATCAAATAACATATAAGCATTAAATTTATTGATCGGAATGATACCTGACACCACATCGCGAGACTATACCGCGTCCTGCACTGTCATGTTGAATGTTCTGGCAGTCAGTCGGTTGGTTTAGGTTGGTGCTGCGATTGTCAGAGTACTTACACCAGTATTTCCTCTGTTTCCCCCTGAACTCGTCCCTCCCGATCCCTTCTTAGGATAATCTCTTGCAAGATGGTCCTTTGATCCACATGTGAAGCATGCACCCTTCTTTGGGTTCAGACAGTTTGGTGCTATGTTGCCTTCCTGACAACAATTGTAGCACACTCGCTTCCCCTTCAGACAAACTCCCAAATGCATGTTTTCGCGGGTAAAGCACGGTTCAATCTTCTTCTTCTGCCCTCCCTGTTGACTTCCGATCGACTAATTTTCAGACCACTTCCTCTTCTGATTGTGATTACCCCCAGTGCTACTCCCACCAGTCTTGTTATTACCTTCCTTCTCACTCTTCTTCTTCTTCTGCTCTTGATTATACTTCGTTACTGCATCACTTCCACCCTCAGCAAGTATGTCCTTCTCTAACACTCTCGCAAAAGTGTTCAATTGGAACATTAACACTTTGCTATGTAACCAAGGCTTCAGTCCCTGCTCAAATCGTCTCGCCTTCCTCTCATCGGTATGTACTTGGTACGTGGCGAACCTAGCCAACTCGTTAAACCTTGCTGCATAATCAGCTACTGACATATTTCCCTGCTTCAACTCTAGAAACTGGACTTCCATCTAATTTTGGGAACTGGTTGGGAAATACATCTCGGAGAACATCTCTTTAAATCTTTCCCAGGATATTACACCCTCACCTCCTCTCACTTTGTTTGCCTGCCACCAATAGCTGGCTTCGTACTTCAGCATAAATGTTGCATATGCAGTCTTCTGATCTTCCCTTACCCTAGCAACATCGAACACCTTCTCCATCTCCATTATCCACGTCTGAGCTTCAATTGGGTTTATGGACCCTTAAACTCTGGTGGTGCCACCGCCTTGAAGTCCTTAAACAAAGTATTTGGTGGAGCTTGGGGTTGATTATTAAGTGCTCCAGCTAAAAGGTTTACCAATTGCTGAACGGAGTTAGCATTGGCGTCGTTGTTATTGTTTGTTGACCCTTCCTGGGCTTGCTAACGATTTTATCTTCTAGACGGCATATTTCTGTTACGAATATATGCTTATTAGATCTTTACTCAATCTCTAAAACATTTAAGATTTAACTAAACATTTAATCATAACTTACTTAACACATTACTTCAAATAAACTTTGACATTTCATTTAATTCAAAAGTCTTTACATCATAAGATAGCATCACTACTATTTACATCAATTATCCCGAGATAAAAAATCTACAGGATTTAAAACATCACAATACTTAACACTAATTTCACCAAATTACACATACCCATATGTTATAATTCGTACATAATCAATACTTAACATCTATGGAGTGATTTTCACCCATTAAAACACATAATCACATAATTAAAGCATGCAAATTGGATTGTTCTTGATGTTCTTGAAGTTCTTGAACAAAAACATGGATTTTAATGCTACGGATTCATTATAAAGCCAAATCCAACCATTCAAGTTTCATTTTGTTCATTTTAAATGCATAATCATATTAATGTGTGAATTTTAAAATAAATTATATTTGACATATAAAAATCACGTATAAGGCCATATGGCCATATCACGTACTCTATAATCGTATACTGTAAAATTTCATGAAACTGATGATATGGAATTATGCAATATATATATATAAAACATGCCACTACTCGAATTATTACATATATTCTTATAACAACTTTCCAATTTGCAGAGATTTACAGAAGACTTTAAGCCATATTCATGAAACTTAAAAGACAAAAAATATATAAATTGGGTTGAAGAGATTACTCAAGTGTAGATTAATTTACTAGGAAGTGAATTCCTCCTCCACCAAAACTCTGAATTCTCAACTCTCTCTTGTATCTTTCTCTGAAACTCTCTCTGACACTATCTAGACTTAGGAAAACTAATGAAGAAAAAGGGAGGGGAAGGCGTATAATAAAGAAGCATCTGACGAATTGTGGTCAGTTACCCAGTCATGGGTAACTGCTCTCAACTCCCTCTAAGGCCATGTTTGGCTAGCAAGGAAATAATTCAAAAACCATTTAATTTAATAAATCATTATCATATAGTTTAAATAATGTCACATCCATATAAAATAAATCCAATATCTTATTTAATTTACTTTAAATAAAATATAATAATTTCTCATTAGTTCATATAGTCACATAATTCAATTTCTCTTTGATTAATAATGTCGAATTATTAAATCTCTAATTAATAATTAAATTAATTAAAATAACATATGCTTATTAAATATTTCTTTTAATCCAATAAGCTCACATAATCACATACTTCGAATAAAATAATTCTCCACATTAATTTAATAAATGTAACACATATAATTAAATTAATCTATCACAACTTCATCAATTAATTATTTAATCTAATAATTAATTCATCGAAAAATATTTATTCAATCAAATAAATATTAAAATAAAATTGCAAAATTACGGTTGTCACATCCTCCTTATTTATAGGAAACTAGAATGGAGGGCAATTTAGACAACTACCATCACCTCCTAACTATTCAACTGTAAGACCCCGGATTTTATGAAATAATAGTATTCAATTTTTCTTATAATTATTATTTAGTAAATGGTTAAATTTATAAAAGTTTAAAGTTAAGGGTGTTATATGTAAAATTTTCAAAATACGCAAGTGGTTATAAAATACTCATTTCTGTCGAGGAATATTCGTTTGGTCATGGAATATTCTTGTTGTCGGGGAATATTCGTACGACGGTGTAATCATTTGTGGGCCCCATAACAGAATAACTGTCGGATGAAGAAAACAACAAGTTTGAGTTTTTATAAATAACAGCGTAGTAGTTACCGTTAACACTGTTGGAATACCCGGTGGTTAAAATACAGTAATACGCGTGGTTGCACAGTAGCACACGGTATTACACAGTATTTTTGAATTATTGATTCTTACGTAAGAAGGTACTATTCAATAATTGTTACAGTAATTACTGTTCAATATTTTATTTTATTGATTCAATAATTGTTGCGTTGATATTTTATATTATTGTTGTTTCAATAATTGTCACAACACAGTATTTTCTATTATCAGATCAATAATTCATATTATTTGAATAATATTATTAGATAGCATTATTGGCAATGTCTATAAAGTTCTGTCAAGGAGAGGTTTGGTCACCTAATTGTACGCCAGTAAAGAGAAATCCTTATCAGAAAGCCCCCTCTTTCTTGGGAACGGCCTGGTTGTCATAATTGTGATTCTGTAATATTATTTGTGAATAATTAATTATTGATTTATATGATAAGGAAATATTTATTTGATGCGGATATAAATGATGGATTTATTTATATGGTTATAAATGAAAGAATTAATGTTGAGGTGTTTTATCAGTATTTTGTCGTAAATGAGGTATTAAAAATCAAACAAGTGTTCTTGTGATATATTACGTGAGTTATAATTTTTAATCCGACCGTTGGATCGTTGTGATTTTTGGATATGTTATACATATATAAGTTGAGTATATGTCCACAAATTTTAAACCGTTAAAAGTTAACGTATGATTTGTTATAAATTTTAAGAGGTGACTGGTTCAGAAATTATTGAAGTTTGGGAATTTATCATTTTGGAGGAAAATTGTAGAATGTGTGGGCCCCACCTATTGTTGGTGAAGAAATATGCTGAAATTCTAATTCAAATGTGGTGGGTGTCAATAGTAGCAGGTAAAGCCATCAGGTAGCAAGTCAAGTCTGCTACGGCATGCTAACATTTTCCTATAAATAGAGGGCTAAGTTAGAATTGAAAATCACACCAGAAACATAAGCTTTCTCTCTTTCTCTCTCTATATTATCAAGCATATTTTGTGAGTATTTAGATACTTTGAGAGTTGCTATTCAGTACAAGGTTCCTTTGGCTTTACAATCCTGTCAGAAATACTGCTCTTTCGAGGTAAGGGATTGTAAGGGATTTTAAGGGTTGTTATGTTTTTCATGTTTCGTAATTTTTCCGACCTTCAAAAATTCTAAAAAAATTTGAAATGATAATTTGATGGATTTTATTGATTGTGTCCAAAAATGGCGATTTTTGGAGGTATAGATTAGGAGTTATGGATTTTATGAGAAAATGCTATTTTAAAAGTAAACCCTTATAACTCCTTGTGGTTAACTCCAAAATTGATGAAATTTTTATTGGGAGTACATCTATATAACATTAGTATATCCTATAAATTTTGGAATTTTTGGATAAAAGTACAATTTATGATAAATGTCTAAATATTTGGCAGTTTTGGCCATATGAAAAATAGTAAATAAATTTTAAAAATTCTGAGAAAAATATATGTTCAATATGGGACTATGTTCTGCTAAATACCATAAAAGAAAATTTGTTTGTACTGATTTGATGTTTTTCATGAAAATGTTCTAGTTATGAGTAAATGAATTAAATATGTTATGTGAAGTAACAAAATTGGAAAATAGAATTTTATGGCTTGGGAATCCTATATATGGTATATGCAGATTTTTGATGAGGTTGTTGGTTATTGGTGATAAAACCTTATGAGTTTGGCATTTTAGTATGATTAAATGCATTAATTAGTAAAGTGTAAACAATTAAAATAAATTATTTATAAGTTTAAGAAATGATTAAAATATTGTGGTAATATTAATAATATTAGATTATGAGATTATTAAGTGATTTATAACATTTGGATTAAGGTGTTATGAAATCATTGATTTATGAATCTTACTCTTGAAATTAAATGCAGTTGTTGATCGTATTGTTTTTATTATCATATATAACATTTTTATAATCCCGGTGATAAAATTTCTCTTTGACTTAAGTGTAAAGATGGGTAGATTATTGGCATGATCGTGACTATGGGTTCTCTTTGGCCAGTAGTGCATAGATGAATTGTTGACTGGTATGATCATGACCATTGAATTTACAATTGAATATTTTTAGCTTAAGTGCAAAGGTGAATTGATCAACATGGTTATAATTATTGTTTATATAAATTCTGTAATGATTATATATTTCTTTGAGATATGAATATCTTTGGCCTGTAGTGCAAAGATGAATTGTTGATGAATATCTTTGGCGTATAGTGCAAAGATGACCTGTTGTCGAATATCTTTGGCCTGTAGTGCAAGATGACCTGTTGTTAAATATCTTTGGCTTGTAGTGCAAAGATGAACTGTTAATGAATATCTTTGGCCCTTAGTGCAAAGATGAACTTATTAGTATAATTATGAACAGGAACTGTGATTTGGTATAACCATGATCTTTGATGTTTCAGGTAAAGACATGTGATGAAAAATATATTCGTCTTGCATGAGAAGGGAAAATTAGAACTACAATTATGATTATGAGTTATTCACATGACTGTGAACAGGATCTGTTGATTAATGTTACAGGGTTAAAGCATTGTTGGTGGACTTTTAACATGGATAAGATAATAGACTTTATGGTCTATTTGACTCTTCTAATAGATTGTTCGTTCCGCTGCAACTATGGTTGAAAAGTTTTATCATCTACCATATATTCTAAATCTCTGATTTATTACTGATGAAGTCTATTGATAATTTAATTATCTTTAGTTATGATATTCTTTACTGGGCTAGTTGTGCTCACCCCTTTTGCTTCACAATTCCTTTCAGATAATAAAAGTGTAGCTGGGTCGAGCGGTGATAACAGGGGAATAGTGTGGTGGTCCGATATTATCAAAGTTTCTCAACACATTATAAAACGGCATGACATACAATATATAATTGTATTGAGGACCTAAGATGTGTGTGTCGTATATTATACGCCACTTAATAATTGATTTTGGTGAACAATAATAGGGTGAGGTGAACCCAACTTTGGAAGGGTGTTTTGCCACTATCATACAAGATGTCTAATGACATACAATCACGTGTTATTATAAGAAAGGGTTGTGCACATCCACTTACTGAGTATATATGCGAGCACTACCTATATGATCTTGGAGTTGGGTTGAAACATAATGTTCAATCGCAGATGGTGGAGATAGTTATATGTCAAGAGAAGACTCACCATTGGAAGGAACATAATAGTAACCTTCTTATTTTTCTTTGGGGTCTATTGGATCAACCAAGGATAATTCTCTAGACATATGATATCTATCATAACTTAGATTCATTGCCTCCTACGTACGAAGGTTTCCTTGAGCACTTCCCAAAGATTTTAATTTCTAAAACAGTTCTAGATTGTACCTTTATGTAAGGTATCACTGTGAGGTGCTGTCCATAGTTGGGACATGAGTCACAGTTGGTATTAAAACTCATAGTATATGTGTTGTAAATTTTGCAACACAATTGTAGTAATAAAGTTGTAGTTGTTTTCTGTACCATGTATTTGGAGACTCATAATAGGTTGGACGGATTGGACCTATTTTGGGGGCATCACAGTTGGTATCAGAGATTAGGGATATGATCTCTGGCGGAGATCCGAGATTAGAACTAGGAAGGGAGAGATGAGTAATATCCTTCGCTAGTGTGTGTCCTACCTAAGCTGAATTTTCTTACTTAAGTTGATAAATTGTGATATGTCAATTAACCTTTGTTTTGAAGCTGTATTCTAGAATGATATCTGAAATATAGAAGATGAGCAATGGAGAAATCACGAGGACAGAGAAAATGGAATCTTAAATGAAAGCAAGGTATTCTCAACTCTTTGAAATACTAGGTACATAAATTTTGGGGACAAAATTTCATAAGGAGGGGAGATTGTAAGACTCCGGATTTTATGAAATAAAAGTATTCAATTTTTCTTATAATTATTATTCAGTAAATGGTTAAATTGATAAAAGTTTAAAGTTAAAGGTGATATATGTAAAATTTTCAAAATACGCAAGTGGTTATAAAATACTCATTTCTGTCGAGGAATATTCGTTTGGTCATGGACTATTCTTGTTGTCGGGGAATATTCGTACGACGGTGCAATCATTTATGGGCCCCATAACAGAATAACTGTCGGATGAAAAAAAATAACAAGTTTGAGTTTTTATAAATAACGGCGTAGTAGTTACCGTTAACACTGTTGGAATACCCGGTGGTTAAAATACAGTAATACGCGTGGTTGCACAGTAGCACACGGTATTGCACAGTATTTTTGAATTATTGATTCTTACGTAAGAAGGCACTACTCAATAATTGTTACAATAATTACTGTTCAATATTTTATTTTATTGTTTCAATAATTGCTGCGTTGATATTTTATATTATTGTTGTTTCAATAATTGTCACGACACAGTATTTTCTATTATCAGATCAATAATTCATATTATTTTAATAATATTATTAGATAGCATTATTGGAAATGTCTAGAAAGTTCTGTCAAGGAGAGGTTTGGTCACCTAATTGCGTGCCGGTAAAGAGAAATCCTTATCGGAAAGCCCCCTCTTTCTTGGGAACGGCCTGGTTGTCATAATTGTGATTATGTAATATTATTTGTGAATAATTAATTATTGATTTATATGATAAGGAAATATTTATTTGATGCGGATATAAATGATGGATTTATTTATGTGGTTATAAATGAAAGAATTAATGTTGAGGTGTTTTATCAGTATTTTGTCAGAAAAGAGGTATTAAAAATCAAACAAGTGTTCTTGTGATATATTACATGAGTTATAATTTTTAATCCGACCGTTGGATCGTTGTGATTTTTGGATATGTTATACATATATAAGTTGAGTATATGTCCACAAATTTTGAACCGTTAAAAATGAACGTATGATTTGTTATGAATTTTAAGAGGTGACTGGTTCAGAAATTGTTGAAGTTTGGGAATTTATCATTTTGGTAGAAAATTCTAGAATGCATGAGCCCCACCTATGGTTGGTGAAGAAATATGTTGAAATTCTAATTCAAATGTGGTGGGTGGTAATAGTAGGAGGTAAATCCATCAGGTAGCAGATCAAGTCTGCTACGGCGTGCTAATATTTTCCTTTAAATAGAGGGCTAAGTTAGAATTGAAAATCACACCAGAAACATAAGCTTTCTCTCTTTCTCTCTCTATATTATCAAGCATATTTTGTGAGTATTTAGATACTTCGGCTTTACATTCCGGTCAGAAATACTGCTCTTTCGAGGTAAGGGATTGTAAGGGATTTTAAGGGTTGTTATATTTTTCATGTTTCGTAATTTTTTCGACCTTCAAAAATTCTGAAAAAATTTGAAATGATAATTTGATGAGTTTATTGATTGTGTCCAAAAATGGCGATTTTTGGAGGTATAGATTAGGAGTTATGGATTTTGTGAGAAAATATTATTTTAAAAGTAAACCCTTATATCTATCATAACTTAGATTTATGGCCTTCTATGTACAATGGTTTCCTTAAGCACTTCCCAAAGATTTTAATTTCTAAAACAGTTCTAGATTGTACCTTTATGTAAGGTATCACTGTGAGGTGTTGTCCATAGTTGGGACATGAGTCACAGTTGGTATTAAAACTCACAGTATATGTGTTGTTGTATTTTGCACGACAATTGTAGTAATAAAGTTGTGGTTTTTTTCTGTACCATGTATTTGGAGACTCAGAATATGTTGGATGGAATAGACCTATTTTGGGGGCGTCAAATCAACACTTTGTCACCAAGAAAAATACTTGGTGACCAAGTGATTTGCTTAACTTGCACACCAAGTGGCTGGCCCACAACCCCATGGGTCATCCCCATGGGTTGTCCCATGTGTTTTACCCATTTGATGACCCACCGGTTTGATCCACGGTTCGATTTTCTTACATTGGGCTTAACCAATCTAATATTGGGCCTTGAATTGGACTTAACCAATTAATCCCTTGGGCTTGCTCATTCAATTAATTGGGCTAATCATAATCTAACACAATTGAATTAGTCATTAAGAGTTAACTTAATTCTATAATACGAATCGAATTCTATACATACAATTCACGTATTCTCTCCGTATACTACTCGTACAATAATCGTATTGTACTTCGTATTTATTCGTCGTATTATACATAGATACTAAATAGTACCACAGTTGTATAACACTCACTTTAATTATAACGCAAATCCCTTTACGTATTTCATTTCCTTCTCGAAAATTAATATACTCAACCCTTAGGTTTTAAGTCCGCAGGCAAAAACTATGTTTGCCATAAATGAAATATTATCAAATATTTCATCTTATCTCGATATTCTATCATTACGCATTTTTCGGAATTTCAAAATAATTCCCCAAACAGAAACGGATGAATAGTATTTTTACGGAAATTTCTCGGAAAACATTTATTTTCGTCTTAGAAATTCCGAACAATTAATTCTAGCATTGTAGCCAGATTACTAACCATATACACACATTCTAGGTTATAGAACGACCTTCACATAACTTACTCACATAATAAATCAATTAAATTCATTTAATTCATATATTCAAATAAAAATTTAATTTTCATAAAAATCCAATTTTCTCGGGCGTTACATTCTCTCCCCCTTATAAGGATTTTGTCCCCAGAATCTTAGCTTATAATTACATCAACAAATGAGGAAAATCTTCCTTTATTTTACTTTCGAGCTCCCACATTGCTTCTTCAGCATTGTGGTTTCTCCATAACACCTTCACTGAAGGTATTACCTTATTTCTTAAAACTTGTTCCTTCCTATCAATAATTTGAATTGGAAGTTTCTCGTAGGACAAGTCTTTCTCTATTTGGATAGATTCATATTCTATCACGTGTTTATAGTCCAGTTTATAAGGACTCAACACTGACACATGAAACACATTATGAATGCGTTCCATCTCTAGAGGTAAAGCTACTTCACAAGCTACCTCTCCTACCCTTCTTAAAATCTCAAAAGGTCCTACAAACCTTGGACTTAATTTCCCTTTCTTTCCAAAACGTATCTTCTCCTTCCAAGGAGATACTTTCAGAAAGACAAAAGATCCTACATCGAATTCTCTCTTTTCTCTGTGAGGATCTGCATACTTCTTCTGCCTATCTTGAGCAGCAACTAATCGAGTACGTATTAACTTCACCATGTCCGCCGTCAACTGTACCATCTCAGGTCCCAACATCCGACGTTCACCCACCTCATCCCAACACAATGGAGTTCGACATTTCCTTCCGTATAATGCTTCGTAAGGCGGCATGCCTATACTAGCGTGAAAACTATTGTTGTACGAAAATTCCACCAACGGTAGATATTCGTCTCAACTCCCTTTGAAATCCATAACGCAAGATCTTAACTTATCTTCAAGTGTTTGAATTGTCCGTTCACTCTGACTATCCGTCTGAGGATGATACGTCGTACTCAATCTTAACTGCGTTCCCATTTTCTCTTGCAAACTCCTCCAAAAGTTTGATGTGAATCATGGATCACGATCTGACACAATTGAAACAGGTACTCCATGTCTGGAAATAATTTCCATGACATACAGCTTAGCTAACTGATCCAAGTTATATTTGACTCCTATTGGTAGAAATTGAGCCAATTTTGTCAATCGATCCACTATCACCCAAATAGCATCGTATCCTTTTTTGGTTGTCGGAAGTCCCACCACAAAGTCCATTATGATGTGCTCCCACTTCCACGCTAGGTCTTTGGTGTTCAACCTTAACTTTTTGACAAGTTAAGCACCTATTAACGTATTATGATATCTCCCTCTTCATGTTTAGCCACCAAAAGTTCTGACGAAGGTCTTGATACATCTTCGTGCTACCGGGATGTATCGAGTACCTCGAATTATGAGCCTCTATCATTATTTTCTCCTTTAATTCGGGATCATTTGGAACCCAAATTCTCCCTTCAAAATGAAGTAATCCCTCCTTATCGAGATTATACCTAGTCTTCTCTTCATCTTCTACCCTCTTCTTCATCTGCTTGCATTCCTCGTTGCTCGATTGTACTCCCCTAACCCGCTCCACTATGGTTGGTTGGGTTTCCATGGAAAATAACATTTCCATCGCCTCCTCCAGTAACTTAACTTCTAATTCCATTCTTGCCATTGTTGTTATCAACTCATTTTGAGTTATTAACATTGATAGTTTCTCTCTACCCTTCCTACTTAGCGCATCGGCTACTACATTCGCTTTCCCCGGATGATATAAAATATCACAGTCATAATCTTTTATCAGCTCTAACCACCTTCTCTGTCTCATGTTCAACTCCTTCTATGTAAAGATATATTTCAGACTTTTGTGGTCTGTGTATATCTCACACTTCTCACCATATAGATAATTCCTCCATAGACCTTTTCATAATCCTTCAATTGTCGTGATGCATATGCAATGACTTTGTCATGCTGCATGAGCACGCAACCCAGTCCTTTATGCGAAGCATCGCTATACACTACAAAATTTCCTGTATCGTCGGGTAAGGACAATACAGGTACCTCACTTAATCTCTTTTTCAACTCCTGAAAACTGCTTTCACATTTTTCAGTCCACACATACTTCACCGACTTTCTTGTCAGATTTGTCAATGGAGTAGCTATTTTAGAAAAGTCTGGAATGAACCTTATATTGTATCCCATTAACCCCAGAAAACTCTGAACCTCAGTTGGCATTTTCGGTTGCTCCCATTCATTAACTGCTTCTACTTTTGTCGGATCTACGAAAATGTCATTCTTATCAAAATTCACACTTCGTGAATTTCGCATACAACTTCTCCTTCCTTAGTGTTTCCAACACTATTCTTAAATGTTCTGCATGATCTTCTGGCGTCTTTGAATAGACTAGAATATCATCAATGAACATTACGACAAACTTGTCCAAATATTGTTTGAACACTCTATTCATCATATCAATAAATGCGGCTGGAGCATTAGTCAACCCAAACGACATTACCAGAAACTCGTAATGACCATAACGAGTTCTGAACGTCGTCTTAGGTACATCCTCCTTCCTCACCTTTAACTGATGTTACCCCGTGCGCAAATCTATCTTAGGAAAATATTTTGCCCCTTTCAACTGATGAAATAGATCATCGATCCTGGGCAACGGGTATTTATTCTTAATCGTCAACTTGTTCAACTCTCGATAGTCGATATAAAGTCTTAACGACCCATCCTTCTTCTTTACAAACAACACCAGTGCTCCCCAAGGAGACACACTCGGTTGAATGTACTTCCTATCTAATAGTTCTTGTAATTGAACCATTAACTCCTTCATCTCAACTGGCGCCATTCAATATGGTGCCCTTGAAACTGGTGTCGTTCCCGGTAACAGATCAATTACAAACTCCACCTCCCTGTCCGGTGGAATACCCAGTAACTCCTCCGAAAATACATCCGCAAACTATTGCACTATAGGTATCTGGTCCAAGGATGTTCCCACTCTTTGGGTATCCACAACATGGCACAGATAACCTACACACCCTTTTCTCAACATCTTCTTAGCTTGTGTCATAGACAGACAACAAGAGCGTCTCGGTGATTTATTACCGAAGAACACTACCTTGGTTTTCTTAGAAAGCCGAAGGTTTACACTTTTCTTATGGCAATCTATAATCACCTTATGGTTAACCAACCAATCCATACCAATAATTACATCGAATTCTTTTAACCTTATCGGTACCAAATCTATCGATAACTTATTCCCTCTAATTTCTACGCAACAATCCTTATGAATATGTTCAGTGGGGATTATCTCTTCGTTTGCTACCTTAACGTCTAAAGGTATAGGTAACTTCTCAGGGAATAAACCTAATCGCTTAGCAAATTCACATGCTATAAAAGAACAAGTAGCACCCGAGTCAAATAGCACATAAGCATTTATCTTATTGACCGGAATGATACCTGCTACCACATCCGTTGATGCAACCACATCTTGGACAGTCATATTAAACGTACGAGCTGAGGGTCTACCCACCGATAGTGTTGGTCCAGTAATGGCTAATTTACCACTACCAGAACTCTTATTCCCCTCTAAACCCTTCTTCGGGAAATTTCTTGCCATGTGGTCCATTGACCCACAGACAAAACATCTCTGGTTCTTCTTAGGGTTAAGACAGTTGGGTGACAAATTCCCCTCCTGTCCACAATTGTAGCATACTACTTTCCCCTTAAAACAGACTCCCATGTGAGGCTTTCCGCATGTCTTACATGCTTCCGTCCTCCGCTTGGGATCTCCCTGCTTTACCCCGGTATTCCCAGGGTTAAAACTCTTTCTCTTTGGTAATTTGTCGCTTCCGCTGGCAACTTCAGCCTTACTACCTCCCTCTAACTTGCTCTTGATTTTTCTCTCTTTGTGGTATTGAGACAATGCCTCACCCCACCTTCAGCTATTATCGCCTTTTCCAGAATGGTCCCGTAGGAATCACTCTGAAAAATCGATATCCTACTATAGAGCCAGGGTTTTAAGCCTTGCTCAAACCTGCGCGCCTTTCTCTCCTCTGTATCCACCTGGTGTGGAGCAAATCTTGCCAATTCGTTAAACTTGGCGTCATACGGGGGAACTGTCATATCCCCCTGCTTAAGTTCTAGGACTTAATTTCCATCCTACCCTGCATGCTAGTAGGGAAATAGTTCTCGAAGAAAACCTTCTTAAACTAATCCCACGTAACAGCCTCTATCCTAGCTCCACCCTGGTGAGCCTCCCACCAGTAGTTGGCTTCCCCCTTCATCATGTAAGTCGAAAAAGAAGTCTTTTGCGCCTCACCTACGTTTATTATCATAAACGCCTTTTCAATCTCTCTTACCCATGTCTGGGCTTTTAACAGGTCCTTCGTTCCTTGGAACTCGGGAGGACCCACACTTTTAAAATCCTTAAAGGTAGTTGTTCTTGCTACCCCAGGAGCTACATGAATCCCACCCCCCACTTGGTTAAATTCAGCCGTTAATAAATTAACGAACTCTTGCATAGGGTTATTAGGACCCCCCTGATTCTCATTATGAGACTCGGCCTCTTGGTTACGTTGTCTCCTTCTTGGCGGCATAATTCTGATTAAATAAATAAAGCTTCGTTATTATCTATTTAACTACTCGGTTATCATTCTCAATCAACAACAACCATTCATACCACAACAAGCACTTTTAATAAAAACTTCATTATATAAATATGCTTTCATAGTCAAAACTATTTACATCATGTTCCCTTAGCCAAAAGCTATTACATACTATCCCGCGATTGCCTTATACAAAAATTGGGATTTACAAAAAGACTACCCTTTAATTATACAAAAGAGGGCTTTATGTCACTACTATATACACAAAAGATCTAACGATCTATTAACATTGTCGAACGGCATTCTAATATTTCTGATTTGCCAGAATTGACACTATATCTCGACTTATGGTATGCCGAGTCTGTCCTAACTCAATAGAATAACAAGCAATTTTCAGCTTAAAATCCTCATGAGCGCATTCGAGGATGTATGACATCCTAGCTATCTTCTGGTCTTTTTCAACCATTTTCTTTTGTAGCTCAAGGACCTCATCCTTATAGTCACGAGCCTTATCAGTCATAAGCACTTTCTCGTCGTGCTCTGACTCAAAGTCTGCCTCTGCAGATTCTTTCGCCTCATATAAGGCAGTTATCTCCTCATTCTGTGTCTCTACTACTGTGCGCAGTTGCACATTCGTATCCAACACAGCTAGATACAATGCTCTCATTGCATCTGGAGGTGTCAGCTCCTGAGTAGGCACCACCGTATTAACCGATGTCGCCTCCATCTCCTCCTCCACGTCTAGCATCTCGTTAAGGTATGATGTTAACCCCATGGTCTCCTCAGAGTATTCCTCCTCAGAGATGTACTCCTCAATGTCTGAGTCATCTAGTACAACTATCGGAACCTCCGCCACTGGCATTGGTACAATCTCAACTTGGTTAACTGAGTCCTCACTTATCATTTCCACGTTTCTAAACATCAAGCTATCGGTTGACATCTACAAACACATAACATGTTGATTAGTACATAATACACAATAGTAAAAGCACAAATCACATTTAATATCTTTAAGATTAATTTCCATCGTTTAATCCTTTCGATACTGAGTTATCTCAATACCTTATTAATTCAATGGACTTGAATTTCATTCTTTGGACTTTACTTTCCTTATAAGGTTATTAGCCTAAGGTTTCCCCCCATTAAGTTTTATAACCTAAGGCTTTAATACTAACCTGTGACGCCCTGTTGCCTAATTTTTTAATAGCACTTTACCACGCAAGTATACGCGTTCAATTGTAATATTCAGCAAGCAAGGATATCGTTCCCACGAGGAAATAGACTAATATTTATCAATTACTAACTCCAATGCAATTAATCCTATTTTAAACTAAGAAAATTTTGTTTATGATTTGAAAATTAAACTTAACAAACTAATAATTAAAATCAAAATTTCACAAGAATAACTACAGATTTAACAGGTTAAGATTACAACTTCCATTGGTATTTCATTTAAACTAACTTACTTTACATTTAAAATAAATCAATTAATATGAATCATTATCCAAGAAAGCTTTATGAATATTCACGCACTTCTTCCAAAGACACATGAACAAATCCTCCTAAATCCAATCTTTAAGATGCGGAATTATAAGGAACACCCCAGTTAATCAACTCAATATATTCCTATGTGAATCAAGTTAATTAGGGTTTACGCACAAATTCTTTCAATAGATACAAAAGACACATAGGTATATTCCTATCCTACACGCTAATCATATTAACCCTATTCAGATTATATGAACAGATGTTATCATATCCAGATCTCAATCTATACTCCATCTTCCAATTTTATATAGATTATCACAGTAATTGTTGGCCAAACAATTAATCAATAAACATAGGATATAATAAACAATTCAATAAAAACTAACTTTCATTCAATGGGAAGCTTGCAATTTAAACTACATACCAAGTTCCGTTGCAATCTTAATTAAAATTTAGTTCATGATAATAATAAAGAAAAACATCATCCAAATTAATAAACCAAACATCCCAGATAATTACAAAAGATAAAAATAGAGAAGAGAAGAAGAAACTCTGAATTTGCTCTTAAACTCTCTCTTAGATCTTTAGCCTTTGCAATTCTCCTTCGTGTTTTCCTTCCTTGTTCTCTCTGCAAATCTATTGAAAAATTGATTGATTGATTGCTTGCAAAATTCCTTCTTTTTCCTTATTTAGAGTCCTCTCCTATTTGTATTGGTCTCTGCCCTCATTCAGACTCCTCTTTGGCTTCAAAAACCCACTTGGCAGCAGAAAAACGCACATCTTTACGCACTAGAGCGCCTAGGCGCTCATCATAGGGCATTTTCAAGCGCCTAGGCGCTTGACCAGGACCACGTAATTACAGAAATGCCACTCAGCTTTAATTTTCATGATTTTTGACCTTTTTCTTCTCCGAAATGACCAATTTGTCCCTCCAGCTCCAACCTACAACAAATAAACACAAAACACATAAAAAGATCCTACAAAACAATTAAATATAACAATAATTAAGTTTAATAATATCGGATTCATAGGTATAAAACCTACTCATCACGCCCCCAAATTAGGGTATCTTCCAACTCGACATATGGTGCTCCATTGTACTAACATCCATACAATCATTCCATTGAAATACAACAAAATGAATGTAATTACTATCTTCTTATTACAATCAAAGTATAATCCTTCCCAGGTTCATAAACCGGTTACATCGTTCATTGTTCATAATGTATAATACATACAAACTTACTAAACTATTACACAATGCCTAATCATCCATCTTAGCTTTGCTCTTATCTCTCTTGGCATTCACAGTACGTTCATCTTTAACTGCAGTTATATAATTTATGAAAGAAGTGAGCATGACAGCTCAGCAAGTTTAATCAAGGATAACAGTATTACCACATTCGTGAATTATATAACAATTCTGACATAACTGAACAATAGTTATGAAGTATTATGAATCAATAATACTTTAACAGTTCATAACATCAATTCCCAAAGTATAGAATAGATTAGGAATTCTGAACCGGTCGATAGACCATGAACAGTAACTTTCAATTTTCATACTTGAAAAGGAGTCCACAGCACTAAGGCCATTCATCCGCATAACTTACGAGCACTTCTAGGTGATTAGCCTATAATACTCTATGTTAATCAACACTCATTCATTAAACGTATTTACATTTAATATTTTTGGCAAACTCGTGTGCCCATCGAATAATCGATGAAAAATACTTTTGTTTATTCATAGACAAACCTTACCTTCACATCTGTACCAATTACTTGGCATAGGATAGCGTTAACATTTCTATATAGAATGATATGAATAATAATCAATCTATATATTACGAATAGTCTAGCCGAGTTAAAATCTGGCATCGACCCTTTCTTTAAAACATGTCTTGCAATTCAGTTCAACGAATCACATAAAACTTGGCTAACTTGGAAGTTAGACAAGCGTTAAGAAAACTTGCCTTTCAGCATCTTCAAATAATTTAATCGACTGATCACAGCCTTTACAGAATCTACATGATATATTCACATAGCACATTGTAATTAGCTATCAAACAAATGTTCACATTGTTTCTATAAGCTTCTTTCTCTTCTTTGTCTTAGTTAACTTAATATCAATAATAAAGTCAACTCGACTTTTTTTTATCCTTCGTCCCGGCTTATTAACCAACTTACTTTATTAACCGGACTCTAACATTGTCGGCGAAGCACCAACGTTGTTCATCACTCATAACTCATTAACATGTATTCAATTCCTAAGTTCAATACCATATACCTTAGTATAGGTAGTATAGGAATAGCTTTAATACACTTATGAAGCGCACAAACATTACCCCTATAGGTCCCCGAACAATTGAAGTTCAAAACATAAGTCAATATCCAAAGCCTAACACTCGCGCTGCGGCGCGGCCATCCTATACTAGACTGGCGCTGCGGCGCCAGTTAGCAGTGTCTGGGTTCGGTCTAGGCGCTGCGACGCGGAACAGTGGCGCTGCGGCGCCATTTAGCAGTACTCAACTTTACTATGCTGGCACTGCGGTGCGGCATTTAACACTTCGTCTGGCGCCGCGGCGCCAGACCTCAGTACCAAAATCTCAACAGTTTTGAAAATTTTTGTGAAATTCCCACGGCCGTAACATCTTCGTTATAAGCCCAATTTGGTCTGTTCAAAATCCTACACAACAAAAATAACATAATCTACGCGTTCATATAAGAATTCAACACTTTCGAATTCAATAACTCAAAATTCACTATTGAGTTCAATTTCTAGACGTTCGTAAACGTTAATGGGCGTTAAATGCTCGTTTTCTTCGTTTTAAGTCGGAATCCAATGATTCTCGAACCCATAACTCTTAATAACCCTATCTCACGTGTTGACATTGAAAAACAACATTTTCAAGTCTCACGTCAACTTTTGACCTCCAATCCGAAATTTCAACGTTTTCAACGTTTAACGTCTATTTACGCAAAATTCGCTATAACTTCGTTACTAATGTTCTCTAAGCCAAATCTCATGGAATACTCCATGGATTTCATATCTACATCCTAACCAAACAGGATTCATATATTAACGTATTGATGGAGTTCAATCGTTTATAAACAATTGATCTCAACAAACAATATTTTCATGGTTTGAAACTATATCGAACCTTATGATTCCTACGATCTCATGACTTATAGAGATTGAATCTATGGTAAGTCATCTTTAATCCACTATACAAGACATATACCACCCATTTTATGATTCTCTAAAGTAAAAGAAAATCAAAAAAGATGGAAATAAAAGATAAGGATTATTACCTCGAGAACTTCTTATGAATTCTCTTGAAAACTCAAAGTCAAAGCTTCAAAAATGTAAGATTTGTATAATCTAGCTCTCTTTCTCTCTCAATAATCTAGGTTAGAACTTTGTAAAACTCCCAAATGAAACAATCTAGCCTCTTATTTATAGGAAACTGGAATGGAGGGCAATTTAGACAACTACCATCACCTCCTTACTATTCAACACTTTGTCACCAAGTAAAATACTTGGTGACCAAGTGATTTGCTTGACTTGCACACCAAGTGGCCGACCCACCACTCCATGGGTTGCCCCATGGGTTTTACCCATTTGATGACCCACCGGTTCGATCCATGGTTTGGTTTTCTTGCATTGGGCTTAACCAATCCAATATTGGGCCTTGAATTGGACTTAACCAATTAATCCCATGGGCTTGCTCATTCAATTAATTGGGCTAATCATAATCTAACACAATTGAATTAGTCATTAAGACTTAACTTAATTTTATAATACGAATCGTATTCTATACTAACAATTCACGTATTCTCTTCGTATACTACTCGTACAATAATCGTATTGTACTTCGTATATACTCATCATATTATACATAGATACTAAATAGTACCACAGTTGTATAACACTCGCTTTAATTATAACGCAAATCCCTTTACGCATTTCATTTCCTTCTCGAAAATCAATATACTCAACCCTTAGGTTTTAAGTCCGCAGGTAAAAATTCCGTTTGCCATAAATGAAATATTATCAGATATTTCATCTTATCTCGATATTCTATCATTACGCGTTTCTCGGAATTTCAAAATAATTCCCCAAATAGAAACGGATGAATAGTGTTTTTACAAAAATTTCTCAAAAAATATTTATTTTCATCTTGGAAATTCTGAACAATTAATTCTAGCACATAGCCAGATTACTAACCATATACACACATTCTAGGTCATAGAACAACCTTCACATAACTTACTCACATAATAAATCAATTAAATTCATTTAATTCACATAATCAAATAAAAATTTAATTGTCATAAAAATCCGATTTTCTCGGGCGTTACAAAATCTTCCTCTATCTCGTCTAGTTCTAATTCAATAATGTGGTTCGGGTCTTCCACATATTTACGTAACATAGATATGTGAAAAATGTTATGAACACGAGACATACTTGGCGGGGAGGCGATTCTATAGGCCACAATTCCTACTCGGTCATGGATTAAAAATGGGATAATGAATCGAGGATTGAGCTTTCCTCTCTTTCCAAATCTCGTGACTCCTTTCCATAGAGCAACACGTAACAACACATGATCTCCAATATTGAATTTCACGCCCTTTCGATGAAGATCAGCATAACTCTTTTGTCGATCTTGTGAGGTTTTTATACGTTGTCAAATCGTTTGAATCTTTTTTGTAGTCATACGTACCAAATCCGGTCCCAACAACGTTGCTTCACCCACCTCATCCCAGTATACTGGAGAACGACACGTTCTTCCATACAATGCCTCAAATGGAGTCATGCCAATACTTGCTTGATAACTATTGTTGTAGGAAAACTCCACCAATGGTAAGAACTTGTCAAGGACACAGAGTCTTAATAAATCTTTAAGAGTTTGAATAGTCCTTTCCGACTGCCCATCCGTTTGAGGATGATATGCCGAACTAAATCGTAAATCTGAGCCCATAGCTTTTTGCAAACTAACCCAAAATATTGAAGTAAATCTTGGGTCTCGATCAGAAACTATGGATACTTGCATACCATGCAATCTTTCAATCTCGTTTATGTA
This sequence comes from Panax japonicus, assembly GCA_020205505.1. Lineage (NCBI taxonomy): Eukaryota > Viridiplantae > Streptophyta > Magnoliopsida > Apiales > Araliaceae > Panax > Panax japonicus. The sequence continues at coordinate 28,116,350 of CM035110.1, read as the reverse complement.
CATACTAGCAAGACGTTCAAGTGTATAAGTTTCTCGTATTGGTAAGAAATGATCAGACTTGGTCCATCTATCAACAATGACACAAATCACATCTATGCCTTGAGAAATCTTGGGAAGACCAATAACGAAATCCATGGTAATGTGCTCCCACTTCCATTCTGGAATTTCAAGTGGTTGCAATGGACCTTTTGGCACTTGATGCTCCGCCTTAACTCGTTGACAAGTTAGACACCTTGAGATAAACCCTGCTATCTCTCTCTTCATATTGCTCCACCAAAATATATGTCGAAGATCACGATACATTTTGGTACTCCCAGGATGGATTGTAAACGGTGTGTTGTGCGCCTCCATCATGATTTTATACTTCAAGTCAGAATCATTAGGAACACAAAGTCTGGAGTTGACTCGAAGTATTCCTTCTTCATCGATTCTTGCTTCTGGAATAGCACCTTCTTGTACTTTCTTCCTCATAGGTATCAGCTCCAGGTCTGTAGCTTGAGCTGCTTTAACTTTATCGATTAAATTCGGCCCCTAGAGTCTTTAACTGTAGCATCCCCGAATCCGGGACCCGAATTTCCGCAGATCCGGTACACTAATTCTATAACTATTTGCGGAAGATATAAACATAAATTGTTTATACATTACATTACACATTATTCCCCAAGGTCGAGTAACCTTAACTTATTACATAATTCATAAGTTATCTAACACATAACATTATTAATATCATACAATACAAATTTAACTGCACAAATCTACTAAAGCTGGAACTGTCTTGGACATTTCCTTATTTCTGACGCATTCGCCTTAATCTGCAATGTTTTATCATAATATAGCAAGGGTGAGCATGAAAGTTGCCCAGCAAGTTTAAATACAACAATATATCAATATATCATGATTGAAGAGTATGAATAATTGGCTTGCTATAATTCATCAATATAATTGAGAACTAGCACGAACAAATTTTTGACAGAATAAGTATTATACACGAACAAACATTTCTGAAACAACTGGTAATGAAGGTGATCAGCCTTCCATACCTGACTTATACATGCAAGATGTACAGAATACAAATTTCGTGGCAATCAGCAATGATTAACCATAAGCTTGAATAAACTACTCTTATTAGAGTTTAGTAAAAGAAAACTTGCCTGAACCGTTGATTACCGCAACGCAATTAATAACGCAATACTCGAAGACCTAATATTAATAATATAGATCTCCAATAATTAGAATAATATCATCACAGTATAATACTATTATATTTATATCCACAGAATAACCTAAACACATAACACATAATCTTATAAGTCTATACAGCACATAAAACTTAGTATCAAGTCAAACTATTGCAGTCTGAGTTGACACTAATACAATTCTATCATCCTGACGGTCTAGTCGGACGAATATCGAGTTTAAGTTTAGTTAAACTCTTCCTGAACACCTAACCATTATCACTGAATATTCTTAATCAGACAAAACATTTTTCCTAGGCTCGTAATAATTTTCGGAAAATTATTACCATTTATCACCATTTTTCAATCATTAAAATCGTATTTAAATAAATTAAATACACCATAATTCCTTAATCATTAATATTCATTTGATATAAAATATTAATGAAAATCATTACATAATATTATAATATAATTATAATATCACAAAGTATTTTTAATACCTAAAAATCATATTTATATGATTTTTAAACACTTAAATCCATTATCCGATAATTAATATTAATATTAAAATATTAATATTTTCATGTCAAAATATTAAAAGTTATATTTTATAACTTAAAATATTTTTATAACACTTAAATCATTTTTAGATGATTTTTAAATCATTAATTCTATTTTTCCATAATTTATTTAATATATTCATTAAATAAATTAATTACCATTAATATTAATTAATTAATTAATGAATTTCATCACAAAATATCAAAAGTCATCAAAAATAACTTAAAATATTTTCTTATACCATAATATTATTTTTCATGATCTTTCATGAATTAAAAACTATTTTTAAATAATTTATTTAATATAGTAATTAAATAAATAAATATCATTTATATTCCAAAAATATTAAATATTTTCAAAATATACTCAAAATAGTTAAAAACTATTTTTCAGACTTTAAAATAATTTTTTTATAATTTATTTTGTATTTTTAATAATTAAAAACCATTTTTTTTAATTTTAAATTAATTTCCGGAAATAATAAATAATCTGTCGCTAAAGGCCTATAGCAACGCTTTCTGTCGCTATAGGTGTTCTTCATGGCTGCCCAGAATTTTCCGGCAGGGCGAGGTTGGTACTTTGACCGGACTTAAAACAGTGTTCCTTACGTTTTTCTGGCTTGCTAAAACTCTCAGATTGTAGTACTTTTGCAATACTACAACATAAAACCAAGTTCATGGCCAAACAACAACAGAATAGCAAGATCTAAGTTTCCAAAACTGATGCCAGGCCTGTTCTTCAAATTCTGGGTTTTCCAGATTTGAAGAACAGCCTTAGGTACCTACTTTGACACTTAATAACTTGGTGATCGTGCAACCTTTATGCGATCTATCAATTACAGGTTGTAGATAACATGTAGTACTACAATGTAAAACCTTAATATCAACATAACAGCATCAGATCGAACTAGAATATACTGGTCAAAGTCGACCACGGACAGCACTAACGAAATTTCTGGGATCGCTGGTTTTGCAGTTCGGTCAACGGGTTTTGACCGTTTATATCTTGCGATATATAAGAGATCTAGGTCTGATTCTTTTTGCAACTTAAAGACCACATATCAGACTACATGTTACAAGTTTTAAACATCAGAAATTCTTAACACACACGGATCTATGGTGTCTGACATTTGACTGAAAAAAAATGAAATTTCCAGATTTCCAGATTTTGTAAAATTTTAAATTCGTGAACTTTGATGTTATGGGTCATGGATTTAACAACCCAGAACATCAATTGACACCCTAATACACATCTTTCATCAATCAATTGCAGCATTTAACCAAGAATCGAAGGATTTCTAAAAATTAGAAATTTTATACCTTTTATGCTTTAATTCTCATTTTCTGCCTTTGATCTGTTTCTGGTACACGTGGGGCTTCATTTTGGGACTGATCTAGCAACACATTTCGTGGGTTTGAGAGAGTGTGGGAGTTGGTGAGAGCAAACAATGAAATTGGCTAAGTTTTTTAGCAATTTCTCTCTCTAAATCTATTTATATGAATTAGATTCATTGTATGTTGCAAGTTGGCAAGCTAAATGGCTGATTTGCTGGAGATTGTTGGTCATTTTAGCCACATGCTAGTCTAGGTTTTAGTTCAACAACCCACCATAGGTCTAGAGTTACAAGTAATGTCCAATAATGCAATAAGGGCATTATGGTCTTTTCTATTTTTTTTCTAGATTTCTCAATTTGATGAAACCCTTAGGGTTTGAGCATACTTAGATTTAGAGTTTGGAAAAATTTAGGGTTTAGGTTTTAATCCCCAAATTTTTAGCAACTTGGATTTCCAAAATTTTCTAATTAAATATAAAAATAGAAAATTTTGATTTCTAATTATAATTAGGGCTTCCTAATTATATCATAATTTCCTAGTCACACAACAATCTTGTTAATTAGGACTAATTTATCCTAATTAAAATCGTTAATTTAGCACTTAGGCCCACAATTGCACATTAGGTTTCAAAACCACATTTTAGGTTTTAAATAATATAATATTTTAATTTTTGAAATTAAATTTCCCAATTAGATTAGGGTTTCTAATACTTGACAATTAGGATTATATTTCCTAATTAACATTGCCAATATAGCAATTAAATCCACCACTGAACAATTAGGGTTCAAAATGGTCATTAGGGTTTTCAATCCACAAATTAGGGTTTCTAATAGAAAATTAATTTTCTAAAATAGAAATTAACTATTCGTAATTAGATTAGGGCTTTCTAATTACTCATAAACTAAAAATTTTAGGATTAGGGTTTCCTAATTAACTTTGCTAATTTTAGCAATTAAATCCACAATTGAGCATTAGGGTTTCTGACGGAACAATTAGGGTTCCAAAAATTGTAAATTAGGGTTTGTTAATTAATTAACCTTTACCCTAATTAGTACTTAACTAATAGCACTAAAGCATTAAAATTCTCTGTTATATTCCCAGATTAGGGCTTCATTTTATCAGAATCTGAAATTAGAGTTTTCAGATCTGGTATTAGGGTTTTCTAATAATCAATTAGAATTTCCAGTAATTAATTAGGGTTTTTCCTAATTAATGACGTTTAACCTTGTACATAACATTGCTTTCCCAATCTAGGGTTTTCAATATCCGAATTAGGGTTTTGGACTCCCAGAACTGAAACTAGGGTTTACAGAACCGATTGCTAGGGTTTCTTATCAGACGTTAGAATTTTCTAACTGAACGTTTACGTTCTTAATATGTACATAGGGTTTGTCACAGATGCAATTTATCTGGTCAACCCATAACCCTTAACCACATTCTGAACACATAATTATCAATATGCACAAAGTATATTCTCATAAGTTCTTAATCCTGAATAATTCGCCTAATCCCTTCACAGAATTTTGAAATCCTCAAAATTCAAACCCAATAACATCATACACATACACTTATTTTCTGTCTAGGTCTAATATTTGACCTTAAATCAATCATTTGAGATTTTCATAAATTGTCTAAATTCTCGGGTTGTCACATTCACCCCTCCTTCTAAGAATTTCGTCCCCGAAATTCACCTTACACCTTACACCTTACACATTACACCTTTGCACCTTACACCTTTTATAGTGAGCGATCACACAAGATCTTGAACTTATTTTCTCGGGTATCTATCAAAGATTTACTTTGATATATACTCAAATTTCTCGGGTATCTATCAAAGATACTCAAACTTCTCGGGTATCTATCAAAGATACTCAAACTTCTCGAGTATCTATCAAAGATACTCATAACGTGTGCAAAGGTCAAATTCACACCCAATAAAATATTCCCTTAATAAAAAAAATTGTTATTCTCAGTCTTTAGAATCAAGATTTTGATTTAACCACAAAATACTATGATTTCAAATTCTATTTGCTTCTCTTCTCTTCTCTAACCCATCAAATTTTCATTCTCGATCTAGCCGAAATAACTGGCAATGATTTATCAATAATTCTCTTCTCTTATCTCTCCATCTATTTCTATAATTCTCAATTCTCCATTCACAACTATACCCAGTTCAGAAAACCACACTTATGAGTTCATAACCTGGCCATAATTATATGAGTTTACGAACTTACCCTAGTCTGACCTTTGGCGTCCGTTCGCTGAGGGGTTCATAAACATTTCATATAACTATGAGTCAAGAATGTCACATAAGTATGAGTTCTAAGAACTCGTACTTAATCCTATATTCTCTACCTATGTCCTATTTATCTGCATATAACAACTAGCGTGACACAACATTTCAATTATTACCAGTGCCACCAACTAAGTAGTTTTTACACCAAGTATCATTTCCCGCCCATATAAGAAATCATACAACTCAGTTGCTGACACGAGTCCTTATTGAAATCCCATATAATTCTAGCTCCAAACTTACTCCATACGAATTTTATTTAATCCGTATTTACAATTCATAACTCTTTTATGAGTTTTCATAGTACCATTTCATAGTACAACATAGACACAGCATCTTGCTGTAAACTTTTCAATTATCAGATTAATTCTTTCCCCACATCATAACCTTATTAGATCACGGAGTGATCTTATCGTATATATTACGATTCAATTCTATGCCTTGATCGTTTTCAATCATCATATTGATTCTTTCTAGCTGTCATAACCTTTATCAAATCACGGGGTGATCTTATCGTATATATTACGATTCAATTCTATGCTTTGATCGTTTTATTTTACGATCTTCTATCCCTGCACTTTCAGTCTTTTAGACTCGATCTATTCACCATTACTGTTCAACTTTATTATCAGAGTTAGGGAACTCTGTGTCTTTACACTCGCCGAGATTCTTCTTTGAATCTTACTGACCAACTAACTCGATTTGAGTTAGTACTTAATCCTAATCACTGCGGTTATTGGTCTCAGGTATTACTACCTAAGCTTCATAACCAACAGCTTTGATACCAACTGTAGCATCCCCGAATCCGGGCCCCGAATCGCCGCGGATCCGGTACACTAATTCTATAACTATTTGCGGAAGATATAAACATAAAATGTTTATACATTACATTACACACTATTCCCCAAGGTCGAGTAACCTTAACTTATTACATAATTTATAAGTTATCTAACACATAACATTATTAATATCATACAATACAAATTTAACTGCACACATCTACTAAAGCTGGAACTGTCTTGGACATTTCCTTGTTTCTGACGCATTCGCCTTAATCTGTAATGTTTTATCATAATATAGCAAGGGTGAGCATGAAAGTTGCCCAGCAAGTTTAAATACAACAATATATCAATATATCATGATTGAAGAGTATGAATAATTGGCTTGCTATAATTCATCAATATAATTGAGAACTAGCACGAACAAATTTTTGACAGAATAAGTATTATACATGAACAAACATTTCTGAAACAACTGGTAATGAAGGTGATCAGCCTTTCATACCTGACTTATACATGCAAGATGTACAGATTACAAATTTCGTGGCAATCAGCAATGATTAACCATAAGCTTGAATAAACTACTCTTATTAGAGTTAAGTAAAAGAAAACTTGCTTGAACCGTTGATTACCGCAACAAAATTAATAACGCAATACTCGAAGGCCTAATATTAATAATATAGATCTCCAATAATTAGAATAATATCATCACAGTATAATATTGTTATATTTATATCCACAGAATAACCTAAACACATAACACATAATCTTATAAGTCTATACAGCACATAAAACTTAGTATCAAGTCAAACTATTGCAGTCTGAGTTGACACCGATACAATTCTATCATCCCGACGGTCTAGTCGGACGAATATCGAGTTTAAGTTCAGTTAAACTCTTCCTGAACACTTAACCATTATCACCGAATATTCTTAATCAGACAAAACATTTTTCCTAGGCTCGTAATAATTTTCGGAAAATTATTACCATTTATCACCATTTTTTAATCATTAAAATCGTATTTAAATAAATTAAATACACCATAATTCCTTAATCATTAATATTCATTTAATATAAAATATTAATGAAAATCATTACATAATATTATAATATAATTATAATATCACAAAGTATTTTTAATACCTAAAAATCATATTTATATGATTTTTAAACACTTAAATCCATTATCCGATAATTAATATTAATATTAAAATATTAATATTTTCATGTCAAAATATTAAAAGTTATATTTTATAACTTAAAATATTTTTATAACACTTAAATCATTTTTAGATGATTTTTAAATCATTAATTCTATTTTTCCATAATTTATTTAATATATTCATTAAATAAATTAATTACAATTAATATTAATTAATTAATGAATTTCATCACAAAATATCAAAAGTCATCAAAAATAACTTAAAATATTTTCTTATACCATAATATTATTTTTCATGATCTTTCAAGAATTAAAAACTATTTTTAAATAATTTATTTAATATAGTAATTAAATAAATAAATACCATTTATATTCCAAAAATATTAAATATTTTCAAAATATACTCAAAATAGTTAAAAACTATTTTTCAGACTTTAAAATAATTTTTTTTATAATTTATTTTGTATTTTTAATAATTAAAAACTATTTTTTTTATTTTAAATTAATTTCCAAAAATAATAAATAATCTGTCGCTAAAGGCCTATAGCGACGCTTTCTGTCGCTATAGGTGTTCTTCATGGCTGCCCAGAATTTTCCGGCAGGGCGAGGTTGGTACTTTGACCAGACTTAAAACAGTGTTCCTTACGTTTTCCTGGCTTGCTAAAACTCTCAGATTGTAGTACTTTTGCAATACTACAACATAAAACCAAGTTCATGGCCAAACAACAACAGAATAGCAAGATCTAAATTTCCAAAACTGATGTCAGGCCTGTTCTTCAAATTCTGGGTTTTCCAGATTTGAAGAACAGCCTTAGGTACCTACTTTGACGCTTAATAACTTGGTGATCGTGCAACCTTTATGCGATCTATCAATTACAGGTTGTAGATAACATGTAGTACTACAATGTAAAACCTTAATATCAACATAACAGCATCAGATCGAACTAGAATATACTGGTCAAAGTCGACCACGGACAGCACTAACGAAATTTCTGGGATTGCTGGTTTTGCAGTTCGGTCAACGAGTTTTGACCGTTTATATCTTGCGATATATAAGAGATCTAGGTCTGATTCTTTTTGCAACTTAAAGACCACATATCAGACTACATGTTACAAGTTTTAAACATCAGAAATTCTTAACACACACGGATCTATGGTGTCTGACATTTGACTGAAAAAAAATGAAATTTCCAGATTTCCAGATTTTGTAAAATTTTAAACTCGTGAACTTTGATGTTATGGGTCATGGATTTAACAACCCAGAACATCAATTGACACCCTAATACACATCTTTCATCAATCAATTGCAGCATTTAACCAAGAATCGAAGGATTTCTAAAAATTAGAAATTTTATACCTTTTATGCTTTAATTCTCATTTTCTGCCTTTGATCTGTTTCTGGTACACGTGGGGCTTCATTTTGGGACTGATCTAGCAACACATTTCGTGGGTTTGAGAGAGAGTGGGAGTTGGTGAGAGCAAACAATGAAATTGGCTAAGTTTTTTTAGCAATTTCTCTCTCTAAATCTATTTATATGAATTAGATTCATTGTATGTTGCAAGTTGGCAAGCTAAATGGCTGATTTGCTGGAGATTGCTGGTCATTTTAGCCACATGCTAGTCTAGGTTTTAGTTCAACAACCCACCATAGGTCTAGAGTTACAAGTAATGTCCAATAATGCAATAAGGGCATTATGGTCTTTTCTATTTTTTTCTAGATTTCTCAATTTGATGAAACCCTTAGGGTTTGAGCATACTTAGATTTAGAGTTTGGACAAATTTAGGGTTTAGGTTTTAATCCCCAAATTTTTAGCAACTTGGATTTCCAAAATTTTCTAATTAAATATAAAAATAGAAAATTTTGATTTCTAATTATAATTAGGGCTTCCTAATTATATCATAATTTCCTAGTCACACAACAATCTTGTTAATTAGGACTAATTTATCCTAATTAAAATCGCTAATTTAGCACTTAGGCCCACAATTGCACATTAGGTTTCAAAACCACATTTTAGGTTTTAAATAATATAATATTTCAATTTTTGAAATTAAATTTTCCAATTAGATTAGGGTTTCTAATACTTGACAATTAGGATTATATTTCCTAATTAACATTGCCAATATAGCAATTAAATCAACCACTGAACAATTAGGGTTCAAAATGGTCATTAGGGTTTTCAATCCACAAATTAGGGTTTCTAATAGAAAATTAATTTTCTAAAATAGAAATTAACTATTCGTAATTAGATTAGGGCTTTCTAATTACTCATAAACTAAAAATTTTAGGATTAGGGTTTCCTAATTAACTTTGCTAATTTTAGCAATTAAATCCACAATTGAGCATTAGGGTTTCTGACGGAACAATTAGGGTTCCAAAAATTGTAAATTAGGGTTTGTTAATTAATTAACCTTTACCCTAATTAGTACTTAACTAATAGCACTAAAGCATTAAAATTCTCTGTTATATTCCCATATTAGGGCTTCATTTTATCAGAATCTGAAATTAGGGTTTTCAGATCTGGTATTAGGGTTTTCTAATAATCAATTAGAATTTTCAGTAATTAATTAGGGTTTTTCCTAATTAATGACGTTTAACCTTGTACATAACATTCCTTTCCCAATCTAGGGTTTTCAATATCCGAATTAGGGTTTCGGACTCCCGGAACTGAAACTAGGGTTTACAGAACCGATTGCTAGGGTTTCTTATCAGATGTTAGAATTTTCTAACTGAACGTTTACGTTCTTAATATGTACATAGGGTTTGTCACAGATGTAATTTATCTGGTCAACCCATAACCCTTAACCACATTCTGAACACATAATTATCAATATGCACAAAGTATATTCTCATAAGTTCTTAATCCTGAATAATTCGCCTAATCCCTTCACATAATTTTGAAATCCTCAAAATTCAAATCCAATAACATCATACACATACACTTATTTTCTGTCTAGGTCTAATATTTGACCTTAAATCAATCATTTGAGATTTTCATAAATTGTCTAAATTCTCGGGTTGTCACATTAACTCTATTTCAATCCTTTCCGAGTCATACACAATGGACCTTTGCGTTGACAATAATGCACTTGTGCCCACATATGATCTTCTACTCAATGCGTCAGCTACTACGTTCACTTTTTCAGGATAGTATTGGATAGTGTGATCATAATCTTTCAACAACTCAAGCCATCGTCGTTGCCGCATGTTGAGTTCCTTTTGAGTGAAGAAATATTTGAGGCTTTTATGATCCATATAGATCTCCACCTTCTCTCCATACAGGTAATGCCTCCAAATCTTAAGCGCAAAAATGACTGCTGCCAACTCTAGATCATGAGTAGGATAATTTCTCTCATATTCTTTGAGTTGTCGTGAGGCATAGGCTATGACTTTCCCATGTTGCATGAGAACACATCCTAACCCTTTGCCTGAAGCACCACTGTAGATGACAAATCCCTCCGAGCCAGATGGTATTATCAGAACAGGTGCTAAAATGAGTCTCATCTTTGAGTTCTTGAAAACTCTTTTCACATTCCTCGTCCCAACCGAATTTTGTACCTTTTTGAGTCAGCTGAGTTAATGGAGTAGCGATTCGTGAAAATCCTTCTACGAATCTCCGATAATAACCAGCTAAGCCGAGAAAGCTACGTACTTCAGTCACTGACTTTGGTTGCTCCCAGCTTTGAATTGCTTCAATCTTCATTGGGTTAACAAATATTCCATGATTTGATATCACATGCCCAAGGAATGCAACTTTCTCAAGCCGGAACTTACATTTCTTTAATTTGGCATAAAGCTTGTTTTCACGAAGCTTTTGAAGTATCAGCCTCAAGTGTTGCTCATGGTCTTCACGGGTTTTGGAGTATATGAGGATGTCATCAATAAAGACGACCACAAAGTGATCTAAATATTCCTTGAATACTCGGTTCATCATATCCATGAAGGCAGTAGGAGCATTAGTCAATCCAAAAGACATGACCAGAACCAAGTTATGCGTAATATGTACCGACAGGATATTCCAATAGAATAATAAAGAATGGAATAACAGAAGAATTTCACAATGCATGCGGTACTTCGCATAGACAGGTTATTCTAACATAGTAATAAAGAATGGAATAACAAAAGAATTTCACCATGTATGCGGTACTTCACATAAACATGTTACTCCAACATAATAATAAAGAATAGAATAACAAAAGCTCTCTTTATGAATACGAAAGAAATAATACTCATTACCTCAAAAGAAGACTGGATACTGGAATAGTGAGGTATCAGACTTCTCTTCATCTTTCTCTCTATAACTTCTCTCTATAATAATTGCTCTATAGCTTTAGTGAATTGGTGAGAAATGAAGGAAGAATGAGCTTCTATTTATAAGAAAATATAGTTTCGATAATTGCACGTTTTGGGGCTCGAAATATTATAGTATAATACCTTCCTCTTTTTCTTCATTTTTAATTTAGTCCTGCAAGTATTATCAAACTTGCACCACCTCCCCTAATAGTAAATAATGTGAATCAGTAGTTATAATCATGTGAAAATACGAATTACAGTATAGTACCTCCATCTATACCTCCATTTTTAACTTAGTCATGCAAGTATTATCAATCTTGCACCAACTCCCCTAATAGTAAATGAATGTGAATCAATAGTATACACATGTGAACAAATAATTATAATCATGTGAATCAATAGCAATTAATTGCTCATTTATCTGGTTAATTATCCGATTGGTCAATATAACCTCCAGACATCAATTATTATCGAAATAAATGTCGATTTTCACTAACACTAATAATTCCAACACAATGGAACTATCAGATTCATCTTTAATCAACACGAACTTATTCATCATTAATATTATAACTCATAATATTTAACAACCAGGTCGTTCCCAAGAAAAGAGGGGGTTTTTCGATAAGAATTTCTCCTTATTGGCGCGCAATTAGATGACCAAACATCTCCTTGACAGAACTTCTAGACATTGTAAATATTAAAATTTAATAATATGAATAACTTTGTCGTCTCAATTGTTGATTTAATAATATATCATATTAAGCAGATGATACTGTGATAATAATTGAATCAATAATATGAGAGATAAAATGCAGCAATTATTGTAGCAATAATTGAGTATAACTGAGTGACTTCTCACGTAAGCATTAATAATCAATACCGTGTGCTACTATGCAACCACGCGTATTACTATACTTTTACAACCGGGTAGTTCAACAGTTTTAACGGTAACACTTTCGTCGTTATTTTTATAAAAAGATAATTCTGTTGTTTTACGAAAATACTTCCGTTGTGGGGTCCACCAATGGTTGTGCTGTCGTACGAATATTCCTTGTTAAAACGAATATTCCCCGACCAATCGAATATTATATAATCACTTGCTTACTTTGAAAATTTTATAAATATTACCCACAACTATAACATTATATCAAATCCACACCATAATATTCAAAAATATATTTTGAGAAAATTATTATTTATTCATAAAAGTTGGGGTCTTTCAACCCCCATTCAAGACAAGGAAAATATCAAGAAATTTAATTGCTGCACAAATTGAACTGTGGTGCTTTATGATCTACTTGAAAGAAAGCTCCTTTCAAACCTTTTAGTTAATATTTTTCAAGTTAAATAAAAAAACCAAATAACCCAAATAGAAAGGGGATAGATGGAGATCTTGAAACTGCAACTGCAACAATGGAGCTCGTGAGCATTATAAATGGAGATCTGGGTTTTGGGGGTTTGTACTTAGGGCTCTGTCGATTCCCCACTAGTTCAGATCGACATTTTTGGGTTTTCTTAGATCTGCACAAAAACTGAATTGATCCAATCATTTTACACATTTGCATTACATCTTTGGTGGGTTTTGATCTTTGGGTAGTAAAGCTACAAGCTTTTGTGGGTCTTCTTAGATCTGTACAAGAACTTAATTGAATCAATTTTTTCCCAAATTTGCAGTGCATGCTTGGGGGGTTTTGATTCTGGGTGGTAAAGCTACAAGTTTTGGTGCTTAAAAAAAATCAGTATGTATAGGAGAGATCCATGGGGTGGGCCACTGGAAATTGCTGCATATTCAGCTACAGATGATGATCGGAGAAAAATTATAGAGGAGAGAATTGGGGATTATGGTTTGAGGAGTGAGAAATGAGAGAGAGAGGACGAATGGTTTGAGGAGTGAGAAATGAGAGAGGATTGTGGTTTGAGGAAGAAGAAAGGGGTATTTCGGACATTTATTAGTCTTTTTTGACTGTTATAGTCCCTTTTTCACGCGCTTTTGGCGTCTGACATATACACACGATTAAGTTGGATGGAAAAGGTGACGCTTTCACTTTAACTCAAAAATCAAGAGTTTAAATGTAACTTTTTTTATTACAAGTGGTTAAGTAGGAAAACGCCCAAACCCCAGGCGTTGATATGAACTTTACTCTTTATAAATTAATAAACTCAAGCATACATATCTATAAAAAAAAAAAGTTAAACTTGTTTGCACAAAAAGAAAAAATCCATTATAATCTAAAGAGTCTTATAGAGAGTTAGATAAAAGGGGCGAGAGCTCACTTCTGCACTTCTGCACTTCTGCTACACTATTTAGCCAAGCAAAACACTGACACTTGTCCGCGAGTCAAACGATTTCTCCTCTTCTTAGCCGCGACCTCGGCTCCTCTTCTCGGCCCTCGCCCCTCGCCCCTCGCCCCTTGCGCATATGATATTTAGAAGGTAACAAATTTAGGGCTTTTTTATTTGATAATTTAATTTTTTTATTTTGTTTAAATTTGTTGTTGGTTGTGCACTTGGGGAGTTGGGGTTAATTTCAATTCAATTTATTTGATGTATTTGTTGTATTGGATGTAAGAGGAAGCTAATTAGTTTTTTTGTTTGATAATTTTTTAATTTTTAGGGCTTTCTTTTTCTTTTTATTTAATTTTTTTCTGTTAAGAGTTGGGGTTAAATTTGTTGTGGACTATTTTGCGGTTAAATCTGATGTATTTAATTTTTAGGACTTAAGAGTTGGGGTTAAATCTGTTGTTGGTTGTATATTTTTTGTTTAATTTTTTTTTTGTGGACTCGGCCTTCCCTGTTCCTTGATAAATTCAACCTTTGTTTGGACAAACAGGTTCATAATAAACTTGGAAAATTGTCAAAATTATAATTCAGGTGTCTTCACATTACTATGTCAAACTCAGCAAACGACCTTGAGTAATTTAAAGGAAGACCATAATTGACATTTACTTTACCGGTTGCTAATGCCATGGTGGAGAGAATATTTTCAGCAATGCATATTATTAAAACCACTCTACAAAATCAAATGGGCGATAAATGGTTGAGCGATTGTTTGGTTAATTATATTGAAAATGATGTATTTGAAACTATTCATAATGAATATATCTTAGAACATTTTCAAGTTTTGAGGTCTAGGAGGATAGCATTGTAATTTGTAAACATTATTATGATTAGTTCAAATTTTCTTTATTTAACTTCAACAAAAAAAAATAATAAAATCTGCCCGTGCTGAGATTTATTCGTGATCCGCCCCTGCCCTTGCATGGATGCTATGGGTTCTAAATTCTACTAACTAACTTTTATTCAAGGCTCCATTACTACTATTACTAGGGAATCCTTTATTACCCTGGGCTTAACAAAGGTTAAAGGGCTAGTAGCATAACAAATACAAAACTACTAAATATTGGTTATCAGCCATAGTCTCTTTTTTGAAGTTAGCTTCAGCTAGCTTGTATGTGGTAACATGTGTTTGGCTTGTTTATGTGTTGTGTATGCCCGTTTATGATGGAAAATTGTGGAGTGGACAACCTTGGGACCTCCTCTGGTACTTTTGGTTTTGTGATTAGAGCCTATGTGACATCCTCCGCTATATGACATCTTGGGAGATATATCAAGACCTTGCTATGTCTGGAGATAGTGATGTGTTAATAGAAAATAAGGCGTTGCCCAACGAGTGGCAGATTTTTATGGTACGTGGTGTGTGCGACATATGATGGGTGTTAGCATACCCTTGCCATGCCTGCAAAAATTACTAAAGGAATATGTTTTCAACCAAGAAGATTGAACATGCTACAAGGAGTCTAGAGGATTCCTGTCTCATGTGCTAAGCAAGCACACAATAAAACACATATCCATCTCTCTCTTAGATTGCTGTCCATTCTCTTACATTCTTCTCAAATTATTGTCACTGCATTAAAGACCTTGATTAACTAGCCTTTCCCCTTTTACGCAAAACCCGTGGAACCATTTGTATCTGCCTGATCTCATAAATATCTAAAATCTGTCTCCATCTCTCTCTCTTAGATTGTTTTGAGTCTACCTTTACTCCAGAGTTCTTTGGAGGCATTTTGAATCACTGTGTAACGCCTATTGCATAATTTTCCCTTCTCTTCCACCCCAAATGTTTGATAGGAAAAGGGGGACGTGGATACCAAATTCTAAAAAATGAACAACTTTTAGGCTCTCATTTTTTTGTAACATGATTCATCTTACCTGTGTGCATGATCACTGTCTTATGTGAATCTGAACTCAGTTGAAGTTGGTCAAGTACATATTGAAAAACTTTAATTTGTACATTACAGAGATTGCAGTTTCCTTGACATTATTTTATATTATTAAAGTTGCAACAACTTTGTGTTGTAAACATGCAACTTTTTTTTTTTTTGTATAACTTGCCCAACTTCATCAAGTCCAGATGCGTCTCATGTTATAACTTATTAATTCAGACAATTCCGAAGGTTGATTTTCAACATAAATGTGTCCAATTCAGATTCTGCAGATTTATGGAAGGTTTATGTGTCATACATTCATGTACTAGTAGTTGATAGCATGGTTACCAGGAACGCTTATCGAATGGGTATGTGGAACAAAATCGGGTACATGAAATGCTACCTGTGGTAGAATGCACAAGTCGTTTATGCTACGGTAGGATTGTAGGAATCAATGTGTGATTGTAGGAATCAATGTGGGAATGCAACGACTCATTCCTATAATGGAAAAAAAGTGTGGTTGGTTGTTTTTTGCAATGAAATGAACCATCCTCATCCTTGTCAAAATTTTGGATTTTATTCCTTAGTGGTGGGTATGAAATGACTCATCACTTTCAGGAATGGAATAAATCATTCCACTCTTCATTCCAGTTTCTTTTGTATTCCATTCCTCCAATCCTAACGTGGCATTAGTTCTCTTACCCGATTCGGAACGATTGTACGCAGTAGACAGGACAATTAGAGTTCCTTGGTAACCCTGTTTAATGGTTTAACTCCAGAAAAATCGTGGAAGTCCTATATAAACAAGAGGCATCTGATATAGATCACCACGTATCGGATCTTTTAGTAACAAGAATATATTCTTCCTATAATTTGTCTAAGAATTTTCCGTTACTCTTCCTTTGTTTTACAACACTTTTTGTTGCTAACAAAATAACTCTTTTCATTTATTTGAAACGGCAGGAGATTATGAATGGTTTTTCAAGTTGTGCTGAACTAACAGGAGCTCCTCTCTGATCTCAGAATTATACTCCCAAGCACTCTAGTATCTCAGTGACTATTGGCTCACAATCATCAATACGTGGTATGACTCCGGTCACATCAATGTTTGTGTATATGCATTTCTCTGTCTTCTTGTGTATTCATGCATGTGAGTAATCACTTATGTTTAGGAAACTATTTTTAATGACCATGACCATGACCATGACCATGTAAGCCATGATGGTTTACAAAAATAAAATCTTTTTTAGAAAGAAGGGCCTAGTAAGTTCCTTTGTACTTGTTATTAGTGTAACTGCAAATGCATTTGTAATTGACAGTTGGGAGTCCAACTTCAGCTACCAATCTGCCAAAAGGCTGAGATAATCAAGCAATGGGAGGTA
The DNA here is from genome assembly GCA_020205505.1 of Panax japonicus. NCBI lineage: Eukaryota > Viridiplantae > Streptophyta > Magnoliopsida > Apiales > Araliaceae > Panax > Panax japonicus. The sequence continues at coordinate 28,099,162 of CM035110.1, read as the reverse complement.
ATAGTGGTTCATCCCGTGAGCAATCAGATGATGACGACATAGACACAGAAGCCGGTCCATGTGAACAGAGTGACCAGGTCGATGTGAAACGTATTAAAAGGTAGTTGATGTCTAAAAACTGGAATAGAATTGCTAATATGAACTTCTTTTGCCCCCACTTGACATGATTTATCTGGCTTAGGATGTTCTCCAATAGAGAGTCTGCCAGGCGCTCTCGAAGAAGAAAGCAAGCCCATTTAGCAGATCTTGAGCAACAGGTATAGTTATATAGTCGTTTTTATCTGATAAAACAGAAAATAATGCTTCATGTGGTTGGAAAATAAAAGTACAAAAGAAAAGGGATATTGGAAAAGATTGGAATGTTAAATATTATTCATGCATTTATTTGGTTTTATAGTATATTGAAATGTACTAATTTAAATAAATCTTTTTTTGGTTTCTTGAGTAGGTTTACATTTTTAACTTTTTATATGTAGTGTGTGTATTTATATGTGGGTGTATTTTAATTTACTTATTTATGTTATTTTTATTATTCTTTTCTTATTTAACCAACTCATATTTTTTGTTCGGGATAATACACTTTTTGGTCACTGTATTAGGGTTCGATTTTCATTGTGGTTACCGAATTTTTTTTTGTTACAATTGAATACCTATACTCTCAAAAATTATAAAATGGTCATTACTTATAATTTTTGTCCGAAAAAACGGACGGATTGCTGACTGTGCATATTGGCCTGTTATTTTTGTTGACGTGGAGGGCAGAAATGCAAGGAAGCGATTAAGTGGCATCATGCATGTGTAATAATAATAACCATAATTCCAAAACTATTAGTAATTGAGCTGAATAATTCTAAAACTAATAATAATAATTTCAAAATAATAATAATAATAATAATAGTAATAATAATAGTAATAATAATAATAATAATAATAATAAATTTTAAAATTTAAAATTTCTTAAAAAAAGTATATAAATTATAAAAATATTTTTATATGAATAATCGTGCTAATTGTCCCTGCATAGATTTAATTGGTTCAAAATAATAATTTCAAAATAATAATAATAATTTTTAAATAGTAATAATAATAATAATGTATAAATAATAATAATAATGTATAAATAATAATAATAAAAATATTATTAATAATATTAATAATAATGGCCAGGGCCTCTCTGCCTGAATGCTTCTGCCCCTGTAAGCATGTCGTTGTTCGCTATACTATTTTTATGGTGATTACAATTCTGATTTTGAGTCATTAGTTCATATGGCAATTGATACGTGTGTTTTATTCTTATAATAATAATAATAATAATAATAATAATAATAATAATAATTTCAAAATAATAATAGGAATAATAATAATAATAATTTCAAAATAATAATAGGAATAATAATAATAAAAATATTAATAATAATCGTAATAATTATTTAAAAATTCTTATTCTTATTATTGACATTATTATTATTTTGAAGTTAATATTATTATTTTGAAATAATAATTATTATTATTGTGAAATAATAATTATTATTATTCTTAATATTATTATTATTATTACTATTATTATTTTGAAATTATTAATATTATTATTATTATTATTTAAAAATTATTATTATTATTTTGAAATTATTATTATTTTGAACCAACTAAATCTATGCAGGGACAATTAGCACGATTATTCATATAAAAATATTTTTATTATTTATATAATTTTTAAAAAAAAATTAAAAATTAAAATTATTATTATTAGTAGTATTTTATTATTATTTATTATTTTGAACTATAAGACAGGACATTGTTTTTGATAATACTGAAACTTGCTCAAGTAAGAACTGTAATGTACTAAATAATTAACATTGTTTTTGATAATACTGAAACTTGACAATATAGCTCTGTTTAATAAGTAGATGTAAAAATTACCTCCAAATACATGCAGCAAGTCTGATAACATCATGAAGAAAATAATTAAATAAATAATCCTGATAAAAAATATAAGCGAAATTCCCAAAAGGGTCCTACTCAACTGCTCAGTGTATTACAAATACAGTAAGGCTTTAAAATTATTATTAATATTAATATTTTATTATTATTATTACTATTATTATTATTATTTTGAAATTATTATTATTAGTTTTGGAATTATTCAGCTCAATTACTAATAGTTTTGGAATTATGGTTATTATTATTACACATACATGACGCCACTTAATCGCCTCTTTGCATTTCTGCCCTTCACGTCAGCAAAAATAACGGGTCAATATGTATAGTCAGCATTCCGTCCGTTTTTTCGGACGGAAATCATAAGTAATGACCATTTTGTAATTTTTTAGAGTACAATTATTCGATTGTAACAAAAAAAGTTTCGGTAACCACAATGAAAATCGGACCCTAGTACAGTGACCAAAAAATATATTATCCCTTTTTTGTTTTCTTCTTTACCTTTTCACTGTTTAAGCTTAATATATTGGATTCCTTTCAGCCTATACCAAGTAGTTATATATAAAAAAATGTTGGTCGAGTATTTCGAAGATGTAAATGTTTCTTTTGTGTAACCTCATGATGGCTGAAAGCTATTAGTAAGATATGATTTGGTTAATAAATACGTCCATGGTCAAAGTGTAATCTATTTTAAATGAAGTTAAACTGCTTCCATTTTTTTACAGGAGATTAAAATAAGTTACTTTTATGTTCATGAAATGACACCACCCTTTTTTGAATTCATTTATTAGTTTGATATACGGCTTTTCCATAGGTTGAGCAGCTTTGTGGAGAAAACTCAACTTTGTTCAAGAACCTCACAGATGCTAGTCAACAATTTAAAGATGCTACCACGAATAATAGAGTTCTCAAGTCAGATGTGGAAGCTTTGAGAGCTAAGGTACCAAAATTATAAACGAACCAATACCCCCCCTGCCCCGGCACTATCCTTTTCTTTTTTCTCCAGTCAAGTCATTCCACAAAGGTAAATATAAATAAAACTGGGCACTTTCCTTTTCTTTTTTCTCCAGTCAAGTCATTCCACAAAGGTAAATATAAATAAAACTATGTATTAAACATCTAGAGTCTACTAGTCCATGAATCATGACCACTTAATTTATGGAATATAGAAGCTGATATAAATGGGGAAGCCTGAACCTGTGATTAAAAAAATCTGAGCTTGACAGCGGAAACTTCACATGTCAAGCACAAAGAGCCATCCGGGGAGTTTATTTTTAGGATAAAGAATGAGTTTCCCCCTCACCCCTCACCCCTCACCCCTCATCCCTCATCCCTCATCCCTCACCCCTACACAAAAAAATCCCCTCCATGGATTAAACAGAGAGTTGCTACAGATTGTGCAAACTGAACCATATACCTGTGTCTGGATCTTCCAACCTCAGTTCCAACTGGCTCTGCCTTCACATGTAAATTCGAACATCTTGGGCCAATCCCTAGTGAATAAGAAATCCTAATGAAAGAGAAAAACCTCATTAAGGTTTGCTTTTATTGTCCGAACACCAAAAGGATTTATAGTATCCTTATAGCTAGGATTCTTTCATTAAAGAAAGAAGTATAAAAACTGAAATGATGTTGCAACAAATGTTTTAGTGCCGCCATGTGATCTTAAAGGAGTTCATTTCTTCAAGTTAGTTTTGACTGTATGAACTCCACTTATTTTTCAGAACTGTGTTAAATTAGGATATTTGGAAGTTGCGTTTCTTATGTAGAAATTGTATGTTCAGGTGAAACTGGCTGAAGATATGGTAGCGCGAGGCTCATTTACCTCCAGTCTAAGCCATCTTCTTCAAAATCATTTAAACAGTACTCCCCAATCATTTGGTGGTCATAACATAGCCAGGGTGAGTAATGTCTCCCCTTCCATCACCGTTCATGGAGATGATGCATCATATCCTAGATTAACTGGTTCAGGCCAGACTTCAACACTCGGAGTTGAACATGTGGACGCCTTTAATGGAAATTTCAAGAATGGAATTATCAGCGATGCTGTAAGTTGTGCGTCAGAGATATGGCCCTGGGGATCTCATGCTTCTACAATGTCAAAGTAGATCTGGACTCATTCCTCTGTTGTTTAAAAGTCATCTCTGATTGGCTACTGCTTCCTTTCTTTTATTCTGTTTTTCCGTTTGTTGGTTGCAAGACCTTGTGTTCATATTTTCAGACCATCGGTAATGATGTATACATTTGAACATTCCAGCTATAATTTTGTTCACAAATCCCAACAATGAACAAAAAAGATTATAAGCCAAAACGCACTAGAACAGCAACGCACTTGCTTACAAAAACATACATATTAAAAGGGGATACTAAATGTAGCCAGATGTACGTGGTTGACGAGTCATTGTCTATAGATGACCCAATACTATAACCACTAATAAATTGTCAAATCATAATATAAATACGTTTCGTATCCAAGTTTTTTCTTCTTTTTTTAATTGTAGTTGTAAATAACTCAGATTTTTTAATAATTAAATATTAATTAATTTTATTTTATATAAGCGCAATTGAATTGGAAAATGTAAGTTATTAAATTTTTTTAATTTTGTTTGGAAAGTTAAATTCTTTTAGTAGATGATTAAATAATTAATTTTATTAAAATTAAAGAGTCCGTTAGAGTTTGGTAACTTATTGTTTCCTTGTTATATTTAAGGAGTAGAGATGTAACCCTAATTTTATTCTATTTCGATTAGTTGAATTTTTGAGTAGAATAATTGTACGCATTGTAGCCTGTTAGGACAAATGTATATTTGATTTGATGATGATGAGATAATATATATTTGTAACCAGTTTTGTGAAGTCAAATGAAATTGATGTAAAAGGACTTGTAACAGAAGATCAAACTTGTTAGGTTAATCAGTTGAATGAATTGAATGTATAGACTACAAGAAATTAAACAATCGTAACGTTCTTTAGATGATTGAACGATCGTAGAGCATAATGATTGAGATCGCAGGCTCTGCTCAAAGATCGTATGGCAAGACAAATAGAGTAGAGCTATCTATTCCAAGAATGTAAAGCATCAAGAAGAGCATATTGTTAACGCCCCAGAAAATTGAACCTTTTGTAAATATTTTTATAATGAATAAAATAATATTATTTGTTATTATTATGTGTTAGTAAGATGAATATCGTTCTATAACCTAGAAACAACAGAAAGTCGTAGTAATTAAGTACATGAATGAATTAAAGTGTTTGAATTTCCAAGACGAAAATAAAAGCTTTCCGAGAAATTTTTCGAAATCACTATTCATCGATTTCCGCTCGGGAATTATTTTTGAATTTTCGAGAAATACGTAACGTTATAATATTAAGGTGAGATGGATTATGTAATAATAATCTAAGTATGGAAAATGCAATATTTCGAATGCGTACTTAGTTCGAGAATGTTAGAAATATTAAGCGTTGCGAAGAAAGAGTAATGATCGTATTATACGTATGTATTGTATGATATGTATGTATTGTACGAGGTATTTGAATACGGAGTATTATACGAATATGTATGAAGGAAGAGATATCGTATATTGTGACTTAGTATACGAACTAGAGTACGAGAATTATACGTATATAATATATACTAAGGCTTTAAGCCAATTGTGAATGAATGTATGGATTATGTAGGATGTATAAGTCCAATAGGAATTTGATGTGCAAGCCCAAGTATTTGTTAATCAAAAGCCCAAATTAACTTAATGCAAGCCCAAAATGAATAAGCTAAGTTAATTAACTTAAGCCCAATGTAATGATCCAATGAGTTAAGCTTGATCCATGGAGCAAACCATGTTGATGTGGGTTATTCTTGGTGGGCAAGACCTTTGTGTGATGGCCAAGAACTTTAAGTAATAACCAAGTAAAAGGATAAGTATTGTGCTTAGCAAGTAATGAATAGTAAGGAGGTTAGTTTAAGGAGGTGGGATGTGCTATTGACCATAATGCCTTAACTTTGGAAGCTCTATAAATAACAAGCTCACAATTCATTTGTTGGTTGTTAGTTTTCATCCAACATTAAATAACTTATTGGTTAGAGAGAATAAGCACTTTTAAGACAAACTTCCATATTTGTTCCAAGAAGGAGAAGAACTAGTTCATCAAGGGTAAGACTCTTGTCCTATATTCTTCTATCTCTACCATGATAGATTGATAGAGAAGTGATGATCATGTATGCTAAGCAATCATAAGAAGTAAATAAGCAATGGAATTAAGCCGAATAAGTTATGAATAAGTAACTAAAACCTAAATAAGTTATCAAATTATGATGAACTTGTCATATGATTGCCATATGAAGTTAGCATGTTTGATAAGATGTGAGAATGTTGATAAAAGGACTTAAATCAATAATAAGTCATAAGGAATGAAAACTTGTAGTTTATAAGTTATTAAGTCATGAACTTATAAAGAATAAGCCAAAACCTAACTTGAAAATAAGTTGTTATAATATGTAAGTTGAAATGTCTATAAAATGAATTGAATCCCTTTAGAACGATGATCAAATTGTTAGTAATGAAGTTTTGTCGGAATTCACATGATTGGACGATAATCGTTGAATTCGTGAAATTCTTGGAATGGAAGTCAAAATTTGTGTTTGAACTCAGAAACGTTGGTTTTTGATGGAGACAAGTCATATTTGGCATTATAGAGTTGCGGACTCGAAAATGACTGGATTTTGACTTAGAGCAAAGAAACGAGCGTTGAACGTTCACGAACGTCTATCGTTTTCGTTAAAAATGAACTAATAGGTGAATTCTTACATGAACGCGTAGAGTATGTAATTTGTGAACCGTAGGCTTTTGAACAAGCCAATTCAGACTTATAACGAAGAAGTTACGAGTCCGGGAAATTAGCAAAGTTAAAAGTCTGTAAAATTTTTCTGGTGCACAGAGTTGGCGCCGCGGCGCCACCCCAACGTATATTGGTGGCGATGCAGCGCCATATACAGTGCACATACCTACTGCAGAGTCACGCCGCGGCGCGGCTGAGAGAGTAATGTGTGGCACCGCATCGCCAAGACCGGATGTTAGATACTGCTAACCTGCGCCACAGCTCGAGTTGAAGGGCAATGACCGGTGTCGCAACGCCAGTCCTAGGGTTTGGCCAGTGAAGAAGGTTTATATGTATAAGCTGAATGGTAACTCATTAGTAATGAACTAAATCTTGATTATAATATGGTTAAGTCATGTTTAAACCCTAAGTATAATCAGTTAAGGTTAAAGTAAGTTAATGGTAGGTGAATGTAAGAATGACATAACGAAAAGCCGGAACCAATAATAACAAATCTAATTCGTAATTAGATTGAGAAGAAGGATAAGATTCATTAGGAACCATGTATGTTCATTCGTGACCTAATGTGTTATGTGATGTTATCATTTACTGTAGAGACTTAAAGACTTAAACAAGAACGTGTTATAACTGTAGCAGACGCTGAAGGCAAGTATTCTAACCCTTGTTTCAGTTCAATCTGGACAAGCTTTGTAATTCATGTATTCTTACACATGAAGTATTGTATGATGAAGTCAAAGCCAATTCTTTCGGCTAGACTTATATTATGTTTCTATCAAAGCATGGTCAATGTTTACCAAGTTTTATATTGTGTGGTTTTCAAACGAAGACAGAGTATGCTAAAAATGTTTTGTCATCAAACGACAGGCACGTGAGGTTGCCACAGCTTAAATGTACATACGTTTAATGAATGTAGTGTTGATCAACATAGAGTTCTATAGGCTGATCACCTAGACGTGCTCGTAAAAAATGTCGGACTTACGGACTTAGTGTCGGGATGTCCTTTTCAAAAGAACTTATGAAATGCTCAAGGTCTTGAACCGGAATTGATGTTTTACTGAATATTGTTGTTGTATAACGTTTTGAAGGAAAAGAAGTGCTATTTTGAAATATCGATAGTACTTCATAACTATTGTTTAGTTATCAAAGATATATGATTCCTATGTTTTAAGCATGTTGTTTATTAGAATTGTCATACTTGCTGAGCTAGTCATGCTCACTTTTGCTTGAACTATATGAATACAGCTAAGATCGAATGGATTGAAGGCCCCTGCAAGGATAAGGCCAAGGCGAAGACTATAACGCCCTGAAATTCGGTCTATCTTCACACCCGAATTTCGTACGTCACGATCCAATATTCATCCAAACATACATCATTATATACTGAAATATAATAATATACATTCTAAATGTGACACCCCCAAATCTGGTTTACCTGACCCCCGAGTTTGGTGTTCATGATCCACAATATAAATAACATTTAACTACCCATAATATATATAGATAGTATCTTACATAGGTTTTTATCAGAGTTTCATAATACATCACCCAGGTTCTCTAACCTTAACTTTACAAACATACCCTTTAGGTATACAAAAAGGGTTTACAATACAACAATATAAATAATACTATTTAATATAACTAATTTATAACTACGCCTTTGCCTTTGTCCTTTGCAGCACCTCCTGCAACTTCGCCCCTAGCTGAAAAATTTTATTTATAGCAAGGATGAGCAACAAATTTGCCCCGCAAGTTAAGATTATACAATAAATGTATATGAATCAACAATAATATCCTATCTATTTTGATAGTATGAAACCAAAGTTCGGGGAACTTTGAATTAGCTGAACAAATTGTTATTCAATAACAAGGCTTCTATTTTTCTATGCAACACCATAATTTGATAATGAAAGAGTACAACGCTTTCAAAGTTCTACAAGAATCAATTCTACACAATTACAAAGTGGAATAATTTCCAGATTTATACTGAGTGATCACACAAGATCTTTGAACTTATTTTCTCGGGCATCTACCAAAGATTTACTTTGATATATACCAGGAGTATCAGATAACCATAAAGATTAAATCATACCCCTCTGCAAGTACTTAGAGCCGGCCAACTTCTTGTACCCTATATTATGCATAATACTCAAAACGCGCGCAAAGGTCGAATTCACGACACAAAATGTTCCCTTTATATAAAAGGTTGTTCTTCTCAGTTTTAGAATCAATATTTTGATTTTACAACGAAATACTGTGATTTCAAATTCTACTTACTTATCGATCTTGCCGAAATAATTGGCATCGATTCTACCAATAATAATTGAATTATTTTCTTGAATTTATCAAGTTCTAACAAATGTTTGTCTAGCCAAAATAATTAGCTAAGACATTTCTCAACACAATTTGACAATTAACATGAATTATCTGTACTGTCAATTCTAACTTCTACAGATTTGAATATTCAACAACAGTAATTCTACGAATGTATATTTCTGAATCAGTAATTCAATTTGAATTATTAAGCATGCACTAACTGCGAAAAATCAACAATAACTTCCCTAGATGTGGTGTAATTAGCAATAATTAACCACTATAATAATTGAAGGAAATATAACTCAAGGTTGAGTTAGGAAAATTGCCTTCCACGTTGATTACAGCTACACAATATAATTAATTGCGTTCGTAAGACCTATATTCAACAATGTCGGTCTCACAATTAGTACAAACATTTATAACACATAACACTGTATTTTACAGTCAAACTTCTCCTAGGCACATTACCACATAGCCACATCAGTGTTTATAACCTATATAAACACATAACAAGTCTAACTATATCAGTCTGGTTGGACTTTGGTCCGTTCTCGGTATTCTGGTCACCCTATCCGACAATTAACACATTGATTGTCAATTAAACTTGGTCTCTAAGCTTCAATATTATTTTAGATAAGTCAAATATCGTTTATAATATTTTTCGGAAGCTTTTAATAATTTATAAACACTTATTATAATTTATAATAATTTTTCAAACACTTAAACCATTTTTAAATGATTTAATTATCAAATAATCACATCATTATTAATATTTAATAATATCAAAACATTAATAACATACTTGTCAAAATATTAAAGTTATCATCAATAACTTAAAATATTTTTAAATCATCAATATTCTACTTAAATGATTTTTAAAATAATTAAAATCATTTTAAATCATCTCCATTAATAAATAAATATTATTATCTAAATATTAAAAGTCATTAAATATAATTTAAAATATTTTTAAATCATTTTCTCATTTTTAAATGATTTTTAAATCAATAAAATCATTTTTAATTCATTTATTTAATATAATAATTAAATAAATCAAATATCATTAATATTACTTTATTAATGAAAATTCTCCAAAAATATTGAAAATTATTTTTTATAATTTAAAATATTTTCTAACATTTTATTCTTAATAAAAATGATTTTTAAATCATTAAAATTATTTTTATCTTATTTATTTAATTTAATAATCAAATAAATCTAATATCATTAATATTAAATTATTAATGAAAATTCTCCAAAAATATTAAAAGTTACATTTTATAACTCAAAATATTTTTAAATACATTTTTCTTATTTAAAATGATTTTTTATAATATTAAATCATTTTTCCCTAATTTATTTAATAAACTAATTAAATAAATTAAATACCTTTAATATTATAAATAATTATAAATATTAAAGAAAAATATTCCAATTGGTCAAAAATTATTTTTCATAATTTAAAATAATTTTTAAAACTATTTTTGGTAATTTTTAGAATTTATTTCTATTTTTTATTAATTTCCGAAATTTTCAGAAAATAAATAAATAAAACCGTCGCTAAAGCCCTTTAGCGACACAAAGCGTCGCTGTTGGTGTTCTTGAGCTCAAGAACACTGACAGCTTCGTGTTCAACCTGTCACGTTTGACCGGCTTTAATTCACAGCATGATCAAGTTCTAGGCTAACTAAAAGTTTGTTATTGTAGTATAAACATAACACTACAATATCTAATCAACAATTTGGTCAAAAAACATCACAATCAAGGAAATCTAGACCTCCAAAGTTTCTGTCAGGCGGATTCTGGGCCAAAACAGTTTCAAGTGATCACTTTCAAGCTTAATCTAATCTATGTTCTGGTCCTGTTTTAAGTGGTTTGATGGTTCAAACTTGTAGTTCTAATGTCAAGGTACATTTTCATCACAACATATCAGTTAAATAACATCTAGAACGCCAGATAAATCTCGGTCAAGCGTTGTCAGAAAATTCATGCAAGAATTTTTTCTGGAATTTCCAGAAAGTTCAAAAACAGTCTAGGATGGCTAGTTTGACCATCTATCACGATCGGTCTGAAGACGTTATAAGAGATCTAAAGACCCAGATCTATAGTCCATCCTACAAGCTACAAAATATACTAATAAAAAACATCAAACACTTAACAAACTGACAGATCCGGACACTACAAAATCTTGTCAGAATCTATTTTAAATTTCTGGGTTGCCCAGATTTTAGCCCGGTCAACTTCGGTCAACGATGTTTGACCAATTATAACTCATGATCTATACATCTGATGGTTGTAATACCACTTGCAGAATAAATACCACATACAAGGCTACTTGTAACAACGTTTAAACAACAAAAACAACAAACGAACAAGAATCTGTGGCTCCTGACATTAGCTTGTCAGACCATAGATTTCGTTCTTGGACAGATTTGAAAAACTTTGATTTTTACCAACTATGATGCTATGGATCCATCATGGATCATTATATAACAACTAAAAACATCCTATTACATAATAATAAACACAAAAACACCAAATTTTCTTAAGCATCAAATATCGAAATTAAGAAATTTGGTTATACCTTTTTGATTCCGATTTTTGATCTAAGCTCTCCAAGATGTTTTTGATTGATATTGGGACTGAATTTAGGATTGATATACTTCTAATTTTCGGAGGTCTTGTATGGGAAAGAGTTGGTGAGAGCTAAGTTTACAAAATGACTAAGTTATGGACTTTTTCTCTCTCTAAACTTATATATAATGCTTTGATTGTTGCTTGATCTGATCTTGCTGTCATGTAGGGCTGATGTGCTGGTTAGTAGGCTAAACAAAGTCAAGAGAGTTGTTCACCAACTCTTGATTTGGCAAGATATTCAAGAAATCTAATAAAATATCACATAAGGGCATTATGGTCATTTCCAATTTTTTTCTAGAACTTGGATTTGATGAAACCCTTAGGGTTTAGGGTTTGGACAATAAGGTTTAGGGCTTGAACCCTTTTAGGTTTTGAAAATTTCTAGTTCCCATAATTTTTAATTTAGGGTTTAATTAGAAAAATAAATTTTCTAAAATAAAATTAGGGTTTCAAAAATAGAAATTTAACATACAAGAATATAATTAGAGTTTTCTAATCATATTTAAGTTTAATGAACCCTCACGGCTAATAGTATGCCGCGTTTTCCCCACCTCCACCGGATATCCAGCTACCTGCTGCTGAAAATCCGTGTGAGAACTCCTATAGATATAGGACATCCTCCCTATTTTCTGCACTTTTGTTTTGAGCTCCTCCTTGAGCTCCAAGACCTCGTACTTTAAATCCTGGACTTTGTCCTTAGCCAAAATCCTCTCGTCATGCTCCTGCTCCCACATGGACTCGACATCAGTCTTGTCCTCTATAAGCATTTGAAGCTCTGCCTTCAGCTCCTTAACCTCCTGACAGTAATGGATATTTCTATCCAACACTGACATAAACAGCGACATCATCGACCCCCCAGGAGCTATCTCTGCTGCTATAGCCACTGGGTTAAAGGAGACTGTCTCTACCTCCTCCTCTATCATCCCGTCAAATACTGACATGTAGTCAGCTTCTTCTGAGTCTTCAGACTCAATGATTACTACTTCTGGCTCTGCTGCTATAGGGTTTGGTACAACCTCTACTTGGTTCACCGACTCTTCACTTATGGTCTGTTCATAAACAAACATCCCGTTTACTCCTGACATCTACATAAAACAAATGAGTTGATTAGTACACGTCAGTAAAATAATAAAAATACATATCATAATCATAATGCATTTTTATAAGGTTATTTTCTCCTTGTATTTCTTTGATTCCTCCTAAGGTTATGGCTTAAGGTTTTAATTCCCCCCTTAAGTTTTATAACCTCTTGCTTTGATACCAACCTGTGGCGCCCCCAAATCCGGGTCTCTTCCAACCCGACAAATGGTGCTACACGGTACTACCATTCATTCACACGTTTCCTCAAATAGTCACAAGAGGACTAATATAACTCCTTATATATATCAAAGTAATATTACATTACCCAGGTTCTTTGTAACCCTTTCATTTGTTCTTGTCATAATATCAATATATTACAGACATTCTTCCTATACTATTACATAAGTATGCTACGGGTTCTTCTTCGCCTTGCCTTTATCCTTGTCGGATCCTTCAGTCCGCTCGATCTTAGCTGTGTTCATATGGTTCAAGCAAGAGTGAGCATGGCTAGCTCAGCAAGTACTATAATTCTAATAAACAACATGCTTGAAACATAGAACTAATATATCTCCAGTAACTGAACAATAGTTACGAAGTACTATCGGTGATTCAAAATAGCACTTCATTTCCTTCAAAATGTTTTTCCATCAATATTCAGTAGAATAACAATTATGGCTCAAGATTATGAGCATACATAAGTTGTTTTGAAAAGGACATCCCGGCACTAAGTCCGTAAGTCCGGCATAGCTTACGAGCACTTCTGAGTGATCAGCTCATAGGACTCTATGTTGATCAACACTACATTCTTTAAACGTGTATACGTTTAATTGTGGCAACCTCATGTGCCTGTCGTTAAACGACAAAAACATTTGAACATACGTGGTCTTCGATTGAAAACCATACCAATATAACTCGGTAATTTACTAATCATGCTTGACAGAATCATAATATAAGTCTAGCTGGAAGAATTGGCTTAAGACTTCATCATTCTAGATTTCATGTGAAAGAAAACATGAATTACAAAGCTTGTCCAGACTGAACTGGAACAAGGGTTAGAATACTTGCCTTTGGCGTCTTCTTACTGGTTAATACACGTACACTTTAAGTCTTTATGATTCTACAATTCATAATCATATAACGTACCATATTAGATCATAATTAACCAGGTATGCTTTCTATTATACCTTACCCTTCATCTCAATGTAATTCCAACTTAGTTTCGTTATTAAGGGTTTCGGCTTTCATTACGTCATTCATATCCCGCTCGTCTTTGATTGATTATAAACATGCATTAGTGTATTACAAGCACCTTACAAGGTCTTAATTATGTTGCGATTACATCACAATTCATTACTATTAATCCCTCTTTCATTCTACACTTGGAACCCTTCTTCTCTATCTTCTTCCTTGCACTGGCGCCGCGGCGCCACTAATTGGTCTGTGACTCGCGCTGCGGCGCGAGTTAGCAGTGTGCCATCATCCGGCCTCGCGCTGCGGCGGGGCCACAAAAGGCTTAGAGTCGCGCCGCGGCACGGACTCTGGTCCTCAGAAAATTTTTGCAGTTTTTGAAAATTTTGCTAACTTCCCGGACGCATAACTTCTTCGTTTTAACTCCGAATTGGTCCGTTCAAAATCCTACGGTTCACAAATTTCATAATCTATGCGTTCATGCAAGAATTTTATCTATTTGACTTCATTTGCTAAAATTTGACCTATTAGTCCATTTTAACGATAACGATAAACGTTCGTGAACGTTCAACGCTCATTTCTTCGTTCTAAGTCGGAATCCGGTCATTTTCGAGTCCGCAACTCTATAATGACTACAATGACTTGTCTCCATCGAAAACCAACGTTTCCGACTTCCAACACAAAATATGACTTTTATTTCGAGAATTTCACGAATTCGACGTTAATCGTCTAATCGTGCGAAGTTTGTCAAAATCAACCATACTAAGCGTTCTAAGTGGATTTTAACCAACATATAATCACTACAAGTTATTTACTACACCAACTTATAATCAAAGTAGATTTTGACTTATTTCCATAAGTCGTTGACTTTCCCAACTTATGAACTAGAAATCTTCATACTCATGACTTACCAATAATTTAAGTCCTTCAATCAATGTTCTCATGTTAAAAACAACATACTAACATCATATGACAAGTCCTTCATGATCTTAACAACTTATTAGGGTTCAAGTTGCTTATTCAACTTATTCGGCTTAAGTTCATTCCTTATAACTTATTACATGTTATCCTCAAGCAATCCCCCTTCTCTATCAATCCTATCATAGAGAAGATATAGATAAAAGAAAATGAGTCTTACCCTTGAAGACTTCTATTTGCCTTGGAAACTATCAAAGGTTGAAGTGGCTTATAAGTGCTTTAAGTGACTTATTCTCTCTACCAAATAAGTAGCTTATATGCTTGAGAGGAAAGTATTGGATGATAACAAAACAACCAACAAAAATGAAATGAACTTGGTATTTATAGGCCACCAAAGCTTGGGGCAAAATGGACAATAAACAATCCCACCTCCTCATTCCACCTCCTTACTATTCACAACTTAACCTTCAAGTCTTCTTGCTAGCCACTTCTTTTACTTGCTCACCACAACACTTGGTCATCACACTTAATCCTTGCCCATCAAGACTACCCACTTCCTCACTTGGTTTGACCCATGGGTCAAGGCTTCACCTTGGGCTTGGTTAATTAATCCAACTACTTTCCTATTGGGCTTGAGTTACAATAGATTGGACTTGTGATAATCATACACTTGGGCTTCTATCAATAAACTAGAAATCCCACAAGTCCATTATCTTAAATTCAATAACTTAACATACATATCCTACGTATAATTCTCGTATGCTATCTCGTATATTAATTCGAAATATACGATATCTCGTTCTTCGTACATAATAATACAATACGTCGTATTATACCTCCATTCCTTACTCCATATAATGTTTACACATTATACGATCACAGCTTCATTCTTTTAACGCTTAATAACCTAACTATCTCAAATTAGGTACGCATGCGAAATATTTCATTTTCCATACTTAGATTATTATTACATAATCGATATCATCTCGATATTATAACATTACGTATTTCTCGGAAGTTCAAAAATAATTCTCGAGCAGAAATTGATGAATAGTGTTTTTTGGAAAATTTCTTAGAAAACTTTTATTTTCGTTTTAGAAATTCAAACACTTTAATTCTCCCACGTAGTTAAATTACTACGACGTTACAACATTTCTAGGTTATAGAACGACATCCATCATCTCAACACGCAATAACAATAAATAATATTATTTTATTCATTATTAAAAAATTACAAAATGTTCAATTTTCTGGGGCGTTACACTCTCTCCCCCTTATAAGGATTCTGTCCCCAGAATCTCGCCAAAAAAAAAAATAAAAAAATTACACAAATAAATTTGGGTAATTCTTTTTCATCATTTCTTCTAACTCCCACGTTGCTTCTTCTGCATCGTGGTTCTTCCATATCACCTTTACTGAAACTATACTTTTGTTCCGCAGAACTTGTTCTTTCCTATCGACAATTTGAATTGGCGTTTCCTCATATGTTAAGTCCTTCTCGACATGAATAGGCTCGTATTCTATCACGTGCTTATAATCCGGCTTATAAGGACGCAATACCGAAACGTGAAATACATTATGTATTCGTTCTAGGTCTGGAGGTAACGCTACCATGTAAGCTACCTCACCTACCCGTTTTAAAACCTCAAAAGGTCCTATAAATCGCGGACTTAACTTTCCTTTCTTCCCAAAACGTATCTTTCCTTTCCAGGGAGATACTTTTAGGAATACGTATGAACCCACTTCAAACTCTCGATTCTCTCTATGCAGATCTGTAAACTTCTTCTGTCTGTCTTGAGCTGCTAAGAGACGCATCTGAATCTTTTTAACAATATCCGCTATCTGTTGCACCAATTCTGGTCCCAACATTCGGCGTTCTCCTACCTCATCCCAATACAGTGGCGTTCTACATTTCCTACCATACAAAGCTTCGTAAGGCGGCATACCTATGCTTGTATGATAACTATTGTTATACGCAAACTCCACTAATGGTAGATGATCATCCCAACTACCCTTGAAATCCATAACGCAAGTTCTTAGCATATGTTCTAATGTCTGAATTGTCCTCTCGCTTTGTCCATCCGTTTGTGGATGATACGCCGTACTTAGCTTTAACTGCGTTCCCAACTGCTCTTGCAGACTTCTCCAAAAGTTCGACGTGAATCGTGGATCACGATCTGACATAATCGATACTGGCACTCCATGTCTAGAGATTATTTCCTTAATATAAAGTCTAGCTAACTGGTCTAAGTTATACTTAACCCTAATTGGAAAAAAGTGAGCTGATTTCGTCAATCGGTCCACTATTACCCAAATCGCATCATACCCCTTCTGAGTAGTCGGAAGTCCCACCACAAAATCCATTGTGATATTCTCCCATTTCCACTCCGGAATTTCTAATGACTGTAACAAGCCACTAGGTCGTTGATGTTCAGCCTTAACTCTCTGACAAGTTAAGCACTTACTGACGTACTCAGCAATCTCTCTCTTCATGTTCGGCCACCAGAAACTCTGTCGAAGGTCTTGATACATCTTAGTGCTACCAGGATGAATCGAAAACCTTGAACTATGAGCCTCTTGTAGAACCTGTTCCTTTAATTTCGTCTCATCCGGAACCCAAATTCTTCCGTCAAATCTCAACAATCCCTCGTTATCAAGACTATATTTAGTATCTTTTTCGTTGGTCAGTCGTTCCTTCATCCGGTCACACTCATCAGTTTTGAGATGCACCTCCTTAACTCTCTCTACGATAGTTGGTTGCATCTCCATTGCAAACAACATCGGTCCTTCTTCGTCACTGGGCAGTTTCACCTCTAACTCCATCCTAGCCATCTCTGTTATTAACTCAGTTTGAGCCGTTAACAAAGATAACTTTTCCCGACCCTTTCTACTTAAGGCATCGGCAACTACATTGGCTTTTCCAGGGTGATACAGGATTTCACAGTCATAATCCTTTATCAACTCCAGCCATCTTCTCTGTCTCATATTCAACTCCTTCTGTGTGAAGATATATTTTAGACTTTTATGGTCCGTGTATATCTCACATTTTTCTCCATAAAGATAATGTCTCCATATCTTTTGAGCAAAAACTACTGCGGCTAGTTCAAGATCATGAGTAGGATAAACTTTCTCATAATCCTTCAACTGCCTAGATGCATACGCAATGACCTTGCCATGCTGCATGAGCACGCAACCAAGTCCTCTATGCGAAGCATCACTATAAACTACAAAATTTCCTGTGTCATCGGGTAATGACAACACAGGTGCCTCACTCAACCTCTTCTTTAGTTCTTGGAAACTGTCCTCACACTTGTCAGTCCAAGTGTATTTCACCGTCTTCCTCGTCAAATTAGTCAACGGAGTGGCTATCTTTGAAAAATCCTGGATAAATCTCCGATAGTAACCCGCTAACCCTAGGAAACTCCACACCTCAGTCGGCATTTTTGGTTGTTCCCAATTCATCACGGCTTCTACCTTCGCTGGATCCACTGAAATCCCCTCATGGTCAATGACATGACCTAAAAATTGCACCTTCTCTAACCAAAATTCACACTTTGTGAATTTCGCATATAACTTCTCCTTCCTTAATGTCTCCAACACTAATCTAAGGTGTTCATCATGATCTTCTGGCGTCTTAGAATAGACTAGAATATCATCTATAAACACCACGACGAACTTGTCCAAATATTGTTTGAACACTCTGTTCATCATATCCATGAATGCAGCTGGTGCATTTGTCAACCCAAATGACATCACTAAAAACTCGTAATGACCATAACGAGTCCTGAATGCTGTCTTTGGCACATCCTCCTTCCTAACCTTCAACTGATGATACCCCGTTCGTAAATCTATTTTAGAAAAATAATTAGCCCCTTTCAGCTGATCAAAGAGATCATCGATCCTGGGCAATGGGTATTTATTCTTTATCGTTAACTTGTTCAACTCTCTGTAGTCGATACAAAGTCTTAATGATCCATCTTTCTTCTTAACAAACAGTACCGGTGCTCCCCACGGTGACACACTCGGCTGAATGTACTTCCTATCCAACAGTTCTTGTAACTGCACCATCAACTCCTTCATCTCTACTGGCGCCATACGGTACGGTGCCCTGGAAACTGGTGCCGCTCCTGGCACAATGTCTATGACAAATTTTGTCTCCCTATCCGGCGGAAGACCAGGTAATTCACTCGGAAATACATCGGCGAATTCCCTCATTATAGGTATTTGTTCCATGGTTGCTACCACTCTTTCGGTATCAACAACATGGCACAGATATCCTACGCATCCCTTCCTCAGTAATTTTCTAGTTTGTGTCATGGTTAGACAACACGAACGTCCCGGCGATCTATTCCCATAAAATACTACCCGAGGTTGTTCTAACGTCTTAATGTTCACACACTTCTTTTGACAATCTATTATTGCCCCATGGTTTACTAACCAATCCATTCCAAGAATTACATCGAATTCTTCTAACTTTATTGTTAATAAATCTACCGATAATTTACAACCCCGTATATCTACACAACAACTCCTATGAACATCTTCAATAGGAATTATATCTTCGTTTGCTACCTTAATATTTACAGGTATAGGTAACTTTTCGGGAAGTAGTCCTAATCGTCTAGCAAAACTGCATGCTATAAATGAACAGGTAGCACCCGAATCAAACAGCACGTACGCATTGATATCGTTGATCGGGATAATACCTGTAACGACGTCCCCTGATGCAACCGCATCCTGGACTGTCATGTTAAAGGTACGACCCATCGGCCTACCCTGCTGAGCTGGACCCCCAATAGCTAACTTACTGCTATTAGTGCCCCGATTCCCGTCCGTCCCCTTCTTCGGGCAGTTCTTTGCCATGTGGTCGGTTGATCCACACACAAAGCATCCATGATTCTTTTTCGGACTCGGACAATTTGGCGCAATGTGTCCCTCCTGTCCGCAGTTGTAACAGACGGCCTTCCCCTTGAGACAGACTCCTAAATGAGTCTTTCCACAGGTCTTGCAGGCCTCCATTCTTCTCTTTGGGTCTCCTTGCTTCACTCCGGTATTCTCAGAGTTAATTACCTTCCTCTTCTGACCCTCGCCACTCCCACTGGTTCCCTCAATCTTGACTCTCCCGTCAACCTTCCCCTTATTTCTCTTTTCCTTGTGGTATTGGCTCAACGCCTCACTACCACCTTCGGCGATTATCGCCTTCTCTAAAATGATCCCAAAAGAAGTACTTTGGAATACTGATATATGGTTATAGAGCCAGGGTTTCAAGCCCTGCTCGAACCGTCTCGCCTTCCTCACCTCGGTATCCACTTGGTGTGGAGCGAACCTAGCCAGTTCATTGAACTTGGCAGCGTATTGGGGAACCGTCATTTCCCCTTGTTTTAGCTCTAAAAATCGCATCTCCATCCTTCCCTGCATGCTCGTGGGAAAGTAGTTCTCGAAGAATATCTCCTTGAATCTATCCCACGTTAAAGTCGTTATCCCGACCCTAGCCTGATTGGCTTCCCACCAAAAATTGGCCTCTCCCTTCATCATATAGGTTGCAAAGGCAACCTTCTGGGCCTCATCAACATTTGCAATTACGAATGCCTTCTCTATCTCCTTAACCCACGTTTGGGCTTCGATTGGGTCAGTAGTTCCTTTGAACTCCGGCGGACCTACACTCTTAAAATCCTTAAAGGTAGTAGCTCGTGCTACTCTTGGATTTACGGGGATATTAGCCCCTGTTCTATTAAAGGCGGCTGTTAATAAATTAACAAACTCCTGCATCGCGTTAACCGGACCTCCCTCCGGTTGATTTACGTTCGCACCTTGATTACGTTGCACTCTTCTCGGCGGCATTTCGCCTGATACAATAAACACATTACGTTATTATTCCTTTCTTTATTAGCTATCATTAATATAAAACAATAACTCCAAACATTCATAACTCATTGCTTTCCATAAAACGATCTTTATATACATTCTTTGTAGTATAATACTACATCGGTTACATACTCAGCCTAAGCTGATTACATTACTTTCCCGCTATCACTTTCCAAAAATTGGGATTTACAAAAGACTACCCTTTACTATACCAAAATGGGTTTTACATCACTTACAAAAATATCTACAAACTACTCTAACCACCACTAAACTACATCTGCCTCAAGGCATTATTGAAATCTGCCTTGGCCAGACCGGCAATGATATCACGGCTAATAGTATGCCGCGTTTGCCCCACCTCCACCGGATATCCAGCTACCTGTTGCTGAAAATCCGTGTGAGAACTCCTATAGATATAGGACATCTTCCCTATTTTCTGCACTTTTGTTTTGAGCTCCTCCTTGAGCTCCAAGACCTCGTGCTTTAAATCCTGGACTTTGTCCTTAGCCAAAATCCTCTCGTCATGCTCCTGCTCCCACATGGACTCGACATCAGTCTTGTCCTCTATAAGCATTTGAAGCTCTGCCTTCAGCTCCTTAACCTCCTGACAGTAATGGATATTTCTATCCAACACTGACATAAACAGCGACATCATCAACCCCCCAGGAGCTATCTCTGCTGCTATAGCCACTGGGTTAAAGGAGACTGTCTCTACCTCCTCCTCTATCATCCCGTCAAATACTGACATGTAGTCAGCTTCTTCTGAGTCTTCAGACTCAATGATTACTACTTCTGGCTCTGCTGCTATAGGGTTTGGTACAACCTCTACTTGGTTCACCGACTCTTCACTTATGGTCTGTTCATAAACAAACATCCCGTTTACTCCTGACATCTACATAAAACAAATGAGTTGATTAGTACACGTCAGTAAAATAATAAAAATACATATCATAATCATAATGCATTTTTATAAGGTTATTTTCTCCTTGTATTTCTTTGATTCCTCCTAAGGTTATGGCTTAAGATTTTAATTCCCCCCTTAAGTTTTATAACCTCTTGCTTTGATACCAACCTGTGGCGCCCCCAAATCCGGGTCTCTTCCAACTCGACAAATGGTGCTACACGGTACTACCATTCATTCACACGTTTCCTCAAATAGTCACAAGAGGACTAATATAACTCCTTATATATATCAAAGTAATATTACATTAACCAGGTTCTTTGTAACCCTTTCATTTGTTCTTGTCATAATATCAATATATTACAGACATTCTTCCTATACTATTACATAAGTATGCTACGGGTTCTTCTTCGCCTTGCCTTTATCCTTGTCGGATCCTTCAGTCCGCTCGATCTTAGCTGTGTTCATATGGTTCAAGCAAGAGTGAGCATGGCTAGCTCAGCAAGTACTATAATTCTAATAAACAACATGCTTGAAACATAGAACTAATATATCTCCAGTAACTGAACAATAGTTACGAAGTACTATCGGTGATTCAAAATAGCACTTCATTTCCTTCAAAATGTTTTTCCATCAATATTCAGTAGAATAACAATTATGGCTCAAGATTATGAGCATACATAAGTTGTTTTGAAAAGGACATCCCGGCACTAAGTCCGTAAGTCCGGCATAGCTTACGAGCACTTCTGAGTGATCAGCTCATAGGACTCTATGTTGATCAACACTACATTCTTTAAACGTGTATACGTTTAATTGTGGCAACCTCACGTGCCTGTCGTTAAACGACAAAAACATTTGAACATACGTGGTCTTCGATTGAAAACCATACCAATATAACTCGGTAATTTACTAATCATGCTTGACAGAATCATAATATAAGTCTAGCCGGAAGAATTGGCTTAAGACTTCATCATTCTAGATTTCATGTGAAAGAAAACATGAATTACAAAGCTTGTCCAGACTGAACTGGAACAAGGGTTAGAATACTTGCCTTTGGCGTCTGCTTACTGGTTAATACACGTACACTTTAAGTCTTTATGATTCTACAATTCATAATCATATAACGTACCATATTAGATCATAATTAACCAGGTATGCTTTCTATTATACCTTACCCTTCATCTCAATGTAATTCTAACTTAGTTTCGTTATTAAGGGTTTCGGCTTTCATTACGTCATTCATATCCCGCTCGTCTTTGATTGATTATAAACATGCATTAGTGTATTACAAGCACCTTACAAGGTCTTAATTATGTTGCGATTACATCACAATTCATTACTATTAATCCCTCTTTCATTCTACACTTGGAACCCTTCTTCTCTATCTTCTTCCTTGCACTGGCACCGCGGCGCCACTAATTGGTCTGTGACTCGCGCTGCGGCGCGAGTTAGCAGTGTGCCATCATCCGGCCTCGCGCTGCGGCGGGGCCACAAGAGGCTTAGAGTCGCACCGCGGCGCGGACTCTGGTCCTCAGAAAATTTTTGCAGTTTTTGAAAATTTTGCTAACTTCCCGGACGCATAACTTCTTCGTTTTAACTCTGAATTGGTCCGTTCAAAATCCTACGGTTCACAAATTTCATAATCTATGTGTTCATGCAAGAATTTTATCTATTTGACTTCATTTGCTAAAATTTGACCTATTAGTCCATTTTAACGATAACGATAAACGTTCGTGAACGTTCAACGCTCATTTCTTCGTTCTAAGTCGGAATCCGGTCATTTTCGAGTCCGCAACTCTATAATGACTACAATGACTTGTCTCCATCGAAAACCAACGTTTCCGACTTCCAACACAAAATATGACTTTTATTTTGAGAATTTCACGAATTCGACGTTAATCGTCTAATCGTGCGAAGTTTGTCAAAATCAACCATACTAAGCATTCTAAGTGGATTTTAAC
The DNA here is from genome assembly GCA_020205505.1 of Panax japonicus. Taxonomy (NCBI): domain Eukaryota; kingdom Viridiplantae; phylum Streptophyta; class Magnoliopsida; order Apiales; family Araliaceae; genus Panax; species Panax japonicus. The sequence continues at coordinate 28,075,525 of CM035110.1, read as the reverse complement.
CAACATATAATCACTACAAGTTATTTACTACACCAACTTATAATCAAAGTAGGTTTTGACTTATTTCCATAAGTCGTTGACTTTCCCAACTTATGAACTAGAAATCTTCATACTCATGACTTACCAATAATTTAAGTCCTTCAATCAATGTTCTCATGTTAAAAACAACATACTAACATCATATGACAAGTCCTTCATGATCTTAACAACTTATTAGGGTTCAAGTTGCTTATTCAACTTATTCGGCTTAAGTTCATTCCTTATAACTTATTACATGTTATCCTCAAGCAATCCCCCTTCTCTATCAATCCTATCATAGAGAAGATATAGATAAAAGAAAATGAGTCTTACCCTTGAAGACTTCTATTTGCCTTGGAAACTATCAAAGGTTGAAGTGGCTTATAAGTGCTTTAAGTGACTTATTCTCTCTACCAAATAAGTAGCTTATATGCTTGAGAGGAAAGTATTGGATGATAACAAAACAACCAACAAAAATGAAATGAACTTGGTATTTATAGGCCACCAAAGCTTGGGGCAAAATGGACAATAAACAATCCCACCTCCTCATTCCACCTCCTTACTATTCACAACTTAACCTTCAAGTCTTCTTGCTAGCCACTTCTTTTACTTGCTCACCACAACACTTGGTCATCACACTTAATCCTTGCCCATCAAGACTACCCACTTCCTCACTTGGTTTGACCCATGGGTCAAGGCTTCACCTTGGGCTTGGTTAATTAATCCAACTACTTTCCTATTGGGCTTGAGTTACAATAGATTGGACTTGTGATAATCATACACTTGGGCTTCTATCAATAAACTAGAAATCCCACAAGTCCATTATCTTAAATTCAATAACTTAACATACATATCCTACGTATAATTCTCGTATGCTATCTCGTATATTAATTCGAAATATACGATATCTCGTTCTTCGTACATAATAATACAATACGTCGTATTATACCTCCATTCCTTACTCCATATAATGTTTACACATTATACGATCACAGCTTCATTCTTTTAACGCTTAATAACCTAACTATCTCAAATTAGGTACGCATGCGAAATATTTCATTTTCCATACTTAGATTATTATTACATAATCGATATCATCTCGATATTATAACATTACGTATTTCTCGGAAGTTCAAAAATAATTCTCGAGCAGAAATTGATGAATAGTGTTTTTCGGAAAATTTCTCAGAAAACTTTTATTTTCGTTTTAGAAATTCAAACACTTTAATTCTCCCACGTAGTTAAATTACTACGACGTTATAACATTTCTAGGTTATAGAACGACATCCATCATCTCAACACGCAATAACAATAAATAATATTATTTTATTCATTATTAAAAAATTACAAAATGTTCAATTTTCTGGGGCGTTACAGTTTCTAATCCTGAGATTAGGTTTTCTAATCTCATATTAGGTATTATTAATATAAAACTTTATCCGATCAATCATTGATCAAAAATTCTATACCGTTCAAACACATACATAGTAATATAATTATTTTAATTATATTTTCTATCGAATTCCGTTCCAATAATTAGGGTTAGGGTTTCTATTCTTCGTTAAGCATAAATCTACTCTAATTTTATTAGTCAATACATAAATTGACCTTCTCGATATACGTATCACAGAAACTTGTCACAAAATTGATAATTAATATTAATATTAATAAAAAAAAATTTTATTCGCAAATTTTGGATTATTCGAAATCCTGAGTTATCACATTCACCCCTCCTTAAAAGGATTCCGTCCTCGGAATCACCGCTTTCTTATATTCTACAATCTTTTAAAGTTGTATCATCAATTTATTTTAACCAACACCATATAAATTTTGGTTTCAAATTCTAACCTGTGACCTGAGTCTATAAAAGAAAATAGTTCATAGAATTATCTAACTCCTATTATTCGCGTAATGAAATCATTAACTGCTGCCACGTCCTGAGTTACCACATCTTGCGCCGTCATGTTGAATGTAAGGGCCGTTGGTCTTCCTGGCTGTGCAGGTCCTCGAATCGTCAAACTTCCGCCACCGGGTCCCTTGTTGGCGCTTTCCTTCTCAGCATTTCTTTTCGGACAGTTTCGAACAATATGGTCGGTCGATTCGCATCCAAAGCAACCTTGAATTTTCTTCGGACTGGGACAATTGGGTGACATATGCCCCTCTTTCCCGCAATTATAGCAAACTCCCTTCTTCTTCAGGCAAACTCTAACATGGTGCTTCCCACAATTCGAACATGGCTCCCTTCCCTTCCTAATATCTTCTGTCTTATTACCCAACTGGGTATTCTCATTCCATTTTCTCTTATTCGGATTACTTCCTCCACTGCTTCCTCCTTCATTTGTCTTCTTCTTCTTTTCCTGATGAAATCGAAACACTGCTTCACTCTCTCCTTCAGCAATTAGCGCTTTCTCCAATAAAGCCGCAAAAGTGTTGATCTGCAGCACAGCTACTTTGTTGAATATCCCCGGTTTCATCCCATTCTCGAATCTTCGCACTTTTCTTGCTTCTGTGTCCACCTGATGAGGTGAAAATCGTGCCAATTCGTTAAATTTAGCCGCGTATTCAGATACCGACATGTTCTCCTGCTTTAGTTCTAAGAATTTAACTTCCATTCTGGATTGCATACTTGGTGAGAAGTAGTTCTCAAAGAACAACTCCTTGAATCTTGTCCACAACACCACCTCTGTACCAGCTCTTGCTTGGTTCGTCTCCCACCAGTAATTGGCTTCTCCCTTCATCAGATAAGTTGCAAAAGCCGTCTTTTGCTCTTCTGCCACACGTGCAATGATGAATGCTTTCTCCATCTCCTTTACCCAAGTTTGGGCTTCAATCGGATCGGTGGTTCCTTTGAATTCCGGCGGTCCTACCACTTTAAAATCCTTGAAGTTAGCTAATCTATCAGCTGGCTATTCTCTCGCTCTTCCTCTTCCAGCGGGAGCTCTATTCTCCATAGCTTCGGCCAGCATATTCACAAAATTCTGCATCGGGTCCGCTTGACCTCCTTCGTTATTTACTGATTGTTCTTCTCGTTGGTTTCGATTCTGTCGTCTAGGCGGCATGATCTGATTTAAATAAAAATCTTATATTAATACTCTTTCTCTATACAAATTCTTAACACAATAAGAATTCAACACATAATTCTCAAGTAATTGCGTATTTATTCAAATAGCATATAGTACATTTAGTACTTCACATATTACTAACCCTTTTTAAATCATATCAGGATTAACAACACAACTTTACACAAAAAGTTGTTATTCTCCATTTTCACCTTACTATATCCAGTTCATCAAACTTACCACACTTAGGAGTTCAGTAACTTGCCACAATTATATGAGTGTATGAACTTATCCTAGTCAGACCTTTGGCGTCCATTCGCTGAGGGGTTCAAAACATTTCATATAATTATGAGTCATGAACTTACCATAAGTATGAGTTTTAAGAACACACAAATTTATTTTAATCTTATATTTATATAGAAAATAAAGATTTCATTCATACAAACATATCATTGCATTTATATTCATGCAAATATTACATAGTACTTTTTAGTACACAACCCATACAACTAAAAATAGATAATATCCCTTTGTGACAAAAGTCGGGATTCATTACTACAACTTTACACAAAAAGTGGAGGCATACAAAAGTTATCCCCTATCAAAGAAAATATTATTCTCCACACACTTAATCCTTCTTCTTTGTAGGACAATTCTTAACCTTATGACTCGTTCCACCACATGCAAAACATCCTCCTTTCTTTGGTTTAGGACAATTTGGTGACATATGTCCTTCTTGACCACAATTATAACACACATTCTGACCCCACATACATTCTCCCAAATGGCTCTTTCCACACTTGCCACATGCTTGCTTTTTCTTCGAGCTTGACTTTTCTGAATTAGGGCTATCGTTGTCCCTCTTCCTTTTCTTCTTGTCTTTCTGCTGCTTGATCATCCCTTCAGACGATCCACCACCTTCCGCCTTCATTCTGTCTACCTGCGCCTTGAGTTCGTTCCTTTCTTCAGTCATTTCGCTTAGCGCTCGTTCTGTCTTCCATAGCTGCTCCAAGAGAAACGCCTTACTCCGGAGTTCTTGAACTTCTGCAACTAGTTGATCTTGTTCTTCAACTGTAGTCTTATTCTTTATCTCTACCATAGCTGGCTCAGACTCTACCTCCTCATCTCCACTCAGATACATCTCAGGATAATCATCATGATCGCTCCCCAGATTAACCATAGGTTCATCTTCTTCCACCTTATCAACCGATTCACTTTGCGCTGACACCTCAGCTTCTGGCATTGGTGCAACAGCCGCTAGCATCTCTGTACTCATTTGATCTTCTCCAGACATCCTACAATCAATTTAAATAACTTGATTAGTACTTCATTAGTACAAACTCCTCACACTATATGTCCCCATTTTTCACTATCGTTGCACTTCAGCAATCTCTCACTTAGTACTCTAAATGAGTATTCTCTATTTCGCTTATGGTTATAATCCTAGGTCTTTTCCCACCCCACTTAAGGTTTATAACCTACAGCTCTGATACCAACCTGTGACACCCCCAAATCCGAGTTACCTGACCCCCGAGTTTGGTGTTCACGATCCACAATATAAATAACATTTAACTACCCACAATATATATAGATAGTATCTTACATAGGTTTTTATCAGAGTTTCATAATACATCACCCAAGTTCTCTAACCTTAACTTTACAAACATACCCTTTAGGTATACAAAAAGGGATTACAATACAACAATATAAATAATACTATTTAATATAACTAATTTATAACTACGCCTTTGCCTTTGTCCTTTGCAGCACCTCCTGCAACTTCGCCCCTAGCTGAAAATTTTT